>CAJQZJ010037357.1:3803256-3863464 GCA_907164525.1 Lophiomys imhausi | reverse complement strand
CAGAGTGAGTTCCAGTATAGCCAGGGCTGTAGGGAGTAATCCTGTCTTAAACAAACAAACAAATAACCAAGCATGCTAGGGCAATGGTGACAAAAAGTAACCAACTAATAACTGATCTCAACTGAAATCCCACTCCATGAGATGCAATTTATACCTGACACTGCTTGGGTGACCAAGCCCCGGAGACTAGATAGCCCAATGACTTAGGGCAAAGCCAAATAATTCTGGTCTAAAAGAAAACTATGTATATAGTGATAAAATGGCTCCTAATGATATTCTGCTATGCTCATAGATCAATGCCTTGTTCAACCACTATCACAAAAGGATCCTCCTGCAGCAGGTGGGAACAAAAACAGGGACTTACAGTCAGACATTACACAGAGACTGAGAGACCTTAGTTCTAAATGGGATGTCTCCATCATATCCCTCCCCTTGGGGCTCAGGGAGCCCCCATGGAAGAGGAGGAAGAAAGAATGTAAGAGCCAAAGAAGATGGAGGACACAAAGAAAACCAGGCTCTCTAAATCACCATGAGCAAAGCTCATATGAACTCAAAGTGACTGAAGTAACAAGCACAGGGTCTGCATGAGGCCCTCTGCACTTACATTATGACTGACAGTTTAGTGTCTTTATGGGATTCTTGAGCATGAGAATGAGACTCTCGTGCCCTTTCTTGGGCTATTGCCTTTTGTTGGTCTGTTTTGTCTGACATTGATATGATAGTTTATCTTATATTTTATATTGTCATATTTTTTAAAAAATGAATGAATGCATGTATACCTAGACACTAGGGTACAGAACAATAACAGAATTGATCTTTATAGAAATATAAACTGTCATTTATATTTCCTAAGAGAGAGAAAATTAGTTTTCTTCAATGGAATGACACTGGGTATATACTCATCACTCCAGGGAAGAACTCATGTTCAGGTATTGTTGACCAGCAAATAATGGACTCCACAGTTGTCTGGGGAGGGGTGGTGCAAATGCTTTTATTTGGTTACAGTTTGGTATTTTTTTTTGGTGTTTTGGTTTGGTTTATTTGTTTGGGGATGCTATATTTTATTTTCTAGATTTTGAGCATTTTGTTGTTATATTGGGTTTTCAGGTTGGTTTTTTTTTTTTAGAAAGAGCATAAAGTTAAATTTGGGTTATTACCTCAAGAGATCTGTAGAATATGGCATTCAAAGATGTTTTCTTAACAAGATTTTTTTTTTATATTGAGACATGTCAACTCCTGACAGCATCCCCTATTCTACTCCAAGTAGAGGATGAGCATCGAAGAATCTCCATTTAGAGATGGTTGCATTAGCGGCAAGTTTGTCAGTGGGAAAGAAAAATCCGTTGCTTCAACTGTAGATAGAATGGTGTCCAAAAAGGACAAAACTTGGAAACAGGTAAGCCGACAGCCTACCTCTGCCAAGATAGGGTAGACAAGTCCTTCATAATTCTTGCTTTACAATTAATGTCTGTCAGAGATACTGGGACAAAAGGCGGAAGACAGATGCTCTAACGTACTGAGAGAAATTGGGGACTGTCCAGGCAGCCAGTTGTCTGTCATTTCTTAGTTTTGGAAGCTGCTGTCTCTGCACTTCCTGTTTATTCAGATATGTTTATCCTTCTCAGGTCTCTGATGTGGTTGAAGAGTCGATAGTTATACTCTCTGAGTTAAATTTTAGGTTTTTTAGGAATTAAAAGGATGTTCTAGGTCTAAGAAGATGTTTTTAAGTTGGTAATGCAAGTTAGAATGGAAACTGAGTTAGGTATAGAACTTTAAACTCATTGAGATAGATAGATAATAGAAAATTAATATCAGTTGCCAAATATATATGGACTGGACATTGGGAATGTATGCTATACCTTATAATTTTCAAAATTATGCCCTAATTATTCTTATTGTTTTGTATTTATTGTTATAAGAAAAGGGCCTTTTATTGGACTAAAAGGGGGAGCTGTTGGGGGAAAAAGATATACCTTAAACTTGAAAAAAAAAATCCGATAGGAGGATGAGGGGGAAGAGATCATCTCAATAGATGCTGAACAACCATTTGACAAAATCCAACACCCCTTCATGCTAAAAGTCCTGGAAAGAGCTGGCATACAAGGACCATACCTGGAAATAATAAAGGTAATATACAAGAAGCCGGTAGCTAGCATCAAATTAAATGGAGAGAAATTTAAGCATTTCCTATAAAATTAGGGACAAGGCAAGGATGCCCTCTCTCCCTATATCTCTTCATATACTACTTGAAGTTCTTGCTAGAGCAATAAGACAACTAAAGGAGATCAAGGGGATACAAATTGGAAATGAAGAAGTCAAATTATCCCTATTTGCAGACGGTACGATAGTATACATAAGTGACCCCCAAAAATTCCACCAGAGAGCCCCTACAACTGATAAACACCTTCAGTAAGGTGGCTGGATACAAAATTAATTCAAAAAAATCAGAAGCCCTTCTTTATAAAAAAAATTAAATGAGCCGTTGTTTAAGAACAATAGGCAAACTGTTGGTCAGGGCTATGGAAGATGAGGACACAGGCCTCAGATATGATAAAGGTGGAGGTACAAGAGAAGCAAAATACCATGACAGATTTTGCCACAAGTGAGATAGAAGTCTCTTCTCCTTTCTGTAAGAGTTAGAGTGAATGGTTAACTCTGAAAGGAGGATAATGGGGCAAATGAAAATAAACTGTAGCCCTTTTAGTCTTGTACAGCTGGTGAAGATGATTCAGGTGGTCCATTCTCAGGCTTGAAAGCCTCCTTTGTTTTGGGACAGGGTCTGAACTCACTGCATTAGCCAGCCTGGCATCAAATTCAAAGAGCTTTATTAAACGTATGTACCACCACACTTGGTGAGCTGAACACACAGCATAAGTTAGGTACTTATTAAGGACTGCACACATATCTTGCCCCTTCCTCTATGGTATTTCAAGTATTATGGTTATCATAAATGTTATTATTAGCTTATAAATAAGACATAATGTTATGAATATTTATCAGTCACCATGTGATGTTTGGTACATGTATACAGTGCATTTAAATCTGGTGAAACATACCACAAACTTATATCTTAGAACATTTATCCATATTGTAACAGAAGGTTAAGGCACCATAAATAGAGAATAATTACTGGTATGCTGGTTAGTGTTCAGTGCCCCCATTTTCTAGGAACAAGGGAGGTCAGAAAATAAAATAACCAATACAATTAAGGTAGAGTGTGGGTACTGTCCTAAGATGGTTACTAAAGGTCCATGTAGCATAGTAGAACTGCCACATGTGGCTACTGTTGTAAGCACACTAGTTCATGTACACTCCTCAAATCCATCACACCCTGTCCATAGTCACAGCAGGAGCTGCTGAAACAGAAAGATGAGTCCACAGCAAAGGAGGTGTACTAGTAGGCAGACAACTACAACCAAGGGGTGAGAGTACAAGGAGGAAGAGGTCACAGAAAGGCGCAGAACCTGGAAGTTTTTTGGACTACCCTCTATTGGGACTGAGAAAATGAGGGTGACATTACTCACCTCCTACCTGCTTGTTGAGTTAATGAAATGGGTTAATAAAATAAACCGGTAAGCACATCTAAGTGGCCAAATGTTAACTGCTATTTCTGTCACCATAAGCTTCTCTCCACCCAACAAAGATGGCTGTTTTAGTTGGTGTTCTATTGCCGTGAAGAGAGACCGTGAACATGTTAGCCCTCATAAAGGAAAACATTTAATTGTGGCTTGCTTACTGTTCCAGAGGTTTAATCCATTGTCATCATGGTGGGGAGCATGGCAGCATGCAGGCAGATATAATGCTGGAGAGGTGGCTGAGAGTTCTACATCCTGATCCATAGGCAGAGAGAGAGAGAGAGAGAGAGAGAGAGAGAGAGAGCAAGAGTGAGAATCTCGGATTGGCGTGCACTTTGAAACCTCACAGCTCACCCCAGTGACATACTTCCTTTAACAAGGCCAAACCTCCTAATCTTTCTAATCCTTTCAAATAGTGCCACTCCCTGGTGAGTCTATGGGAGGCATTCTTATTTGTACCACCAAATTCCACTCCATGGCCCCCATAGGCATGAAGCCAAACCATAATGCAAAAATGCATTTAGTCCAACTTCAAAAGTACCCCTGGCCTATCACAGTCTCAATACTGTTTAAAAGTCCAAAGTTTAAACTCTCTTCTGAGACTCATGAAATTTAACTGTCACTCCCTATAAAATGAAAGTCAAAAGCAAATCATATACTTCCAACATACAATGGAAAAGAATATACATTACCATTCCAAAAGAAAGGAAAGGGAGCATAGTAAGGAAATACTGGACCAAAGCAAGTCTAAAAGCCAGTAGGACAAACTTCAAATACTGCATTTCTTCTGCCTGATATCAAAGTGCTCTTCAGGTCTCCAACTCCTTTCAGCTTCGTTGAATGCACCAAAGCCCCCCCTCCTCCCCTCTCTTCTCTCTCTCTCTCTCTCTTTCTCTCTCTGTTTCCTCCCTCTCTCTCAGGCTGATTCTACACCCTGTTTGCAGCTCTCCTTGGCAGGTATCCCATATCCCATATCTCTGGAATCTCCAACATCTTGAGGTCTCCAAGACAATCCAGGCTTCACCTTTACACCTTGCCTCAAAGACCTCTCTGAACTTCCATGCAGGAACACCCCTGACACATAATCATATCTCCTTATGTCATGCTTAATTTCCAAATGAAAATAATCACTAATTCATAAATATGCCTAAAAATGATATAAGTATCCCACACACAAGTACAATTGCATTATATATTTAACCAGGTCACAATTAGGCTGAACATAACTATCCCTCATATAAACACAAATGAATTATAAGGAAATGTCCCTTGAGGTATATTCTTTTAGTATTTTAAACTTAAATATGATAACCATTGATATTATCTCAATTGATGTTACATCACATGATAAAGAAACTGAGGAATGAAAATACAAATATCTTTACAAACACGTTCTTAACAAAACATGACAGAAACATTCATGTCAATTATAATCCTCATTTCTGGCCTTAGCTGGTATTTATAACTACCTTCCTCTACTACCCATTCTGTATTCTCTCCACCCTCTGCAAGCACTTGAGCAGATCTTGGCTCTTTTCCTGGAGAAGTAACCCATACCTTCATTGCTGATTGGTCTGTGCCCATTGTCATTCTGTCTGGATTAGGTTGCAGTTTTCCACTGTCTTATATCAAAGGACAAGGTAGCACCAAAAGACACCCTAAAGGCTCTCCTGCACTCCAGATGTAATTCTTCTTAACTCCATTTTGGAGAAGCAATCCAATTTCTCCCTGGTAATCTAGATCAATCACCCTCCTCACATTGTTATTCCTTTCTTAGCCTGTTGGTTTAAGGGCATTAGAATCCCAGAGTGGCCAGCATGAAGTCTGAGTTTCCAGTTTAATGGAATGTTTGTTTGTGGCTCCAGGTAGGAATGTGAATGCATCTGAAACCAAAATTTCTAGGCCGGCAGAATGCAAAATTGTAGGAAGAGAAGACAAAATTTTTCCTAGGGGTCACTAGAGGTGACAGTGATTGGGACTATTCCCTTTTCTACCCCTTGATTCCTGGACCTGTGGATCCTGGCTATGGGAGAAACTGATTTAAAGCATAATACCGGCTTCTGGAGAACCTGCCCCAGCCCTCTAAGCTACTGTCACCTAATTGGCACTGGAACTGTGTCTTCAAAGTGTCATTCCATCTTTCTATCAGGTCAGTTGCTTCACGATGGTGAGGAACATGGTAAGACCAGTGGATTCCATGATTATGGGCCCAAAGAATTTGTTATTTCTCTGACTGTGAAGTGAGTTCCTTGGTCAAAAGCAATACTTTGTATAGAATGATGGTGGATAAGGCATTCTCTAAGTCCAGGGGTAGTGGTTTTGGCAGAATCATTATCTACAGGAAAGGTAAATCCATAAGCAGAATAAGTATATATTCCAGAAAGGACAAAATATTATCCTTTCCATGGTAGACGTGGTCCAATGGAGTCCGTCTTCCACCAGATCACTGGCTGGTCACTCCAGGGAATGGTGCCACATCTGGAGCTCAATGTTGGTCTCTCCTGTTGGCAATCTTGCAATCAGCAGCAGCTGTAGCCAGGTCAGCCTTGGTGAGTGGAAGTCTATGTTGCCGAGCACATTTGTAACCCCCATCTCTGTCACCATGGCCACTTTGTTCATAGGCCCATTGGACAATGACAGGCATGGCTGGGAAGTGACTTACTGTCCACAGAATGGATCATTCTATCTACTTGATTATTGAACTCCTCAGCTAAAGTCAACTTTTGGTGAGAATTTACATGGGGCATGAGTAGCTTCACATTCTTTACCCATTTAGAGAGATCCATGCACATACTTCTTCCCCACATGTCTTTCTCACCAATTTCCAATCAAGTCCCTGACCATCCACTGGCTGCAGCCTATGAATAAGTGAACAATTGCATATCTGGCCATTTCTCCTTCCAAACAAAATGTATGAGCATGTACACTGCCTGAGGTTCTTCTCACTTTGAAGATTTCCCTTCACCAGTGTCTTTCAGAATTGTTCAAGAAAGGGGTAAAAATGCCACAGCTCTCCACTTCTGGATAGTGCCTGCATAACATGCATAACCATCATTAAACGAGGCCCTAGTCTTATCTTCATCAGTCATCCAATTATAGGGCATACTACATGAGGCTATAGATGCATGCTTGGCAGTAGAAGGCATTGTAACAAGAATAGAAACCATAGGCATTTGGGCAACTTCTTTATGTAACTTGCTTGTACCTGTAGGACCTGCTCAGATCTGCTCATGTATATACCACTTCCATTTGATAATAGATTACCGCTGTGCATCTCCTACTTTATGAGTTGGTGGATAAGAAAACACCCAGCTCATGATGGGCAGCTCAGGTCACATGGTAACTTGATGGCCCATTGTCAAACACTGTTTCCATTAAGGCCCAATAGAAGGCCAAGAGCTATCTTTCAAAGGGAGAATAATTGTCTGCAATAATGGTAGAACCTTGCTCTAAAATCTCAAAGGTCCATTGTGATTCACCTATAAGGGCCTGCCAAAGACACCAAACAGAATCCTTACCTGCCACTGACACCTCAACTATCATAAGGTCTGCTGGATCATATGATCTAAGGGTAGAGCAGCCGGGACCTATTGCAAAGCCTTCTCATGTTCCAGGCCCTACATAAATCTAACAATTTTCTCAGTCACTTGGTATATATGTCAAAGTAATATACTCAAATGAGGAATGTGCTGTCTTCAGAATCCAAACAGGTCCACTAAATGTTTTGCTTCTTTCTTGTTCGTTGGAGGGGCCAGGTGCAATAACTTAACCTTAGAAGGAATATCTCTGCATGCCCCACACCACTGGGATCCTAAGAATATCACTGAAGTTAAAGGCCCTTGAATTTTGGTTGGATTTATTTTCCATCCTCTGATACACATATGCGTTACCAGTGAGTTCAAAGTGGTTGCTAACTCTGGCTCAGTTGGTTCATTCAGCATAATGTCATCAATATAATGAACCAATATTTTGTGAAAGAGACAAATATTCAAGATCCCTTCTAATTTATGACACAGGGCTGGAGAGTTAAGACATCCTTGAGGTAAAACTGTAAATGTATACTGCTGGCCTTGCCGACTGAAAGCAAATTTCTCTGGTGGTCCTTGTGGACAGATACCAAGAAAAAGGCATTTGCTAGATCAATAGTTGCATACTATGTACAAGGAGATGTGCTAATTTGCTCAAGTAAGGACATTACATCTGGTATAGCAGCTGCAATCAGCATTACTACCTGATTGAGTTTCCAATAGTCAACTGTCATTCTCCATGTTCCATCTGTCTTCTTCTGCACAGGCTAGATAAGAAAATTAAAGAGAGATGTGGTAGGAACCACCACCCCTGCATCTTTCAAATCCTTGATGGTGGCACTAATTTCTGCAGTTCCTCTAGTGATGTGATACTGTTTTTGATTCATTATTTTCTTTGGCAGAGGTACCTCTAAAGGCTTCCATTTAGCCTTTCCAACCAATTATCCCTCAGAGAACCAATGAGAGAAAACTCTCAACTTCTAAGTATATCTATTCTGGGACTGGAGAAAAACCACATGATGAGTTTGACAACCCACTGAACCAACTGTGAGTTGGACTTCAGCCATTAATCCATTAATGGTGAAAACTCCATTAATCACCTGACCCCATAAGCCTCTACTTTAATAGGAGGACCACAATGTTTCTTGGGGTCTCCTGGAATCAGCATCAATTCAAAACCAGTATCTAATAATCCCCACAAAGTCTAATTGTTACTTTTCCTGCAATGTACAGACTACTCGAAAAACATTTAGGGATTTTACCAAGGTCCTTCCTCAGGGGAACCTGGCCTTCTCTTCATTCCTAGGAGTTCTGGGTCTGCAAACTGATTCAAGTCTGGAAATTGATTCACTGGCCGAGATTGCCTTTTTGCCATGATCCAATGTTGCATTTCTTTCATTCATTTGAGAATTTTTCCACTTATACCGATCAAAAAGAAGTGGAGTAGGCTTCTTATCTATTTCATGCCTGGAAACACCATGATTGTTTAGCCAATACCAAAGGTCCATGAGTCATGTCACTATAAAAATTACTTTGCCTGAGCTGCCCATTATGGGTCAGGCCTTTATGGACATTGCTTTGTCTATGCTGCCTATTACAATAACTGTGAACACCTTGTCAATGGTGATTCAGTGCTGCCACCTGGCCTCTGCTACTTTGGAGCCCAGTTAAACCCACTGCACTTCATCCAGCTGAGCAACAGAATCTTCAACCCTAAGGAAAAAACTACAAGAGGAAAAACGGACAACAAAAAAGCTCTTCAAATATGCTGGTGCCCCTCTCGCCATTTTGCATCTCATAGGATTAGTGAAGGGCTTTCCTGTTGTAGAGAATTAGGTTTTATAGTGTACCCACCCTAGCATTGCAATTTCCCTGAATCTTAAAATCCCTTCATCAACACTAAGCCAAAGGATAACAGGCATCTCCAACTCCTTTTCAATAGGCCAGCTTTTGATAACACTCCAAGTAACCATTCATACAAACTTTTGACACTTTTAAAAAAACTGTTCAAACTTCCATATTGAACCTAGAATCTCCACTCAGTGGGCCCATATCAATAAACTCATCCTGATTCAGTTTTATGTTCCTTTCACTATTATCCCACACCCTTCAAATCCATTCCCACACATATTCCCCAGACTTCTGCTTGAATGAATTAGCAAACTCGTTAAGCTCTTTAGTAGTGTAGTGCACCTCCTCATGGACTACTTCCTACCTCCCTTTTAGGAACCTGCTTAGCCTTCAGTCTGGTTATATGTAGGTCTAGAGGCAACTATTGGTGGGCCCTGAGGGTCATCAGTATTGTCTTGCCTGGTATCTCCTTCAGTGAAAGTCATTGCTGCTTTAGCAGACAATGAAGGATTAATTTCCTCAGTCAAAAGGGAAAGGGAAATATTTCAGGGTTGGTGTGTGAGCACATAGTATGCTGAGGGTTGAGAGACTACGTCCTCAGGTGAGATAAACCCTTGAAAATCTGAAGGTTCAAAGTTCTCATCTTCAGTAGGGTCCTCCCACACATCCCCATCCCAAATTACAGGATCCCATTCTTTACCAATTAGTTCCCTTACTTTAACTGTTGCTCTCTGAGTCTGGAACTTATATCTTCATTGTAATTCAGCCAACATTATAAAAAGGCCTTCAGTTTGATTTTTCACAACTTGATCCCTGTGGGTGCTTGAGAGAAGAGTCTCATCCAGGTCACACCCAGAAACCTTTAGCCTGTTTATGCACACCCAGAGCAGGTTGATTTTATCACTGAATTCATTGATCTTCTCCACATCCTGAGATGCTTGCTATAAGTTGGTTAATTTTATCATGGAGCTCATCCTTTTCCTTTGTCAATTTATCCAGCGATGCTAGGAGCACCATCATTTTCATTATTTTTTCATAAATTATAAAAAAAATGCATATACAGAGTCACCAAATCTATTGCTTCTCACAGTTGGTGAATCAGGAAAATCAAATGCATTTGTCTCCTTAAGTTTGTAAAATAGTTCACACCTGTGCTCTCAGTACTCTCTGAGCTCCCAGGAGAGGTTTCAGTAACTGATTCAGTGAATGTAGCTGTTGACAAACTGGAAAGCCTATTCCAGATATATAAAAGATTCACCCTTATACTTACAAAGCTCTAGAACCATTTCTGTATCCAAAGTCTGTATTAATCAGGCCTCTCTAAAGTAACAGAACTTGTAGAATGAATCTTTATACACACACACACACACACACACACACACACACACACACACATATATAATGGGGATTTATTAGAATGGCTTACAGGCTGTGGTCAATCTAGTCCAACAGTGTCTGCCTACAAATGGAAGGTCCAAGAATCCAGTAGTTGTTCAGTCCATAAGGCTGGATATCTCAGCTGGTCTTTAGTATACACCAAAATCCTGAAGAAGCAGGCTCTAATGCCTGTGTTTTCACCTGGGGCTAGCCAAAACTGGCAGGCCTACCACCAAGAGCTTCTGTATGTCCTGCCTACCACACAAAATGCCCTCAAGCCCTGTCTACCATGTAGAATGTCTACATGTGCCACTCATCACCTTTGCACACTCCATCACCACATAAATGCTCCACCCGCCACAAATACCCCCACATGGAAAAACTCCCACTGCTGCCTACTCCACACACCACCACCATATACAGTGTATGCACATTCTGCCTATTAGGCAAAATGCCCCCCCCCACATGCCACTGTGGAGAAAACTCCTTCAGGCCCCACTCTTCACCTCCATCCTCTGACACCCCTTCCTCTTCACTTTGGATGAGAAAATAACCCAGTATTCTATGAGACAGGCCCCCCAAATTGTCAATCAGTTGAGGCTGTAGAGAGCTACAGGCTAGGGTGGCAGTGGGGACACTAGAGAATGGAAACAGCACTGGCTGTGTGCTGAGCCTTTGTGATGCGTCCCATGTGAAGAAGCAGAACTCAGTGGCTCTCAGCAAGGATTCAGAGCTCAGACTCACAAGTGGAATGTAGGGCAGGAGATAAGCCTCAAGGGTTGTGGACTGAGCACACAGATACAACCCTACATATAGAATGTCAGGCATAGCTCATTGATGGGAAATTCCTAAAAATAGATGGAGGACATCTAGTAACTTCGCTGATAAGAAAGCAGTAGTCACAGAAAGGAGAAGGGATGCTGTTATGCTTTATGGCATTTTATCACTGCTGCAAGACTGGGAGAGACAAGGTTTCTTGTCTTTTATGTATTGAAATTTTGTCCCTGCCCAGTTAACTACAAAGTTTTTTTCTCTTATCTGAGCTGACTTTCATTCTTTCTATCATACAGACGTTTTTATTCTTTTAAAGTCTTATGTTTCCCACAGACAAATATACTTTCTGGCCAAGCACCAAAAAAAAAAAAAAATCAGCTAGAGTCCATTACCATTATTGTGTGAAAATCAGAGCTCTGGTATCACCCATTTTTTCAACTAAAGACAGTTTGGAAAACATAATTGTAGTTGGGCAAATGTATGATATCTATTAATTTTTATTTTAATTGTGAGTGTCTATATGTGTAGACATATAGTGTCTACATGAGTGCAGGTGCCATGAATGCCAGAGGCCATCCCCTTGGAACTGGAGTTACAGGCAGTTGTGAGCAGATGTGAGCGTTGGAATGTTAAATTGATCCTCTGAAATCACAGGAATTACTTTTAACCACTGAACCATCTTTCCAGCTCCAAATGTCTGTCCTTTATATTCCTTCAATATAGTGTAGTGCCGGGTCATCTGTGAGGATGGTGGCTGTGCATTGTCCCAAAGACAATTACTAGAAGAATGAAGATTTGTGATGTGAATGTACAGTCAACTTCTGATTCAAGAGACAAATTTATACAGGGTAAATTAAAAGCAGATCATACTCTTATTATGAATAATGTACACTGCTTGTCTGATTTCATGAACTGGGGATGAACAGTTCTGTGGCTTCTATGGCATTTTATAGGTCTGCTGTTCTTTGAACAATAATGACAGACTTTCACCACTTTTTTGCTATTAATTTTCCTCTCTCTCTCTCTTTCTCCTGTCTCTCTCCACTCTGTCTCTCTCCTCTCCTCTCCTCCTCTTCCCTCTTCTCTCTTTGCCATATACTTGCAGAGCGATTTCACCAAAAAGTGTACAGGATCCCCTGGAGCCGAAGTTATAGGCAGTTGTGAGCCACCTGATATGGGTGCAGGGAACTGAAATTAGGTCCTCTACAATAATAGCAAGATCTCTTAATCACTGTGCCATCTCTACAGCCTCTTTTTTGAGTCTTCATAAAGTATGGACTTAAGAGGCTTAGGAACAGAAGTAAAAAATCCAAAATGATTCCTGAATTTCTGAACTCAAGATCTTGTTTATCCCCTAGGGTCTAAAGGTCTCTTTCTCTGCCATGAAAATTTAATTTATCAAAACAGATCCTTGGTGACGTTAGAGACTATTTTATATATAACAGATATTCCAAGACAATAGATCCTGTCTGAGTTACAGATAATAGAAAGCAGGCTTTGTTGTTATAAATCACTTGCCAGTCATCAGGGCTACCCAGTGGTCTGTCTGTAACACAAATACCTTATATGAGATTGCTAAATAGTACTGTATCATTTTGCATTATTCATCAAGAGTTGCCTGGAGGGATGGAGAGATGGCTCAGCAGTTGAAAGCACTTGTCACTCTTGCAGAGGACCCAAGTTCAGTTCCCAGAACTCACATGGTGGCTCACAAACATCCATAACTCCAATTCCATGGAATTCCTGGGCAACAGACAGGCATGTGGTGCACAGACATACATACAGGCAACACTCAAAATAAACTTCTTAAAAAGGAGTTGTCTGGTGACCAACATTGATATATTTAGTAATTACTTTCAATAATAGAGACTAGCAGATAGATCTGAACCAAAAGTGTTTGAAGTTGAGCCTATATATACAAAATGCTCTTTGGGGCAAGTTGTATGAAGATAAGATAACTTGTGAATATATACCATCTCTTTCTCAATTCAAGCAAAACAGGAACAAAATCCTACTGAAAAAAAAACATGACAATAAGTTATCCAGGTTTTGTGCTCTGTAAGACTTAGAAGCTGTGGGTATTGCTTAAGAGAGAGCATTCACCTTCAGGCAAGTAAACAACTGCTGGAGAGATTCATGCTCTATATAGCATATTAGAAAGCTTCTATTAAATTGTAGAGAAATAGTGCAAAAATATCTCAGAACTACAACACATGTAAGAGAAAATCGTGACTTGCCATGTGACTTACCCTGAGGATAGAGAGGACACTGACAAGAGAAAGTATTCTGACCAACTCCAGATTAGTAAAGTGAATCAACTGAGGTTGCTTACAGGAACGTGGATCACTTAAAGGCAGCTACACCACTGGCAAATCCTCTGGGCAACCTATGTGCAGCTACACCACTGAAGAGTCCCACTTTACTTAACTACATACCTCTTCTATATCCTCAGAGAGGAGTGGAAAATTGCTGACAACCTCAGAAAGGAGCTTGAGAGGCCTTCTCTTTCTCTCCACAAGAGAATGGTCTCCTGAGGTAATCACAGCTCTTCTGATTCAAGACAGCAATGGTCATGTCCAATATGGTGGAAACAGCTACAAAGGAACACAATGCCAAAGCCTACTATGGAGGTCAGATTTCCATAGCTATTCTGTCCTAGAGAGGACTGAGACTACAGACACAAATAAACATTTGCCTGGAATGGACCTGAAAATCTCCACTCTCACTGCTACCTTCCATAGTGCCAGAAGGTATAGTGCAGGCCACCTGGGTAAAAAGTCATCAATGGTATTACTAAGCAGTGAACCACCTGTCAGGCAAGACGTACCCACAGTTTCATTGGGGTGTGAAGGTTATGGGTGTAACCATACACTTTCTGATTGGATCTGAGGCTTGTTTCACAGGAACCTCAATTCTGATGCCATAAACCTAATCACATTGGCTCATAGCTGGAGAGGTCATAGGCTCTGGAGAGAGGAACTTATGTACTGTTGTTTTACTAAACAGACATATGGTCTAACTGCTTTCTAAACATTTATGTTTCTACACACAGATTAGTGCTTCTCTCTACCTTAGTTATAGAGGCCACTTTATGCTGTGGTAGTAATGTAGAGATACACAATTTGTTTACTGCAGCATTATTTCCAACAACTAAGACATAGCCATCAACAGATGAATGTATAAAAATTGTGTGTCTGTCACCTACAGTCACTTAATTTTTGAAAAAGAATGCAAAACCATACAATGGAAAAAGGAAAGCATCTTCAACAAATGGTGCTGCTCTAACTGGATGTCAACATGTAGAAGAATTCGAATAGACCCATACTTATCACCCTACACAAAACTTAAGTCAAAGACCTCATCATAAATCTGGACACACCAAATTTAATAGAAGAGAAAGTTAGGAAAAGCCTAGAACTCATTGGCATGGGTAGCAACTTCCTGAACAGAACACCAATAGCTCAGGATCTAAGACAAACAATCAATAAATGGGACTTAGTGAAATTGAAAGGCTTCTGTTCTTAGAACAAAACAAGCACCCTACAGATTGGGAAAAGATCTTCACCAACCCCACATCTGACAGAGGGGATTCCATCTCACACCTATCAGAATGGATAAGATCAAAAACTCAAATGACAACATATGCTGGCAAGGATGTGAAGAAAGAGGAACACTCTTTTATTGCTGGTGGCCATGGAAACTTATACAACCACTTTGGAAATCCATCTGGCGATATCTTAGAAAACTGGGAATAGTTCTGGGCTGGAGAGATGGCTCAGAGGTTAAGAGCATTGGCTGCTCTTCCAAAGGTCCTGAGTTTAATTCCCAGAAACCACATGGTGGCTCATAACCATCTACAGTGAGATGATGCCCTCTTCTGGCCTGCAGGCATACATGCAGACAATACAGTATACATAATAAATACATCTTTTTAAAAAAAAAAGAAAAAAGAAAAGAAAATTGGGAATAGTTCTAACTCAAAATCCACCCATACCCTGCCCCAGCCTGCGGGCTTTGGGGAACTCGGAGGCGCGACAAAGACCTGAATGAAAGAAGGGACAAAAGACACGGAGACGGAGAGCAAGTCCAGTGATCAAACTCTCAAATTTTTATTGAAAATAGGGTCAGTTATAGGTTCGGTAAGGGGTAGGGGGCGGAAGGCAAGGAAGTCAGCTAGACGTCAGTGGGTTACTAGAAGATTAATGATCTGGGATATCTTATGGTTGCAGCTGGCAGGTCTCAGGCTGATCAGGAGACTTCTGAGAATTATTCTTGGAATCAGGAAACAAGAACCTAACTCCTATAGCAGAAACTTAGCAGGGGGAAGTTGAGAACTTTCTGTAGACCTGTTTCTCAGGCCTAGGTGCACGTATGGAAGGTTAGTGATTTTCCATGGGCCTTGGCTCACAGCATATCCCTACTGGACATATATCCAAAAGATTCTCCACCAAACCACAAGGACATTGCCTCAACAATGTTCATAGCAGCTTTATTTGTAATAGCCAGAAACTGGAAACAACCCAGATGACCTTCAACTGAGAAATGAATTGAAAAAAAAAAAAAAACCCTGTGGTACATTTACACAATGGAATACTACACAGCTATCAGAAACAAGGAAATCATGCACTTCATAAGCAAATTGATATGTTCTGCCTAGTTCTCAAGATCCCAAAGATCACCCAGGAGCCAACTCCAATGTAAATACATGAGTGTTGTTTATTCAAGCTCAGAGCTTGGACTCTCACGGCTCACCAACACAGTAGTTCAAGTTGAGAACCCCACACTCCAAAAATACAAGGTTTATATAGGGGCTTAGACAAAGAAACAGGTTTTATATCATATGATTGGATGACATTTGGGTAACTAGTCATGTCCTTTTCTGATTGGCTCATTGTTACTGACTAACCAGCTGTGGCCAGTTTGACCACCAGAAAGTTTGTTTAGACTTTTTTGGTGTTTTCTCAGAGCTGTCTGGTGATGACGAGGGAACACCCCTGGAATGTAAGGTCAGGTACATTTTGTTGTTGTTCTGGAACTGAAGGTCAGCTCTGAGTCAAACTTAAAACAAAACAGAATCTTTTTTCTAGATGTATTTAGTCAGGCTCTACAGATAGATCTAGAAAAGCTCATCCTAAGTGAGCTGACTCAGTCCCAGAAAGATAAACATGGTATGTATTCTCTTTTTAAAAAATATTTTATATTTATTTTATGTGCATTGGTGTTTTGCCTGCATGTATGTCTATGTTAGGGCATCAGATCTTGGAGTTACAGACAGTTGAAACTGCCATGTGGGTGCTGGGAATCGAACCCAGGTCCTCTGGAAGAGAAGTCAGTCTCTTAACCACTGAGCCATCTCTCCAGCCCAGTATGTATTCTCTTATAAGGGGATATTAACCATATATCACAGGACAAGCATCCTACAACCCACAGACCCAAGTAGGAACCTAGCATAACTATTGTAGGAAAAACTGCACCTAGCAATGAGTCATGGAACCTGTTGCAGGTCAGTGGAACACCTTACCCTAGATGGAGTGCCATATCAAGCCCCAGTACAAGAGGAAGCTCTTGGACCTCACATGACTGTTGAACTGAGGTGGTATGATATGTGGGGGCCCATCTCATCTGAGGAGAAGGAGATGACTAAGAAGAGGAATAGGGAGTGAAGAAGGGAAGGACTGGGAGGGGAAAAGGGAGGAGACTATGTCTGAAAGATAACTTGAAAAAACAAATAAATTTTTAAAAGGGGGGGCAACTAAGCTTAAAAAGTATAACAAAAATAAAATATAAAATTTTCAAATGATAATTTACCAAAGGCATACTTGCCTTACTGGCATGAAAGGAAAAATGGTCTTAATTTCAGGTTAGAATATTAGACTGCAGGTTGCCACATAGCTCACACACTCTTGGATATCAGCTTATAAGTTTGTGTCCTATATATAAAGGATATTTTCATTGTTTGGTATTAAAATGCAGTTAAGAAATGTAAAATGTTGTAAGTAAATTAAGGGTTACTACAGTTCAAACTGGTTTTCTAAATCTCTAAGAGTTAGAGTGATTTGGAGCTAAGATAAAATATTTGTGCAGGCAGGTGTTAGCCCATGCCATTTCTCTCAGCAGAGACAGGAGGATCACTATAGAGTTAGTTGTCTTTTAAATTCTATAGTTACAATGAACAAGATGGTGATGGTTCACACCTTTAAACCCGACACACTAGAGACAGAAGCATGCAGAGTTCAAGGTAAGCCTGACACAGACCAAGCTCCAAATAGAGAAAAACTTAGATCCAGGGGTGGTGGTTCACACTTTTAATCCCAACAATTGGGAGGCACACACCTTTGATCCCAACACTTGGGAGGCAGAGGCAGGCACATAGGATTTACAATGACTTAAGTTTAAAAGCTGCTTGCAAAAGACATGCTGAAATTCATGGTGAATTGTCCTTTGTGATCTCAAAATATATACACTTAGATATATGTTTAGTTCCAAAATATCAAAATAATTTTTTAATCTAAATTGAAAGATAATACCTTTTATATTGTAAAAAAAAACCAGTTTGCTCTAAGAAAGATATTACCTGCCAAAAAAGTAGCACCCCAGAGTTAGGATTAGGTCAGAGTTTCTGTTTTTATCTTTCCAGGAAATTAAAAACATCCATCTAAGTAGTGCAGGTACAACTGCACAACTGAAACTTCTGGGGAAAAAAAAGGGACCAGTTACCAAAGAAGATAAGTAGCCCAGATGATCCAGCCTCGAAGACTATCTCAATAGCTATTTCCTCAAAAATCTACATCCAGCACAACTCAAAATGGCTAACTACAGATAGTTCAGTCCCTCAAACTGTTCCAGCCAGGACTTCAGTAAAGTCCTGAACTTTACCACCCGAAGTTCAGCTTCTGACTAAATAGCTGAGTACAAAAAGACTAGATATCAAATGTTACTATTAACTTGCTAACCATTTTTCCATTCTTATTTGGGCTCTCAAACAGGTTTCCTACATGCCAAATCATCAGGAAGCAATTTTAAGAGAACAACATCCCATTCCCAGAAGGTGAAGTAGGTGATTCCTCCACACTTGGTCATTTGATTGGTTATAGATGTTTGTTGTTATTTAGGGGGATTGGTTACAAGTTGATACATGGTCTTGTTAAACAAGGTTTAGGGGGTTAGACCCAGGGATTTCTCTTTTTCTTTCCTTATGTGGGGGGAGACTTGAAAAGAAAGAAAGGGGGATATAGACATGATATAGGAATGATAAGGGATAGATATAGGAAAGAAAAGGGATAGATTATTGAATATGCTCTTATATCTTTGTATACTGATACAAAATTAAGGTTAACTCTTTTAAAGTATTATGTAATGCTTAAAAATGCAAAGTAAAGTTTTCGCCTTTTGATAGCAACTGTCACAACTGTTTAGGATAATTAAGAAATGTAAACTAATAGTCATTCAAACATGTCATTTTGTTAGGTACTAGCATAGTGAATCACAGATGTTTTCTAAGTTAATCAGAAATCAAGTTGCTAAGAGACAAGCAACATTTGCTTATCCAAATATATGGAGATAGAGAGGTGGTCTTCAAAAACCTCAAGAGATCTGTAGAATATGGCATTCAAAGGTGTTTTCTTAACTTAAGATTTTTTAATATTGAGACATTTCAGTTCCTGACACCACACCTCATTCTACTCCAAGTAGATGATGAGCATCAAAGAATCTCAATTTGAAGATGGCTGCATTAGTGGCAAGCTTGTCAATGGGTAAGAGAAAGCCCTTGCTTCAACTGTAGACAAAATGCTGTTGGAAATGGACAAAGCTTGGAAAGAGGTAAGGCGACAGCCTACCTCTGCTAAGGCAGGGTAGGCAAGTCCTTCATAATTCCTGCTTTACATTTAATGTCTGTCAGAGAGATACTGGGCCAAAAGGCTGAAGATAGATGCTCCAATGTATTGAGAGAAATTGGGGACTGTCCAGGCAGCCTGTTGTCTGTCATTTCTTAGTTTTGGAAGCTGCTGTCTCTGCACTTCCTGTTTATTCAGATATATTTATCCTTCTCAGGTCTCTGATGTGGTTGTAGACTAGATAGTTATAGTCCCACAGTTAAGTTTTAAATTGTTTAGGAGTTAAAAGGATGTTCTAGGTCTAAGAAGATGTTTTTAAGTTGGTAATGCAAGCCAGGATGGAAACTGAGTTAGGTATAGAACTTTAAACTCACCAAGATAGATAGATGATAGAATATTAATATCAGTTGCCAAATACATATGGACTGGACATTGGGAATTATGTTATACCTTAAAATTTTCATAATAGTGGCCTAATTGTTATTATTGTTTTGTATTGTATTTATTATTATAAGAAAAAGGGCCTTTTATTGGACTAAAATGGGGAGCTGTTGGGAGAAAGATATACCTTAAATTTTAAAAAAAGCAGATAGGAGGGAGAGGGGGAAGAGGGTAGGAGAGTGGGACTGGCAGGGAGAGGAGAGAGGGGACTATGATTGAGATGTAACTTGAAAAATTAAATATTGACAAAATTGTGCATATATTATACATATATATATTACTATTAAGCAATAAAAGTACTGATTATACAAATATATACACATACATACACACACCAGAATTCAGCCACAAGAAAAGACAAGCTCTTGTTACTTATGATGGTAGTATGGACAGACCTGAAGATTGTAACATTAAGTGAAATAAGTCAGGCATTAAAAACTAAATACCACAATTTCATTTCTAAGTGGAACCAAGAAAAGCTGAGCTTACAAAAATCACAGAATAGAAGTTAACAGAGATTGGGGAACATAGGGTAGAAAATATCACATGGAGAGATTGATTCATGGGAATAATATCATTGATAGAACAAAGGAACAAGTTCTGATGTTCTATTATACAATGGGTAATTATGGTTAGCAATATTGCATTATGCAGTTCAAAATAGCTTCAAGAAATTATTTAGAATCTTTTCATCATGCAAAATGATAAGTATTTGAGATGATAATAACGTTAAATAATCTGAGCTGATCAATACATACATACATGTAAATACAGCATAACTTCACACTGTAGCCCACAAAAATTCAGAATTAACAATTATCAATAAAAATGTATTGAACACATTAAAATCAAAGGCATTTTTTCTTCTGTTAAATAAAAAGACAAACCTGGGAGAAAATATTATATGTAAATATACATATGCACACATAAACTATGCAATTCAATAATAATAGCTCATTCTACTTTTAAAACAAGTAGATACTTGAGTGTGGTGGAGTGCACCTATAGTCTCAGCTACTCAGGAGCCTGAGGCAGGAGGGTCAATTAAGTCCCAAGTTTAGACCAGTCTATGCAACATAATGACACTTCTGTTCTCAATAAACATGAGCAAAATATTTTAAAAGACATTATCAACCAAGATAATATGTAGACGTCCTATGCAAAGGTGCTCAATAGTATTGTTTATTACAGAAGTATACATCAAAGCCAAAAATGGGATAACAGTACATTCCAACTAAAATGAATGATATTTACACACTTTGGGAAAGAATACAACATGACTGTAATATTTATATGCTGCTGGTTAGAAATGTATTTTCCATGTGGTACAACCACTTTGGAAAATAGTTTGGTAACTTTTAAAATAGTTAGGTATGTACCTACAATGTGACCAATCCTTTCACTCCTAGGCATTTATCAAAGAAAAATGAAAACTGTTTACCAAAAGACATGTATACAAATGTTTTTAACAATTTTATTTATACTTCTCAAAAACTAGAAATACACATTTCTGTCAATACATGAATGGACAAATTTTGGTATATCAGTACAATAAAATACCATTAAGTAAAAAAAGACTGAATACACACACACACACATATATGTATATGTGTATGTATATATATATATATATATATAAAACACAACACAAATAATTATGATAAATGAAAGAAGTCAAACAAGAGTACCTATGATATAATTCAATTCACATAAAACTGTAGAAGATATAAACAAATCTATCATTACAGAAGAAAATCATGGTTGCTTATGGATGGGGAAAGACTAGAAGATAAAGAAACATTAAGAAATTAAAATATGCTCATTTTTTGTAGTGATGGTTTGAAAAGTACATCCTATGTCAAATTTATTATTTATACTTAAGACTTTAAGCCGGGAGTGGTGGCACACACCTTTAATCCCAGCACTCAGGAGGCAGAGGCAGGTGGATCTCTGTGAGTTCAAGGCCAGCCTGGTCTACAGAGGGAGTCCAGGAACGTCAAGGATACACAGAGAAACCCTGTCTCGAAAAACCTAAGAAAAAAGAAAAACTTAAGACTTTAAACACATTACGCTTACTCTGTGTTAGTTATATTGCAGTGAATCCATAAAACATATTTTTGAGGGAAAACAGAAGAAACTTGAAAGTAAACTGTATGGCATATCATATTAGGTTGATGATGATACACCAATCTTATCAGAGAATATTTCCCTTATTTTTCAGGAGATGGATGCTCAATTACTTAGGAGTGTAATGTTATAGTATCTATATCTAACTATCAATATTTTGGGAAAATCACATCTATAATGTTAAATCTTGAAAGTTACATGGATGTGTATTATGCTATTCTTTCTATAGTTCTGCTTGATTGAAAATTTATATAATTAAAATGTGGAAAAAATACTGTCATATAGTTTCATTGCCTATATTCTTCTTTAGATAGAGGCATTATCTTTATTACCCTGGAATGTAGCCAAATCAATGCATATTGTATAAGAGGGAACCATTATCTATCTTTACTAACCTGGGGTATAAATACTATAATTCTGCCATTTGTTAATATACAAACATGAAACATGAGAGATTAACGAAGAATTTTTCACTAACAAGAAGCTGGACTCAATCACACAAAACCAGAAATAATGATATAACAGGGTGATAGAAGATAACAATATTATCAAACATATACATAATTTGTACTACTAAAGAATAAAATAGACCAGAAAAACATTAAATAATATAAAACTTCCCTGGTGTGAATGATTAAAATGGCTCACTGAAAAAAAAATATCAAGCAAAAATACACAAGATCAAGATCAAGGCATATACTACCATATATCTTAACTTTAAGACTAAAGGACAGAAGGTACATTATGTACAAGAAAAAAGAAAACAAAATTTATCTAAAATTTTTTGATGGAATAACTCAATTTTAGAACATCCATCATCTTTTCAGGAAAGTATAATCACTGAGAATTATGGGATAAAGGATTTTATGATATTAACTGGGCCAAACTCAATTTGTAGGAGTAGCTGGGGAAGGAAAGGCAAGAAGGTTTAAGTTGGAAGATTAGTCACTGTGATGGCTTAGTAGTGCTTTAGGAAAATTCGAGAAGCCAAGGACACCCAGTTGCTGAAGTAGAGCTGTGATGGGATTGGTACGGAAATCTAGGAGAAGTTGTGCCCTTTGAGGACCAGCAGCTTAGCATGATGGTGGTCCACTGCTTAACAGCAGACCTGGAAGATGGACAGAAAGATGTTATAGAGAGGAAGAGGGTGCGGGAAAAAATTGAACCTACTAGGTACCTGTTCAGCTGTCCTTCATCTCAGGGACTTTTAGAGGTAAGGTTACTCCTTCCCTTTGATCTCTCTATCTCGTCATTTTTACTTTTGGCCAACTTTCGTTTCTCAGTTTAGCACAGAACTCTACAGAGCAATCACATTTTTCTATTTCAGAGAAGTTGCTTTGCTTGATAAAGTAATGTTACTGGAATACAGTAATTCCTTCAGGTTTTCTCAATTGCTTTCCTTAATTCACTTTCAAAATAGCACTCATCTAAATTCTCAAAAACTGAACATCAGTTTCTATCCTCACATGAACTGGCCTCCAGTTTAAACATCCTCCCTTGAAATATTCCTTGAAAATACATTTGTGAGCCCATTTTCACCTGTTTTTTCTGACCATCTTTATACATAAATTTTACTCAACCACCTTCAAGTGCTGGTATACAAGGTAGCTTTCTTTGCCTGTTACTCAATACATGTTCACATGTTCTTTTATGATCATATGAAACTGAAATACCACCAAATAAACTCTCAAATCCCATGATGTGTCCCAGGTGTATGGCTGCAGAGTCAAGCTGACTCAGCAAGTAGAATTTATTTAGTATTCATTAAGGCTTTTTGGAGGAGGGGAAGAGATAATAGGATCGTGTTCTCTCAAAAAGATATATTGATATCCTAACCCTCAGTACCTCAAATCGTGACCTTACTTGGAAAATCTTTACAGATGTGATATAAATTTAAATAAAGTTATTAGAGTGGTCACTAACATCATACAACTGGTAACCTCACAAAAGGGGAAATTTAGACATAGAAAGCAGACACACAGAGAGAATAAAATGTGAAAGACAAAGATGGCCATGGAGTAATACCTACAGTGTTAACACCCGAGGCTACCAGATGCTAAAAGAGAGACATGGGCTGAGAAGGCAGCACATACCTTGCATCCCAGCACAAGGGAGGCAAAGGCAAGCAGATCTCTTTGAATTCAAGGTAATTTTGATGTACATAGTGAGTTCTAGGCCAGCCAGAGGTACATTAAGACCCTGTATCAAAGGGGTGGAGACAGTGACAGGCATGGGAAAGTTACTTTCATAGCACCTTTAGAGGGAGTATGGCTTTGATGATATATAGGTTTTGACTTGTAAAAAGACAACACATTCTAGTGAGGATTTATTCTGTTGTTTTAGGTACTTTATTAAAGTAATCCCAGAAAGTAAGCGTACTCAATTTCTCAAACAATCTGAGATGGGTAATAGTGTGACTTTTAGAGCTCAGATGATAGCATGCAACAATGCTACTTTTTCTCTGACATGGCAGGGTCTCATGTAGGTTAGGCTGACCTCAAACTCCCTAAGGATGACCATGAGCTCCTAAAGAGGGCCTCAGGTTGAAGGTCCCAACTTAAAAAGTTACATTAAAGCTATCTAGCTCTGTTCTCTTCTAAAGATCATATTTAGGGAAAATACATTCCTCAAAATTCTTGCTCTTGGACATTTCCACAGGGCTATCTAGTGAAATAACAGTTGGCTTCTGATAGGGTAAGCCATCTGAAAAACTAAGGATACACCCAAAGCAAAAGCCACAGTAATTTTGTAACCTCATCTTGAAAGTGGCATCTTATTACCTCTGTGTTATTTGGTTTACTAAACCCAACCCAAATTTAGGGAAGGGGACCATAATACAATACCAGAAGGGAAGCATCATTCAGGATCATCTCAGAGGATGCTGTCTAGTTGCCTTAACTAGGGTTGAATGGCTAGGATAACTCCATTCACATCTGCCAGTTGAAAATCTAGTCTAGGTTGCCTTAACAGGCATAGCTCTTGTCTGCTTCCATCAGAGTTCCATACGGTCTCCTATCTTCCAACAGCACATTCTACGCCTTTTGTATATATGGACTCAAGACTCTTAAGAGAACTTTGCAACATTTTTTCTAACATACTGTATCTTCTGCTCACAAATTATTCATAGTATAATATGTACATAAGTACATCTCATCAAGAATATGTTCCCTGTCTTTCCAGGTCCTTCAGGTATCTCATACACAATGATGACATCAAGCTCATATCCAGGATTTCAAGTCCTCTATAACAAGTCCAGATGTGGCTAGAGATCCTTGAGGTAACAGTTTCTAGGCTTTTTAAATTCAGATACCTGTGAGCTAAATGACATTTTAGGATCCCCCTCCCAAAACACAAAATATTATGTATACAGGATGACACAGGGATAGGGTGACTATAATAAATACTCTGGGTCTTAAAAAGGAGGAGGAAGAAGCCCATATGACACTGTTTCATACCAAAACAATTCTGAAATCCTACAAATGTAGTCCAGGTCTCTTTATTCTAGGGGCAGATAGTGCTTTTTTATTAGGGCACAATTTTCCTTAGGAATGGTTTCCCATTCACTTTAACATATACTTGGGTCTTCCTTCTGAGACCTCCTTCATTTCATATAAGAAATGATCCATGTTTACAACTAAGTCAGTAAATTTCTCAGCTCTGATCCATGTTCACAACTAAGTCAGTAAATTTCTCAGCTCATATCCTTTTTGTAGATGTTAGGTAGGGCAGTCCAGACCATTTTCAGTTTGAATTATTTCAGTCACTTTAAGATCAATCTTTAGGTAATTTCAAGGGTAAAACTCTCTTTAGTTTTCTATGGATCTGGTTTAAGCTACTTCATGCCCCAAATGCCACATCAATGAGTCTTTATGATAAGCATCCCTCTACTTAGTTCAGTTTGTTTAAGTATCATGGGATATTACATAGAAGTGCTCACTAATTTAGCACCAATGCAATCAATATTCTACACATTATAATAAAGACCTGTACACACACACACACACACACACACACACACACGTGACTGACCCCAGGATAGTTTATACCTTGAGGGTATTTTCATGGCTGGGTGATTGTGATTACCTATATAAAAGTTTTTTCTCAACTCTTCAAGTCTTGTGTTTTTAGTATTCCTTTTGATTCTGCTTGCCAGTTGGAACAGTCATTTCTTGAATTCATCTCTCCTTTTCTGCACTTTATCATACGCAGATAACAGCCGCAAACTGGTACTTCTATTATTGTCAGAAATCTCCTAAATCAGATCCAAAAGTTCATTTGACATGTTCTTTGTCTTCCTACAGAGTATTGTGGCTGTTTTTCCATTTTTCCCTTACTAATAATGTAGAGTACCTTTTACTTTTCCTCATTTTTCTTGGACATCTTCTACCTGATGTCCAAGAACAAAGTTAATGCCACATTATGATGGGATATAATATTCTTTTATGTATTACTTAGCATTTGCTATCCAACAAACTGGTCCAAGATGCAGCTGTTTAAAATGGTGTTATTTATCTCACAATGCCAGTATGGCTGGAATAACTGATATGGCTATTCTGGGCTGGACCATCTTGGATGGGACTAGAAATCTAATAAGGGCTCGTTACTATGTCTAACAGTTGACAAGCTATCAGACCTATCAGATCTCAGCTGAGCTGAATTGCTCTGCCCTATGTGCTTTCTTAATCTCCCAGTAGGGTGATCTGAGTTTTTTTTTTTTTTTTTTCACACAGAGGTCTCAGGATTCCAAAGAACAGCTAGAAACAGTAAACCTTGAGGCAGCCTTCCACATATCTCAAACCCCTTTTAAAATCTCTTTCTCAAGGTCCTCTAGCCAAAGCCAGTCATAGTCAAATTCAAAGTCAAGGAGCAGAGAGAGGCTACTTCTTAACAAAAATATAGCAAAGTAACATTACAAAAGGGCATTCATAAAAAGATGAGACGCATGTGTGGCTACTCTCTTCCTACCAAAATGAAAGAAAGTACTCTTTCATGGTCAGCAGAATGAATGACAGGATCATTTTATGTGATCATATAAAATTATATCTGCAGATGTGTATATACACAAAATCAAAATGACTTTGGATAGACTTGAAATATTCAGTGGCAAAAATATCTGATAGCCACAATCATTCTAATTTTGAAAAGGAATTTCAACAATTCTTCCTGTTATATAGTATATTTCACCACAAATACTCTACAAAACTAAGAGTTTTACACACCAAATGTATTATTTTGTTGCTTTATTGCCCGTTTTGGGGTTTAAGTTGCTTACATTATTGAAATTTGCATAATTTTGCAATCTCTTTCTAAAAAAGAATTTGGTAACAATTGTCATTATAATACTTCCTATAGGAAAACATTTCTTTTTAAAAACTTTTTAATTTTTATTTTATGTGCATTACTGTTTTGCCTGTATGTATGCCTGTGTGAGATTGTCAGATCCTGGAGTTACAGTTATGAGCTGCCATATGAGTACTAGGAATTGAACCTGGGCCCTCTGGAAGAACAGCTAATGCTCTTAACTGCTGAGACATCTCTTCAGTCCCCAGAAAGATTTTTTCTTTTTTCTTTTGTTTCTTTCTTTCTTTCTTTCTTTTTTTTTTTTAGGTGTTTTGAGACAAAGTTTCTCTGTGTACCCTTGACTGTCCTGGACTCACTTTGTAGACCAGGCTGGCCTTGAACTAGCAGAGATCCGCCTGCCTCTGCCTCCCAAGGGCTGGGATTAAAGGTGTGAGCCACCACACCCGGCAATATTTCTTAATGTATTAAACTAACATTACTTTTTCCAATCTAAATTCTATAATGTTTTATGAAGCCATGCAAATACAGAAATTTCTGCCAAGAGTGGTGGCACATGTCTACAATCCCAGCACTCAAGAGGCAGAGCCAGGCAGATATCTGTGAGTTCAAGGCTAGCCTGGTCTACAAAGTGAGTCCAGGACATCCAAGGATACAAAGAGAAACCTTGTCTTGAAAAAAACCCTATATATATATATATATATATATATATATATAAAATAAATTTCCCCCTTTCCAATGTATTCTTAAAGGGTCTTTTCAAAATAACTTTTCTCATCTCAGGTGAGATAGCTGGATATTTTGTACAGTGTATTTGCACAAGGTCTGTCTTAGATGAATCTTAATACACTTAGATTTGACTTCTGTCATAAAGTTGTCTTGTTTTGATGAAGCAGGATTAATTTCAAGTATGAATACTGCGATGTATACTAAGAACTGATTTCTGAGTAAAGCCCTTTCCACAGTCATTGCATTTATAGGGTTTGTCCCCAGTGTGAACTGTCTGGTGTTTATTGAAATTAGACCTGTCAGTGAATGCCTTCCCACACTCTGCACATATATATGGTTTCTCTCCTGTGTGGATTCTCTTGTGTACTTTGAGATGTGGTTTCTTGAAGAAGGTTTTTTCACAGTCAGGACATTTATAAGGCTTCTCCATAGTATGAGCTCTCTGATGTGTAACTAGCTGTGACTTCTGGATAAAGGCCCTGCCACAACTGGCGCAAACATGAGGTTTTTCGGTATGAATGGTCTGGTGTTTATTGAAATTTGACCTGTCAGTGAAGGCCTTCCCACATTCAGCACATATGTAAGCCTTCTCTCCAGTATGAGACTTCTGGTGAGTACTGAGGTTTGACCTGTTGGTGAAAGCCTTCCCACACTGGGTACATATGTAGGGTTTTTCTCCTGTGTGAATTCGCTCATGCATCTGAAGTTGGGACTTAGAAGGGAAGGCTTTTCCACAGTCACTGCATTCATAGGGCTTTTCTCCAGTATGAATTCTTTGATGTGCAATCAAGTGTGCCTTCTGGATGAAGGCCTGCCCATATTTAGTACATATATAGGATCTCTCACCTGTGTGAATTCTCTGATGCATTCGGAGTGATGACTTTTGGGTAAAGGCTTTCCCACACTCGTTACATATGTGATGTCTCTCCCCAATATGGACTTTTTGGTGTATACTGAGGGCTGAGCTCAAGGAGAAGTCTTTCCCACACTCACTGCATGTATACAGTTTTTCTCTACTATGGGCTGTTTGATGCCTGAGTAGAGATGACAGCTGGAAAAATGATTTTCCACATTCACTACATTTGTAGGGTTTTTCTCTAGTGTGAATTTCCTCATGCATCATTAATTCAGAATTCTGGATGAATGCCTTCCCACATTTAGTACATATGTATACTTTTTTATCTCTATAAACTCTCAGATATATACTGAGTAGTGGCTTCTGTGTAAAAACATTTACATCTTTGCTAAGTTCATGATGTTTTTCCACATTGTAAATTCTGGAAGGAGTGAAGAGGTGTGATTTTTGGGTGAAGATCCTTCCAAATGCAGCACACGCTTCAGTCTTTTTCCCAACAGGAAATATCATACTTTGACTACATGTATGCTTGTTTCTGAGGACTTCTCCATACTGATTATTTTCACAGAATTCTGCTCCTGTATTTGGATTTTCAAGGTTACTACTGTGGGCAAAATGCCTGTGGCCCATTATTTTGTCAACATTCTTTGTTGCTTTGTTTTTATTATGAACATGTAAGTCTAAGTTATGCTTGAAATGCTTTCCAAATGAGTCTTTCTTATGGGGTCTTTGCTGTGAGGGAACATCATTTGGTTTGGGGTGTACATGCTTTCTGATGTTGGTACATTCATAATCCCTGTTGGTATTTAATATTTTCTTATTGAAAGCAGCATGACTCAAAGGGTTGTTCTGTTTTCCCTGGTATCTTTTCATCTGTTCAGTATCTTGACATAGTTCTTCTAAAATGGAATATAATGAATCATCTCTTGAATCCTCATCCACTGTTTCACCATAAAATACAGCTTTTTCCGAAATTCGTTTTTGTGAATTCTTAATTCTAAACTTACAATCTAAGAGAAAAAAGACATAAAGAATAGATTTAGAAAGATTAAAATGTATATACAATCTAAATTAAACTCATGAAAATCAGTAACTCTGATGACAATGGTGACAGAAAATACATATAGAGCACTTATTATGTGCCAACCTCTAGTGATACATATGTTATTCCAGTTAGTAGTCTAAGAAATATATACATAGAACCTCATTCAATTATTTCTAAGTTCTATTGGGTATCTACTATTATTATCTACCTTTTATAGATAAGGAAACTGAAGCTCATAATGGTTATATAGCTTGCCATAGCACATGGTTGTCAAGTATTGTAGGTTGGAGTTCAACATAAGCAGATAAACATTTTCAGAAAAATTGCAGGATACAATATTAACTCAAAAACACCAGTAGCCTTTCTATGTACAATGACAAATGGACTGAGAAAGAAATCAGGGAAACAATATCTTTTACAATAGCCTCAACTAACATAAAATATCTTGGGGTTATTCTAACCAACCAAGTCATTGAACAAGAAATCAGAAAAATGGAAAGATCTCCCATGCTCATGGATCAGAAGGATAAACATAGTAAAAATGGCCATTCTACCAAGAGCAATCTACAGATTTAAAGTAATTCCTATCAAAATTCCAACACAATTCTTTCCAAACCTTGAAAGGACAATTATCAACTCCATATGTAAAATGAAAAAAGAAAGGATAGCTAAAATAATCTTGAAAAACAGCAACAAAAAACTGCTGTATCACCATCTTTGATTTCAAGTTGTATTATAGAGCTATAATAATAAAAACCACATAGCATTGGGCATAAAAACAGACATGTTAATCAATGGAATTGAACTGAAGACTAAGACATAAATCCAAACACCTATGGACACTGATTTTTTAAAATAAGTAAACAAGAAATATACAGTAGAAAAATGACAGATCTTCAACAAACGGCATTGGTCTAACTGGACATCTGCTGATAGAAGAATACAAATTGACCTTTACCTATTACCCTGCACAAAACTCTAGTTGAGGGTGTGGTGGCACATGCCTTTAATCCCAGCATTTGGGAGGCAGAGGCAGGCGAATCTGTGTGAATTCAAGGCCAGCCTGGTCTATAAACTTTTGTGAGTCAAGGGTACACAGAGAAACCCTGTCTGGAAAAATGTAAAACAACAACAACAACAACAACAACAAAACTCAAGTTGAAGTGGAACAAAGCTCTCAACATGAAACCACATACACTGAACCTGATAGAAGAGAAAGTGGGGAATAGCCTTGAATGCACTGGGGCAGGAGACAACTTCCTGAACAGGACACCAATAGCACAGGCACTAAGATCAACAACTAATAAATGGTACCTCATGAAACTGAAAAGTTTCTGTAAGGCAAAGGACACCATCAATAAGACAAAATTGCAGCCAACAAAATGGATAAAAGATTTTTATTAACTCTCCGTCTGAGAAAGAGTAAATAATAAGCAAAACATATGAAGAACTCAAGAAACTAGGTATCAAAAAACCAAATAATCTAATTTTTTAAATGTGGTAAAGGACACTGTCATTAAAACAAAACAGCAGCTTACAGATTGGGAAAAAGATCTTCACCAACCCCACATCTGACAGAGGGCTAATATCAAAAATCTATAAAGAACTCAGGAAATTAAACACCAGCAAACCAAGTAACCCAATCAAAAAATGGGGAACAGATCTAAACAGAATTCACAAAAGAGGAATCTAAAATGACTGAGAGACCTTTGAAAAAATGGTCAACATCCTTAATTGTCAGAGAAATGCAACTCAAGACGACTCTGAGATTCCATCTCACACCTGTCAGAATGGCTAAGACCAAAAATTCAAAAGACATCATATGCTGGTGAGGCTGCGGAGAAAGGGGAACACTCTCACATTGCTGATGGGAGTGCAAATTTGACAACCACTATGGAAATCAGTCTGGTGATATCTTAGAAAACTTGGAATAAGTAGCTCTACCTCAAGACCCAGCCATATCACTCCTGGGCATATATCCAAGATTCCTCACAAATCCACAAGGACCTCTCCTTAACTATGTTCATAGCGGCTTTATGTGTAATAGCTAGAAACTGGAAACAACCCAGATGTCCTTCAACCGAAGAATGGATTAAAAAAAAAAAAAACTGTGGTACATTTACACAATGGAATACTACTCAGTTATCAGAAACAAGGAAATCATGCAATTTGCAACCAAATGGATGGAACTAGAAAAGCTCATCATGAGTGAGCTAACTCAGACTCAGAAAGATACACATGGTATAAATTCACTTATAACTGGATTTTAGCCATTATAGTACAAGATAAAAGGGCAGGAACAGGGACTTGGTTACCTGTCAGTGGGACACCCCACCCTAATGGAACTACCATGTATGCCTCCTGTGCAAGAGGAAGCTCTTAGACCTCATGTGACTAATGAACTGAGGGGGGCTGATACACGGAGACAACCCACACTGGAGGCATGGGAGGGGTGGGAGAGGGGGTAGAGGGTGGGAGGGAGCGATCAAGAGGGGATGGAGGGAGGGGGTGGCAATAGAGACATAACGAAGTAATAAATGTTTTTTTTTTAATCTAAACATAGAATTCTCAAAAGAGGAATATAAACTTGCTGAAAAACACTTAAAGAAATGCTTAACATCCTTCGCCATCAGGGAAATGCAAATCAAACCAACTTAGAGGTTCTATCATACACCTGTCAGAATGGCTAAGACCAATAACACAAGTGACACTTCATGCTGGCAAGGATGAGAAGCAAGGGGACCACTCCTATACTGCTGGTACAAGTACAACTTATACCATTATGAAAATCAATATGGCAGTTCCTCAGAAAGTTGGAAATCGATCTACTTCATGATTCAACTACACCACTCTTGGGTATATACACAAAGGATGCTCCATCCTATGACAAGGACACTTGCTCAACCATGTTCATTGCAGCTTTATTATAATAGCCAGAAATAGGAAACAACCTAGATGTCCCTCAACAGAAGAAAGTATAAAGAAAATGTGGTACAAATACACAATGGAGTATTACTCTACTGTTTAAAAAAATGACATCATGAGATTCACAGGCAGAGGGAACTAGAAAAAAATCATTCTGTGGGATAACCCAGATTCAGAAAGATTATTACTATTATATACATCATGTATTCACCTATAAAGGGATATTAAGTATTAAGTAAATGATAACCAAGCTACAATCTATAGACCCAGAGATTTTACATAAAGAAGTAGTAGTAGTACAGGGGGAATGCAGGATCTCCCTTGGTAGGGGAAACAGAATAGATTTTACAAGTGGACTAAGGATGGGTAGGGCTGCAAACAGGAGGGATCAGGCTGGGTGGAAATGGGGTGGAGGGAGAAAGTGTGAGGAGACATGTCTGGAATTGGGGGGGGGGCATTTCGGGATCGGTGTGGAAACCTAATGCAGTGGAAAATTCCTGGAATCTATGAAGGTGACCCTATAATGTGGGATATGGAATCTCAATTGGCCATCTCTTATAGCCAAGCAAGGTTTCCAGTGGAGGGACTGGGTTGCATTCAATTGAGTTGTTGGCCAAAAGGGTCCCACAGAAATCCTGAAACCAACCCAGACTGATGCTAAGACTAAAAGGGTTGCTCTCCACAAACTGACAGTGGGGGCCCATTGCCAAAGACAACATCCACACAAATCATTGAACATGGAGAAGTTGAGCTGGTGCCTACATGGACCCTTCACCCCTATGCTCTAGTCTTTTGGCAGGGAAAGGTTTTCTGCAGGCTACAGTGGACACCAATTCAGCCACCAAACTTTTGACCTACAATCTGTCCTTCCTGAAAAATATCCTAAGGCAGTGGTGGCACAGAACTTGTGGGAGTAGCCATCAATGTCTGATTTGACTTAAGGCTCACTCCATGAGAAGGAATCCATACCCAACACTACTTGGGTAACCAACAACCGGAGGCTAGCTAGCTAGCCCAGAGACCTGGGATAAAACCAAACATAACTGGCCTAAAAAAATCAATGAAATAATTAATGATATTCTGCTATACTCATAGATCAGTGCCTTAAACTGTCATCATCAGAGAGGCTTGCTCCAGCACCAGATGGGAACAGATGTGGACACCCACAGTCAGATGTTTTATGGAGACAATATACATTGGAGGTCTCCATCAAATCCCTCCCCTCAGTGCTCAGTGAGTCTTGAAGAAGAGGAAGTGAGTCAGAAAGATTTTAAAAAGCCAAAGGGGATAAAGGATACCAGGAGAAGGCAGCCCTCTGAATCAACTAAGCAAGGCACATGTGAGCTCACAGAGGCTGAAGCAGCAAGCATAGGGCCAACATGGGTCTCTACCTGGTCCTCTGCTTAGTATTTTTATAGAACTCCTGACTCTTGGGACACTTTTCCTCCTGTTGGTTTGCCATGCACAACTTCAATATGAAAGTTTTTGCTTTATCTTACTATATTTTATTTTGTCATGTTTAGTTACTATCTCTTAGAAGCCTATTCTTTTCTGAGAGACAGAAAGGGAGGGGATTAGGAGGGTAGAGGAGGTGGGGAGGAACTGGGAGGAGTGCAGGGAGGGAAAATGATATTCTGTAATATATAATCAGGATATAGTGCATGAATAAAGAATCTATTTTCAATTTTTAAAAATATGATAAAACATGTTTAACATGGTGATATGCATGCCTATAATCCCAGCATTCAGGAGGCTGAGACAGGAGAATTGAAAGTTTTAGGTCAGTGTGCACTTCAAAGTGAGAACTTGTCTAAAAAAGGAAATACCTCAAGAAGAAGATGAACATCCACCTTCCTGAAAAATTGAGAAAGCTATGAATGGATTTTTTTCACACAAACATGCAAATAATGAATGTACAAATGTATGCATGAAAAGATGTTTAGTATCCTTAATCTCATCAAAGTAATTCAACTTAAATTCATGAGATATAATCACACATACAGTATAATAAAGTGGAAATGATGTAACTATAATCTCAAATATATAAGATTTTTTAATAAGTGGAGTCAGAAATGGGAGAACAGAGGAGAATCAACAAACGAAAATTTCATTTGAAAATAATGTAATGAAAACTAATACTGTGAGAATTAATTAAATATCAGAAATGAATTTTTTAAAAATTAAAGAAATTGATAGCATACATTAACAATGAGGCAAAGCAAAAGGAATTAAGTATTGGTCCTGGGAATATAAACTGGTACAGAGAGTTTGGCAATTTTTATAAAGGTAAGCACATACTTATCATAAGAGTTAGTAATTCCAAACTTAGGTATTTACCCAAGGGAAATATAAATCTATATCCACACAAAGACATATGTGTATTTTCATTGTACCTTCATTCATGATTATCAAATATTAACTTCCCATCCATCAAGAAATGTAAGATTAATAAATTGCAACATAAGTTGAATATCCCTTACCTACAATATTTAATCCAGAAAAAATTCAGATTTCAGAATGTTTACATAGACTTTGCTAGTTGAAAATCCATAATTAAAAAATTGAACAGCCTAAAGTGTGACTTTTTTGGGTATTAATTTGATGCTCAAAATTTTTCAGATTTGTGGGCCATTTTAGGATTTCAGATCCTTTAGTTAAGGACACTCAATATATATACATACATATATATTCATAACAGAATATTATTCAACATCAAAGTGAACATGTAAAACAATGGGGGTAAATTGCAAAATACTTATAATGAATGGATGAAGCCAGCTCCCAAAGAGTACACATAACAGGATTCTCTTTACATGAAACCCTAATAAAGATAAATCTAATTTATAGTGATGAAAAGTATGGCCAGGCATGGTGACAAACACCTTTAATTGCAGCATTCAGGAGGCAGAGGCAGGAGGATCTCTGAGAGTTCTAGGCCAGCGTGGTCTAGCAGAGTGAGTTCCAGGATAGCCAGGGCTACACAGATAAACCCTGTCTCTAAAATCCTTTTAAAAAAGAAAAGAAAAGAAAAGAAAAGAAAAGAAAAGATGACAGTGATCACCCAGGGCTGAAGGGGCAGTAGATACTGATTCTAAAGGGCACATGGAAATATTTTCTGATATGGAGTATTATCTATGACTGGTGGCCATAATACTATTGCATACTTTTGTCAAAAAAGAATCATACTGTATACTTAAAATTGATATATTTTATTCTGATAAATTATACTTTGATAAAATTAATTTTAGAAAAGAACAATGATCATTAAAGTTAGAAGATCAAGAAGAGGGATATCTGTATGAGGAAGAATGAACAATCTGAAGGTGATACTTACAAGCAGAATTGGAAGTAGGGAAAGCTGTAAATAACAGTTGATTATCTTAAAACGAGAAGATAAAATGAAGAGATAAAAGTAAACAGATATTTAGAACAGGAGAAAGCCAATCCTACTGATTTTCAAATAAAGCAATGCCCTTACAACCTAAATGTGTATAAGAATCTAAGATTGTAAAGTATGGTTTAAGCAATGAAGCATTAAAACGTGATAGGAGAAAATATCCAAGGAAGCAAGATCCATAGAAAGGAGACCTGGCCTACAGTCTAGAGTGTGGAAATGGGAGCAGAAGGGCAAATCTAAACGAAAGCCAAGCAAAGAAGACAGTTTATAATAGTATCTGAAATAATGGGAGAAGAAAAATGTGGTTCCTAAGACTCCAAAGTGCTCTAAAACAATTTCAAGAGTTTAGAACCTTAAAGAAGGGTGACAATGATATCATTTTCATGGCAGTAGCTTCTGTTAGGGAAAAAACACTTCCATAGTCCTCTGCCTAGGTCAAAATCACTTACCTGAACAGCTGTCATGTGTGGCTTCCTCCTCCAATGTCCATGGTTCTTCTCCTTGCTCCAACTTGAAGATGACCTCCGGTTTGGGAACTTTAAACCCTGTTCAGAGAACATGATAGAGAACTGGATCCAGATAATTGCTTTCTATTTGTTCTTTGAAAGAGTAAGTGCCTTTTACTGGGAAGCAGAGCAATAATCCTAAAGGTAACAAAAGGACTGAGTCATCTCAGAGACTCAGGTCCAACACCAATATACACTATCATATGGCCTACATGTTCCTACAACTGATAATGCAAACACCCTCACTGATGCTCTGCATTCATTTCCTAGGGCTGCCACATCAAAGGTCTGTGTATTAAAAACAACAGAAATTCATCCTCTCATATTTTAGAGAACAAAAACTTGAAATCCAAGTGTCAGGGTCATGTCGTCTCTATGGATCTACAAGAGAATCCTTTCTTGGATCTTCTAGCTTCCAAGATTTAACAGAAATCTCTCCAGTAACATAGCTGTCTTCTTTTTGTATCTTTGTATGGTCCTTAATCCCATACATATTTGTAGAACTACCACCCTGAGCCATGCCTTCATTGTCATATGGCATTCTCCATGTATATATTTCTCTGTATCCAAATTTACTTTTCTGATAAGGACACTTGCTATAATACATCAAAGCCTACTGTAATGACCTCATTTTTATTTGATTACCTCACTAAGTCATTTGCAAATATGTCACGTTAGGACTTCCAAAAAGATTTTGAGGAAACACAACTTAACTGAAAAGTCTCCCCTATGCCTCTCTCAAATTCACATACTTTCATTTACAAAATATTCACTTCTACTGGGTAAGATGGTGCATGCCTGTAATCCCAGAACTTGGGAGGCAGTGGCAGGTGGGAATCTGTGAATCTGAAGCCAGCTGGATGTACACAGTTAGTTTCAGGAAAGTCAGAGCCATTCAGTAAAACAGCACCTCAAAAAAAATATTTGCGGGCTAGAGAGATGGCTCAGCAGTTAAGAGCATTAGCTGTTCTTCCAAAGGACCCAGGTTCAAATCCCAGCACCACATGGCAGTTCACAGCTGTCTGTAATAGCAGGACATGGTAGCACACACCTTTAATTCCAGGACTCTGGAGGCAGAGGCAGGTGAATCTCTCTGAGTTCAAGGCCAACCTGGTCTACAAAGTGAGTCCAGGACAGCCAAGGTTACACAGAGAGACCCTGTCTCGAAAAACCAAAAATAAAAACAAAATTATTTGCCTCTTCCCATCTTTATCAAAAGACTTAATCACTCCAGCATCAACTCATAGGAAAAAAAATTATCTAAACCTCATCAATGCAGAGTCCCAAGTACTGTCATCAACACCATTGAGATAACTCAGATTATGCCAAATTCTTTTCCATTTAACAAGTTAAGGAACCAGACAGTTTTTCTGTTTCCAAACACAATAGTGAGACAGGCATTAGATACATAGTCCGTTTCTAAAATGGAAAAATATGAGATAATTAAGAATGATTGTAAGGAGTTAGATTAATATAAATTAGATTTAGTAAATATCTAGGGGTTTCTGATACAGTCTCTTAATCCAGGGCATGAAGATCAACTTGGCTGTGGGCAGTTAGCTTATCAGCTTATGAACTAAAAAAAAAAAAAAAAAGGTTTATGGCCTGGCATTATTTTCAGCTGCTAAGTGGGCAGAGCCCAGATTAAGCTGAAGCCAGGTAGAACAAGGAGAGATCCTATTTAAGGACAAGTGGATGGAGCCCAGGGGACCCCATGCTAGAGAACTCCGAAGCTAGCGAGTACTCATGCTAGAAAAGACAACAAGTAGTTTGTATCCTCTGATGGAGAAAGTGCTGGTGGACTGATGGCCAGATCTCCTTGGGGCAGAAAGAAGCTGGTGAGCAGAGAAAGCCTCAGCAAGACAGCAAAAGGCCAAGGACTAAACCCTGTGGCTCAGCTTTTGTCTAGAGGGGCTTGACCTGTCCAAACAGTGGCCTGAATGGAACAGTGGCGAGCTTTAAAGACTGAGGCAGAGCAGCAGAGTTGCTGATACAAAAGGAAATAAGTTGGCCTACAGACTGCTGAGGTGTCCCTGAGAGAAGAAAGCCTCAAGCCTTATTTAAGGTGAAGTCGCCATAGCCAATTTACCCTGACAAATCTACATCTGAGATATTCCAGAAGAAAGACTGCTAAGTACACTTAAGGGTCTACCACAGAGACTGTATTCCTGATGACTGAGGACCTGCCCTAGAGACTGTATCCTTCTAAAAGGTTATGAAAATAGTTGCAATAGTTATCAATAGGTTTAGTGGTTAGGTAATAGGGGTTGTAGTCATTCATAGGGTTAGTAGTTAAGTGTTTATATTTGTTATAAGTGAATATAGTTACCAATAAATAATTGTTGAATAATTTAAAGAAGTTGGTTTCAAATGATCCTCATTAGCTCCATGCTATATCCTTCTCCCTCAACCCTGGGTTAGGAGTGACAATCCTCGCTCTTGTACCTCATAATCAAATAGCAAAGTGTTTGCTTTCTGCTTCTGTGCCCTTACAGTCTTCAGCTCTAGAAGCCTGGTTCCAAAGGGTGGTGCATTTCTAGTGAAGGAAAAGTTAGAATGCTCTTTGAGCTCCTTATGCCGCTTAATTAAGGGTCTATACTGGCTGGATTGCTCAATCTTGACTCTCAAGGGAGATAGGACTGCTACTCCACGATGAGATGAAGGTGAGGTAGAGTAGTCTGGAATACAGGCAACTCCTTAAGGTTACTAAGATATATTGACACAAAGTCACAGCTCTCACCTCAAAGAGGATAGGAGAAAATTTATTCTGGAACCAAATATGAGTGACCATGGCCTGGGAACACAGATTCAAGTTACCCCAAATTTCATGTTCCAACATGGCAGCAACTTCATGAAGTTTTTATAGTAACAGAAGAAACAAAATGACAAGTCAAAATACTTTTCAAATACATTGGTACATAGGCTATAACAAAGTAGAGAAACCTCTATTATAGGCCTCAGATGCTCTCTGATTACATTTTTGGTTGGTGGAAGCTAGCTGCCTGTTACATTGATAATTCCAAAAGGTTTCACCAAACAATCACAATGGTATTAGTTAAGACACAGAGGTGGAAAATGAATAGCTATTAATGAGTTAAATATAGCTCAAGAAAAACCATAACTTGGCTCTGGACTTACAACATTCCAACATCTTCGCACTCTCTTACGTTCTAATCAGCCTTGCAAAAGGTTTGGTGCATGGAGTGGTTCTTTCTAGGAACTTTAGTTAACACTCCTACGCTCAATGATTAAAGAAAAAAACTATAGCCACAAAATCCACGTAGGACCATTTATGATCTAGATCCTTTAGATGGCAGAGTATCCCTTTAATCAAATTGTATCAGGCCCCTCTCAACTCACACTTCCCAACTAGGCTTCAACCTATGTGTCTATCTTTATCACACAAAATTTTGGCAAGGATTCCATTGAAACAATTGAGCCCCCATCTTTAATATCTGATCACCCTCCATATCTCATCAAACTCTTCACTGCCTATCACCTCAAAGGCAATATGTGACCAGACCGGCCTAACTTCAGCAAGAATCCTGTTTCCAGAGTCCCATTTCAACCATGTTTGCTGTTGGTAATTTTCTATCTACTAGTTCCACCTACAATTCTCACGCATTACAAAACCTTTCTTGTCTAAGTTTCATATGGAAATTAACCCAGTTGTACAGTGAAGTCTCTTTTCTTCCACTGTAACAGACCTGAATATAATTTATGTTTACAACTTTAACTACACTCTTCCTCCTCAGATACACGATCTTTGGTCACCACACAATATAAACAATTATGACCCACTGAGAGACTTCAGAAGGCAAAGTGAATATGTAATTTACTAGGAGAAGAAATTTGCATCACCATTGCAACACAAAACCCACCTCAACTTCGACTCTGTCATCCTATGCTATATGTGGGTTGTGGATTTAAGATAGCAACAACTCTTACCTGAAGTTCCAAACTAAATACCTACCTACCTAGAATTTTACATGTTAGCACTGTTCCCTCATGAGGTGTGTGAGCACTTACACACACACACACACACACACACACACACACACACACACACACACACACACCAGACTTCCTTATTCATGCCACTTCTCTGGAGAATCCTAAACAGAGTTTGGTGCCAAAAGCCATTCCAGAGGGAAAGAATCTTCAGCTCTTCAGGAAGGGTTTTTTTCTGAATTAGTTCTGGAGTTTCTAGAATTGATCCTTTAATTTGATCAGATTTGAAGGGACTGACTGGTAATTATTTCCTGTAGGAAAGAAGACTCTGATCATTCATAGTATGATATAGTGACAAAAATAATCAAGTATCAATATTGAATTCAAACCTTTAGATAATTTTCTGAGTGACCATATATTTGATATCTTAGAATTTTTTGTTTAATAAAATTGGCTGGTTACTTCAAATTACATTGGATAAAGGGAGACAGGTTGGGTGAATTCAGATATCAAATTTTTGGGCTCATGTATCCAAAAATAACCTGAAATTTTAAAATCTGGGCCACATACAGTGGATATACCTGTACTTCCAGAATACAGGAAAAATAGAGGCAAGAATATCATGAGTTTAAAGCTGGCCTGGACTACATACATATCTCAAAAAACAAAGGATTTATACACCTGCTTCTGTAACCATAAAGCTAAGATTGATAAAAAATCAAACCCAGATTCATTCTGAAAAATGAATAAACTGCAAACCAAACTGAATCCACAAACTTCCAGGCTCTCTGTTATTAAAGTAAGGCCACTGATTAGGAAAGGAATGGAAACTAACATCAAAATTCTTCTATGTCTTTCTGACTAGGTAGAAGTCCTTCTTCCATTGTTTTAGTCAGTATAAAACTCCCACAACAGAATACACAGAATTGATGATTTATAAACAATAAAAGTTTATTTAGCTAACAATTCTGGAGGTTGTTAAGTCTAAGATCGTGGCCCCTGGTATCTGGTAAGGGCCTTCACACTGTATCACAGAAGGAAAGAAGCAGAAGTGAGAATGCATGAAAGAGATCAGAAAGTAGTATGGGGCCAAATTTACAACAAACATTCCTGTGATTATCAAACCACTCTGTGGATAACAACTAAATCTGAATGGCGGAGCCCTGTGACCTTATCACAAAGTAAAGGTCCCTCCACTTAATATCACAATGGTAATTAAGTTTCAACAAGAGTTTTGATGGGCTAATGCAGACCAATGCAACCCCTTTCTGAAAAGGATAACCTGAGAAACTTAAAGGCCATCCCTGCTGTTTAGAGTTCTACTGGCTCCTCTGACCCTTTATTCAACTGTGACTTCCAGCCTAAGAGAAAATACCAACCCACACTCAAGTTGGGACTTCGTGCCTACCCATTAAATATAACCTAAATATTAGAAATTAATTTTTCCACAAATGGCGCCAACATGGGGCACAAACCCATGACCCTGGGATTAAGAGTCCCATGTTCTACTGACTGAGAAGGCCTAGGTAAAAGGCTGTTTCCTAGACAAAGAGCAGGGAACCGAACCTGAATGCATTTCAAAGGTGCAGCTCCCTTAACAAAAGCTGCTGCCTTGCAGCAAAGGTGGAGAGCTAAGCCCTTGCCTCTCCCTATGTACTAAAAAAATAGAAGCCTTCTAGACAGAGTTTGGGAGTGGAATTAACTGCCTAGATTAAAAATGGAGGAATTCATAATATCTCAATACATTTGGATTCCTATTAAGTTTGTTTCTCTTAGCATACAAATGATTTTTATACTGACAATTGTGGTTCTGTGTATGCTTTTTGAGAAAGATTGGACTAGGATAAGATCAGAAAAGGAGAGAGCTTACAGATGTAATGCTAAATTACCAACAGTAACAGTGGGGGAAGGAGGGAGGCCCTTTCCAATAGATAAGACAAAATTGATGGCAGCTAGAACTCACAGCTCCCTGCCTACTAGGTGCTTGTCAGGAGTATCTGGTATCAGCCCACCAATGAAATACAGTCACAACTAGATTCCAAGGAATAATGAACAGAGCTTTAATTGCAACATGGGATGACATGGTTAGAACAAGGGTTGTGGAATGTTTCTTTCCTTGATTTTTGTTTAGATGTCTTTGATTTTCCTATATCAGGAGGTAGAAAGGATATTGTTCTGGTTTGGCATTGCTAAAACATAAGAGATTTTTGAAGATTTTGGACAGATATCAAATTGTCACTACAGTTCAAAGTTGTTCTCTGGGTTACAGTTACTAATATCTGGGATTTAAGTGAAATATTTGAGCAGGGTGATAATGGCACATTCCCTTAATCCCATCACACTAGAGGAAGAAACAGGCAGATCTCTGAATTCTAGACCAGTCTGGTATAAACAATGAAAGCAGGGGGGGAACCCTGATGATAAGATAAGGTTGCTTGCTAAGGACAGTCTACAATTCAAAATGACAGTTTTTCCTTGAAGAAAAATTTTTGCTTATTAATGATAATGTCCTTACTGATCTAATGGATAAATACACATAATCTTAAATTTATGTAAAGAGAAAGGGGTCACAAGCCAGTCTCCTTAGGTGTTGGGCTCCCACGGGAGAACTGGTTTCAAGAGACATTTTGCTCCTAAAAGAGATATGTTAGTCTCTGGGTGTGGTGGTGCATGGCTTTAATCCCAGCACTTTGGGAGACAGAGTCAGTTGGATCTCTGTGAGTTCAAGGTTAGCCTGGTCTACAAAGTGAGTCCAGGACAAGTATACACAGAAAAATCCTGTCTCAAGAAAAAAAAAACAGATATGTTAGTCAATGTAAGGACCCAGACTTAGTCTAGGGGAGAACATGCAAGCTGCATGCCTCCCACCACCAACAGTTAACACAAGCTAACATATTATGCTATTCTAAACCAGTCTCCTAAAGAATGGGGCTACCAAGGGAGAACTGTAACTCAGACTAATACAAAATGGTTTAATAAATATTATTGTTTAATAAAGGTAATTCAATTAATTAAATTCTTACCTTGATCCCAAACATGGGAGATAAGGAAAAAACAGGTTCCTTGTATGGTCGAGGCCAATCTAATCTACAGAGCTCTACAGAGCAAATTAAGACCGCCCAAGCTACAAAGAGAAACCCTGTCTCAATAAGGATATATCCACATAGAAATTAAATATCCAAGGAAAGGAGAAAAGGAAAGAAAAAAATATAAATGCATACCATTGATCCCAAAATGTGGGCGATAAAGGCAGAGACAGATAGGTTCCTTTTAAGTTTGAGGCCAATCTAATCTACAAACAGCCCGAGCTATACAGAAAAAAAAAAAAAACCTGTCTCAATCTATCAATAGATTTATGTCAACTGTAGAGGAGAATACTTAAACTCCATAAAGTCTTATGCTGTGTTTTCAATTTAAAATTAATTATATATATAGCCTATATATGTAATACTATTACATGCCATCCATTCATAAAGCATGAATGGAGACTTACAAAGTTCTTTCTTCTGTTCAAATAAAGAGCAGACAATCTTCCTTGTTTGATTTGTGGATCCTGCATATCCAAGGCATTTTTGTAATTACAGAACTATATGTTACTTGTGAGACGTTATATATTTTCAGAACAAAGGAACCAGACACCAAAGAAGAGAAGACAAGCCCAGATGATCCAGCCTCACAGACTGCCTCAATAGCTGTTTCCTCCAAATTCTACATCCAGAACAAAGTCAAGATGGTTCAGCCTCACAGACTGTTCCAGCCAGGATTTCAATAAAGCTCTGAACTTTCCTACCCAAAGTCCAGCTTCAGACTACAAACTGTTCAGGACATTCAAATTGCTGAGCACATAGAGACTGGACAACAAATGTTACAATTAACTTGCTTAACTATTTTTCCATTTTTGGGACCCCCAAACAGGTTTTCTGCATCCCAATTCAACAGGAAGCAATTTTAAGAGAGTGGTGCCCCATTCCCAGAGAGTGAGGTAGGTAATTCTTTGGTTATTTGATGGGTTATAGATATTGTTTAGGGGGAATGGTTACAAATTATTAAATGGTCTTGTTTAACCAAAGTATAGAAGATTAGACTCGGAGACTTCTCTCTTTTTCTTTTCTCTATCCTTCCTTATCTCTTATATAGGGGGAAAAGACATGAAAAAAGAGAGGGAATATGAGTATATAATATAGAAATAAGCTATAAGGGCAGATTATTGAATCTGCTCTGAAACTTAAAGCTACTGATATTCTCAAAACAAGGTCATCTTTTGATACACTGGTATAGAAATTTATATATTGATACAAAAATAAGGTTAATCTTTGATTCATTGGTACAGAATATTATATTTTGACACACATATATGTATATTTCAACTCCTATAAAGGTATTGTGCCTATACAACTCATTTAAATGTACAGGTTTACTTCCAATCCTTTTATGGGTTGCTATTGCTATCTATTTAGTCTGGGTAATACAGGTTGATGACTGGCCAGTCAAGCTCCTGGTCATGTCAAATGTCTTAATTTATCACAAACTAGGCTTAGCAGGTCAAACAGATTTGTTCATAACATAGATAGATAGATGATAGATTTATAAATAAATCAATAGATGTCTTCAAAACCCACAGAGACATACAGAAAATGGCATTTAAAGATGTTTTTACTATTTTAAGAATTGTTTGACTTAGGACAGTCAGCTCCTGACAGCTCCCATTTGACTTGGAAGAAGACAATGAGCATCAAAAAGAAATCTCCATCAGGAGATAATTTCTATGGGGAAAAAATGCCCCTGGTTTCTCAACAGACTATATACAGTCCAAAGATGGACCAGAGCTTAAATAAAGATAAGTCTATGGCCTGATTCTGCAGAGACAGAGTGCGAAATCCTTCTTATTTCCTGCTGCACAATTTAGTCTGTGAGAAATGCTTGGCCAGAAGTCTAAAGATGATGTTCCAAGGGTATCAAGAGATATTTGGATCTGTCTAGGCAGCAAACTGCCACTTCTTCTTTTTGGAAGCTGCTCTCTTGTACTTCCTATTCACTCAAATAATAACTTTATCCCTTCTTATGTCTTTGATGGAAGTGAAGACATAATAGATATAAAATTTCAATTGAATTTGAGTTGTTTGGAATTTAAAACTATTTTCAAATCTAAATGAAATCTTTAGGTTTATAAATATAGGATATGATAGAAAATACTTTAGATATACCAAGATAGATAACTTTTTTCTTCTTAAAGATTGCCTGATACAAATAGGCTAAACATTATGTGTGTGACTTTTATATATGGTTTTCTCGATTGTTTCATATTTGTTCTTACTGTTTTTACTGTATGAGTTGAAAAAATTAGCCTTTATATTAGACAAAAGGAGGGAATTGATGGGGTGATGTTATGTAATCTAAATGTTAATTAACTGGTCCTGCTTGCTGTCTGTCACTTTGTTTTCTAATCATTGTCTCAGATTGGTTGAATAAATGCTGAGGCCTGAGATTGGGCAAAGACAGAGGTAGGTGGGACTAAGGTGTGCAGTCTTCTGAAGCAGAGGTTGATGGGTAGAAGAAGCCTCCAAGACAAGTAGCTGGAGCAGGGAGGAGGACTACACCATGGGTTAGAGAAAAGAACGTCTTTCCACATGGCCAGGAATATTGGCATAGCATGGAGAATAGCAGTCCAAAGGGATGTATGTATATATGAGGTCATATTTGGGGAAAATAGAATTAAGAGCAAGCTTAGATGGGCTAAGATTGCACAATTCAGGTCAAGGCTTGTTAAAATCCAAGTGGTGTCTGTGTGCTCATTTATAATGATGGGTTAAAAATTAATACCACCAACCAATTAAATATAATTTAAACACTGGTAAATAATTTAATTAGCCTTTTTTCTACATGGTTAATTTAACCCTCTTTGGAAAGGCCCTCACAGGCACACCCACAGATAGATGTATTTCACCAATCTTCTAGGTGAGTCTAAATCTAGTCAAGTGGACAATGAATATCATGGATATGTACATTGAGAACAGAAAAGCAGACATTTAGTAAGAATTTCATCAACATGGCAAGTAAACAGACTAGCCCAGTGAAGAATCCCTGCCCCTTAGTTGGGTGCTGGAAATATGGCATACAAAAGAACCACTCCTAGTGCTACTTGTAGGACACTCAAGTCCTTTTGATTCAGGCTCAGCCTGAAGATGTGAAGACCATAGCAAATCAGGAGTACTGAACTTGGGTCTTAGTGGAGTTGTGTTCCTTGAGAACATAGCCAAAAGCTAGTGGTAAACTCCATCTAAGGCTAAATACTAGCAGAAAAATTGATATCCAAGTACCATAAGGGCATGGTAAAGACAGAATTCAAGAGCATGCAAAACTGTTAAGAGAAATGACCTCAATTTAGACATAGCATTCTCACACACTTGGCTCTCAGTGTGAGAGTGTGAGCTCTAATCTCTTGGCCCTGGAAACCAAGAGTGGTCTTTTCCTCTGAAACAGAGAAGGTGGTTTTCATTGCTTATGGCCTCAGGGTTTATAGTAGCAGCTGCACTCCTGTTGACTTCTGAAACATTCATCTCATTCTTCTGTTTTCTTCAAGGATAACACATACTCACATACAAATTTCCTGCCTATGGAACCCCAAAAGACCTTCCTTCATTTTCTTCCATCTGCCACCTTCAGACCAAACTGGCAATGTCTCTATTGAAATAGTTGATTGGATCCAAAAGTCAAACATCAAATCTCTTGAGCAATGTGTTCAGACTCACCTTTGATCTTCTCAGATTATATTTTCTCAATTTCTGCAATATGGATGGGCTGCATCTGGTGGTTTGAATAAGAATGGCCTCCTGAGGCTCAGTACTTGGATCCCAGTTGGTGGGACTGTTTGGGGAGGATAGGAGTTGTGGCCTTGTTGAAAGCATGTAACTCGGAGTGGACTTTGAGCTTTCAAAAGACTTGCTCTTTTCCAAGTGTCTTTCTCTACCTTGTTGCCTCAAGATGTGAGCTCTCAGCTATGGCTCCAGTGCTATGCCTGCCTGCCTATTTTTCCCTACCATGGTGGTCACGGACTCACCCTCCAAAATTGTAACCCACCAATAAACTCTTCTATAAGTTGCCTTGATCTTATCAAAATAAGACAATGACAATAAACATTTTTAAAATCCTGAAATTATACTTTTTTCTTCTAAGAATTCCTTTTATGATTTACCTCTTACATTATATAATAAGCAGCAAGGATAAATCATGCTGTGCTTTAGAACTCCTCAGATAAATTTGGAAGTTCACTACTATTACTTTTGAGCTGAGAGAATACAATCTCACCAAGATCTTTACGCCTTTATAACAAGGATTAGCTTTCCTTCCATTGAACTAACAAGGTCCATTATAGCAAGGTGGCCTTTATTATTTTTGTTTTATAATTCACTCTAATTGTTCTTACTGTGCTTAACATCTCTATTTCCCTTCCAACCCCCCAACACTATGTGGAAGAGAAAGAAGGTTAAAGGGAAAAAGGACGGAGGAATTCTTTGTGCTACTTCCTGCTGATTAGGGTCCTCAGGTTCTTTGGGGGCAATATCAATCTCAGTAGTCACAATATCTAGAAGTCCAGCAAACCAGGAAACAGCAGCAGGAAGAACAAGCAGCAGTTTGGGGGGAGCAATGAGAAGTAGGGAAGGCAGCAACTTCTTTCTTCTTTGCAGGACCCTCTTTCTTCTTTGTAGTGTCCCTTCCTCCTTGGGGCTCTGTTTTTTTCTTTCTCTCTCAAGTCCCCAGAGTTAAACTGGCTCAGCTGGCTAAGCAATGTCCCTGCTTGTTCAGGAGGCACTGTTACTAGTGATCTTAACTGAAGCAGTCTCACACCTGAGATTAAACAAGAACATTCTCATAATTTTTTGTTTGGTTGGTTTTGGTTTTTTGTTTGTTTGTTTTTGGTTTTTAGAGACAGGAATTCTCTGCATAACCCTGGTTGTCCTGGACTCATTTTGTAGACCCGGATGGCCTTGAACTCACAAAGATCCACCTGCCTCTACCTCTGAAGTAATGGGATTAAAGGCATGCACCATCACACCCAGCCATTACAGAGAGTTTTTGAACTGCTATGTGTGTGCTGAGATTTGAACCCAGGTCCTTTGGAAGAACAGCCAGTGCTCTTAATCGCTGAGCCATCTCTCTAGTCCCATAACTGTTTTTTTAAACAAAACTCTTACCACACTCCATATTCTGACACTTCATCTTTAACACATTCCTATCAATAGGTTTTTCATATAAATCTATGCTTCATTTTGAGACACTGTCTCACTATCTATCCCTGGCTGTCCTGGAACTTGCCATGTGGACCAGGCTTATCACAGACTCACAGAGATCCACCTGCTTTGGCCTCCCAAGTGCTGGAATTAAAAGACATGTGCTACCACACCCAGCTAAATCTATATTTTTTTATGTCAAGTATCTCAAAACTAACTTTTCCACTTTCAATTCATTATAGCTATGCAAAACCGCTTTCTTATTTTACATTTATTTTATTTTATTTTAGTGTGTGTGAATGTAAGTCTATGTATGTCACAGAATATGTGTAGAAGCCAGAGAACAACATCCAGAAGTCACTTCTCTCCTTTGTGGGATTCAGGGATTACGCTCAAGTTACCAGATTTACCGGGGAAGCCACAAATACCTTCTGCACTAACACTCCAGTCCCCCACATGTTAGGGATGTCTAAAAGTAGAACTTCATGTTCAAATATGAAAAATTATATTAATTTCCTAGGATTTCTGAATAAAGTATCACTAACTAGAAGGTTCAGAATACTTATTACCTTGTACATTTGGAGATTAGAAGTCCAAATTTAAGGTATCATATGCAAGCCTATGCTCATTGAAGGGACTTGGAGAAAGCAATGCGGAATGTTTTTCCCTTAGCTTCCGATGGCCTCAGATGCTTCTTGGCTTAAAAATGTACCCTTCCAATCCCAAACCATCTTCTCATGTCTTCATATTCTCTTCCCTTTGTATACATATGTATCTGTGTGTCCAGATTACTCTTTATCATAGAGAAAATGGTGATACAGGGTCTACAACATGCATCAGTTGTTAAAGGCACTTGCCTCCTAAGCCTGGTGACCTGAGTTCAATTCCCAGAACCCTTTTAAAGGTGGAAGGAAAGAATCAGTCAAATAAAGTTGTCATGTGACCTCCACAAACATGCTGTTGCATGTGTGTCCTACCCTGATATCTCTCTCTCTCTCTCTCTCTCTCTCTCTCTCTCTCTCTCTCTCTCACACACACACACACACACACACACAACACAGAGAGAGAGAGAGAGAGTAATAACAAATAAGTCATTCAAAGTCAAGTTATGTCAGATTAAATCCCACCTTAATTACCCCATTCTACCTTAATTACTTCCATAAAGAATTCCTTTCCAGCTGGGCATGGTGGTGCACGCCTTTAACCCCAGCACTCCGGAGGCAGAGACAGGTGGATCTCTGTGAGTTCAAGGCCAGCCTGGTCTACAAAGTGAGTTCAGGGCAGCCAGATATACACGGAGAAACCTTGTCTCGAAAAACAAAAAACAAAACAAACAAACAAACAAAGAATTTATTTCCAAATATGGTTGTATTCTGGGGTACTGAAGGTTAGGATTTTAATATATATTTCCTTTTTCATTACTTTCAAATCTTTCTTTTCTTTTTAAAAATTAATTCTTTGAGAATTTAGCAAAATATATTTTAATTATATTCACCCCTCCCCCAACTTATCCCAGATTCCTCTGCTTGCCTTCTCTATACCCACAACTTTGTGTTCTCTTCTCTTTTTTTTGGATTTTTTTGTACAACTGTTCATACAAATCCAACAAAGGTAAAAACGCATCAGGGAAACGCTAGGAAACACCACCATACAACAATGGCACTTATGGATGTAGAACATGACAACTAGAAAATAGTAAGGTTACAATTTAAGTGAGAACTGAATACTTCAAAGGAGGGGGTAAAAAAGAAAAGGAAGGCTGTGAGCACATTTATTCTACTTGATTCATGGTATATATTAGATCTATGTAGACAGAATACAAGAGCTCATGCTTGGAGCAAAACCTTCCTGAGTGTAAAGGCTGAAGTCTGATGGGTAAAATTTTGAGGAAAAGGTGAACTCTCTATTGAAACTTGGCAATGTGTTTTACCTGGACTATACTTTACGCTTATCCATAACACACTTGTGTAACTTCTTGACATACAAAGTAGGCTCTTAACATTCAAGTAAACATGCTTTTAAGTGAAAGGTCATAGCCCCCTGTTACACCTGGGCACATCTGTAGATGGGCTTTTAAAATTGATGAAGTACAGATTAAGTTTTCTCCTACCTGAACGAAAGTTGGCAATGTAAATAATAAGAACACGAGTATGCCATTCAAATCTTGCATAAGTGACTTTTCAACAATTTATACAAAAATAGTTGTGCATAATGTAAGATAATAACAGCCAACTAAACAATATGTGTCAAGACAGTTACAGAAGATTTGTATGGTCCACTCTATGTTGACACCGGAAGCCTCAGCATTGCCCCAAACAAAAACTACCAACAAAACACTAGCTCAGGCTTCTAAGAGGATTTTTCCAAAGCTTATCTTCCTTTCCAACTGGAATGTCTTCTAAAGGCCACTTTAGAAATGGTCCAGAAAGCAGTGCAGTTACGAAGCAGAAAGAGCAGAGGAAAACATCTGGCTCACTCATCCCCAAATGGATGGTTGAACGGCTTCTTTCATTGGCACAACTTTCAAAACAACTGTGTCCTGAAGTCTCTTGTTCCAGATTCCAAAAGAAAATACAAGCCCACTTGTTTTTGCAGTCTTCCCCCTGAGCTGTGTTTACCCCCAACCCTACAAATTTACACACTTGTCCTAGAACTAAGTTTTTGCAGGAGTTTCTCTTCCACTTGCCCAAACTGGACACTCACAGACATTTCAGCTATGAACTGCTCACAGCCTTCCTTGGTGACTTGCTTACAGTACCTCAGGTCAATATGACAGATATTTCCACAGCGTTTGAAGAAGGACAGGCACTGGTCAGTGACCTTATTGCAGTCTGATAGGTTGATCTCTGTCAGAGAGTCTCGGGTGGTGGTGCCGACTGCAGTGAGCAGGTTGACGGACTGATCAGTGACGTGGTTACAGTAACTGAGGTGGAGCTTGGAGAGCAAGGGCATATGGCGGATAATGAGCAGCAGGGAGGCATCTGTGATGTCCAGGCCAGCTAGGCGCAGTTCTACAATGTTCCGGAGCTTGCTCCGATTGTCCATCTGACCTGGCCTGTTGTCTGTGGGTGGGGACAGGAGATCCTGTATCTGAGCATCCTTTAGTCCTTCTACCCACTGGACATCCAGGGTCCGGAGCAATGGACAACTGGAGCTACAGAGGGCTGAGACAGCAATCCACGAGCAGCCCGACAGCACCAAGTCTCGGAGCCCAGGCAACCGGTTGATGAGCCAACTCAGCTGCTTCTTGGAGATATTGGTCCAGCTGAGGTCAAGGGAGACAGGTTGTCGCCGGATGATGCCACTCAGCATCAGGGGTGTAATGGACTTGCAGTGGTCCAGGTTGATGCGGGTCCACAACCGCTTATCGCAGCACCAGCGGTTCCAGGTCCTGCAGACCCGCATGCAGACACACAGGTCTTGGTGGTTGAGGTAGCTGAAGACTGCCATCCACACCTCCCTGTGCATGACATGTGCTGCTCCATCATCTAGGGGCAACGAGTCAGGTGGGGGGCTGATGGGTGGTGGCCGGATAACATGACGCTCTATCTGGATGCATTTGGGTGGGGACTTAGAGGGTGGAGGCTGGGAGATAACACGAGGTGGGCTGCGAAGGCCAGGTCCCAGTGGGTGCCGCAGCTCCCGAGGAGTGCTGTTGAGCCCTTTGCTGAAGCGGTGGGGGCGTTCACAGTGGCTTAGGGGCCTCTTTGGCTCCTTGTTTACACTCTTGGGCTCTGACTTGATAGGCTGATAGTTCTCGTGGGCCAAGGTACTCTCCATCTTTTGGATCTTGTGGTTGAGCTCCTTGCTTAGCTCTTTGTTCAACTCCTTGTTTCGAAGGCGCCGTTTCCTGAGCATCATCTTTTTCTTTTCTGGGCCTTCAGCGCCCTCAGTGCTGGGCCCAGCAGTGGGTGAGCTGGAACATAACTGGTAACTCTCCCGGGTCTTAGGCGTTGCCTCAGGCAGATCATCCTCTACTTCCTGCCTGAAGCGTCGAAGGGGCTTGTTGGCCAGTGCTGGTCGATCCTCAGCATTCTTCCAGGGCTGCCGCTTTTTCCTGAAAAGCTTATCTTCTTTGACAGGTTTTAGTCGTTTGTGTCCACTCAGCTCTTGGGACTTCTCATATTTCCGCTTCCTCCTCAAGTGCACATCAGATTTTCGGTGAACGATGCCATCTGTAGGCACCTTCTTGGGGTGCTCGTCTGACCTGTGTTGGGGAGCCTCTCTACACTCACTCCTCAGCTTGGCAGGCTCCTGCCCTTCCTTCTTGTCCCGGTTCATCTGCTCCTTGAGCAAGGAGCCGAGCAGGTTGGAGGCATACTTAAAGCCAGGGCCACGTTTTTGCTTGTAGGCTTTCCCGGTCTTCCCTGCATGGTTACACTTAGGACACTCCCAGCAGTTGGGAAGCTCATCGTTGACCACACCTTCTGATTCATTAATCTTCAGGCATCCAGGGTGGATGATCTCATTGCAGATGGAGCACTCCATGAGCATGAGGTTAAACTTGCCTTCTTCCTCTTCCACTGTGTCCTCCTTCCCTGCCTCGCCACACACAAGGCACACTGCGGTGTGGGGGAGCACTGGCGCAATGCACTGCCTCATGATGCAGCTCTGCTTCATGCGCCCGGGGCCTCCAAACTTCTTCATGTCCTTGCAAAAGTGGCACTCTCCGCACTCAGTCCGCAGGCAGGCCTCGCACTTTCGGCATCGCGTCCGGCGTCTGCGAGCTCCTGCTGTTGTTTGGTTGGCAACCAACTTCACAGCTGAGGCCAGGCCCAACTTGCCCTTAGGCTGACCCACCACCCGGTTCTGGTCAGGCTCTGATTCATAGTTGTCGTCCTCGGTGCTCCCGGACATAGCCATGGCTCACGGTGGGCCCAGACTCACTCACGCCGACAAGGCTGGAGCATCGCAGGGAACAGGCTCGGTTAGCCCTGGCTAGCGCTCGGAATCCCACTTGGCAAGGAGGGAGCCACCACCGCGACTGCAGCAGCCACGCCTTGTATACCCACGTGGGAGGGGTGTGTTGTCTTCTTTAAAAAAAACTATCAAGTTCAATTTGGGCTGCCCATATACTCTAAGGTACTGTAGCTTTCCACTAGAACTTGGTCTACCTGCCAGGGACCACACCCTTAGAGAAAACTGACTCTCCTCCCAGAAGCCATCAATCAGCAATAGATCCTCAGCTAAGGGTAAGACTTCATAACCTCTTCCCCTTCTCCATGCTGAGATTTTGTCTGACTTGAGCTTTCAAAGGTCCTGTGCATGCTGTCACAATCACCATGAGTTCATATGTGCAATTTCCATGCTTGATCCAGAAAATACTGCTTCCTTGTACTAAGCTACCACCTCTGGCTCTTAGAATCTTTCCTCCCCCTCTTCTGCAATGGTTTTCTCTGGAGACAATTTAACCCACAGCAAGCTCCTCATGACACCATAGCACAGCTGTGCTTACCCACTGAGAGCAGGTGGCTGTAGTTCTCCAGCATTACATCCTGGTACAGGGATCTTTGAGAAGAGTCCAATTGCTGCCATTCCTCTCTACTGAAATCTACTGCCACATCCTCAAATGACACTGGGACCTGTAACAATATAATCCTGTTCAAGACAATATTTATCAACACTGTAAAACAGTTAAGAGACACAGATAGGAAGTTGTTTTAAATGGTTTTTGTTGGTACCATACCATATAGTGTGCACATTACACACATATATGAAGAACACAATCATTTAACCATAAATTTCTGATATTCTTGATGCATAAGATTGTATTTCATGTTTAGTTATCTCTTAGAAGCCTGTTCTTTTCAAATAATAGACAGAAAGGGAGTGTAACCGGAGGATAGGGTGGTGGAGAGGAACTGGGAGGAGTGCAGAGAGGGAAAGCTATAATGAAGAAAAGAATCTATTTTCAGTTTTTAAAAACTTACCATAAAGCAACAGTAATTTAGGCAGTAATACAGTATGTCAGTCAGTATGCTACTGGTATAAGAACAGATATATCAATAAATATATACTATGAAATCAAGAAAGAACCACATCTGTATGGTTAGGGTTAGGGTTAGGGTTAGGGTTAGGGTTAGTATTATTTGACAAGGTGTTAGTATGATTTACTGGGGAAAATAAAATCTTTTCAACAATTTTTGCTGGAAGACATAGGTATCAGTACTGGAAGAATACAACAAACCTTTACTAATATATTATTTTCAGAATAAATAATTATTTTTTACCATATCAATCAACCCTCATACAGATAACAGCTGTAAATTCTGACTAAAATATTTTTTTAAACCATTAGACAAGGCATGGTTGTGCGTGTCTGTAACTCAAACATTTGGGAGGCTGCATCAAGAGAATCTCAAGTTTGTCATCATCCTGGCCCTGCACAGTGAGATCCTGAACCCCCCCCAAAAGAATTATTCAATATACTGAAGAGTGATTCAAATTGGATATCTACTAGAAGAAAATTAACAGTTAAAGAAGGGATGGTATGTTTATTTGCCAACAGGCCCAGTCAGAGGTATGTAGACTAACTAAATTACAAAAATAAAAAACAAAGCAAAAAAGAAAGCATCAGTTTTATTAACCTAAAAATAGTGGAATTTTGTTTGCTCATGGTAGGGATTATGCGTGGGGCCTTGTGAATGGAATGTAATCACTCTAACACTGAGCTATATTCTTAGCTCTTTTTTACTTTTTATTTTGCGACAGGGTCTCTCTAAGGTCCCCACACTGGCCTTGAATTCATTCTGCTGCCCAGGCAGGCTCTGAACTGATTTTTTCTTCCTCAGCCTGCACATTAGCTGGGGTTACAGGGCTTTGTCACTAGGCCTGGTAAAGAGGGTTTTCACTCATCACTATCATTGGAAAATTAAAGGGGGATTCAGAGAGACATCCAGAGAAATATGAATATCTAAGTTCTGCAAATTTAACTCTGTTCCAACCTCTGGTTAATTATTTATATGGATTTAATTTTGACCTATCAAATACCAGCGGAGACAGTTTCCAGTTTAATTCCACCTAAATGCACACTTCATTATACAGAACACCAAAAAAGAAATCAGCAATATTCAGAGAAATTAAATAGAATCCAACTACTTATAGCAACTAATATAAAATCCAAAATAACAAAGAATAAAAAAAAAAAAGCTATGTGGAGAAAAAGGTTCAATTTAAAATGCTGTCAGCCATGCATGGTGGTGCACGCCTTTAATCCCAGCACTCAGGAGGCAGAGGCAAGCAGATCTCTGTGAGTTCAAGGCCAGCCTGATCTACAAAGCAGGACAGCCAGGGCTGTTACATAGAGAAACCCTGTCTCGAAAAATAACAACAAAAAAAAGGAAATGCTATCAAAGATTGATCTGGTGTGACCAAAATGCCAGAATTGGCAGAAAAGAACTTTAGAATTGCTATTCATAATTATTTCATGTATTTTATATAAAGAAAAATCATTCATAATGAAAATAGGATAGCTCAACTAAGATGTAGATAGTATAAAATGACCAAATGAGAAGTCTAGAACTAAAATGTACAATCTGAAACAAAAACTTTACTGAATGGGCTTGACAGAAGAATGCAGTAACAGAGACAATTAATGAGCATAAACAGAATCTCACTGAGCATAAACAGAAAAGCAGAGACAACAAAACATCTTTAAGCAATGAATTATCTCATGGATAATACTAGGTTTTGAATATTTGTATTCCTTCCAAATTCATACTGGAACTTAATTCCCAATGTTGCAGTACTAGGAGGTGTGCTCTTAGGGAAGTGATTAGGTCATGAGGGCAGGGACCCCATGAATAGATTAGTACTGCTATAAAAGAGCTACAGAGAAACTTGCTAGGTAGGACTTCCCTTTTTGTCCTTACATCCATTCTTGCCAAAGGTCAAATCCTGTACAAAATTCATACTCTCTGGAGGTAAACATGAGCACTATTTTGGAAGCAGAGAGTGGACATGAGACATCAAACTTGCCTTGATTTTGGACATTTCAGATTCTACAACCATGAAAAAAAAGTTATATTGTTTATAAAATACTGAGTCTTGGGTATTTTGATAAAACAGCAAGAAGAGACTAAGACAGAAATGAGAAATAAGCTATTGCTATAAGAAACACCTAAAAATGGAACTAGGTAATGGGTAGAGATTAGAGTGTAAAGGGCTAATCTGTTGCTGAGGGTATAGCTCAGAAGTAGAGTATTTTCTAAGAATGTTTGAGACCCTGTGTTTGACTTCCAACAAGACAAAAAGGAAGGGAGGGAGACTGACAGGGAGAGAAAGAGGAAGAGACAGAGGAAAGGAAAGAAGGATGTGTGTGTGTATGGAGAGAGAGATGGTCCAGCAGTTAAGAGCGCACTATCACCAGGTGTGGTGGTTTAAGCCTTTAATCCCAGCACTCGAGAGGCAGAGGCAGGTGGATCTCTTCAAGATCAGCTTCATCTACAAAGTGAGCTCCAGGACAGCCAGGCTCCGTTACACAGAGAAGCCCTGTCTCGAAACCACCCCCCCACACACACCAAAAAAAAAAAAAAAAAAAAGATTGCACTATTGGCTATTCTAGAGGACCCAGGAATGTGCAAGAGTTTGGAAGTTTGGTGCATATCTTTAATCTCAGCACTCTGGAGGTGGAGCTCTGTGAGTTCCAGGCCAGCCACAGCTATATTAATGAGAATCACACCTGTGAGGGGGTATGTTTTGGAGTAGAGATCACCTAGTATTCAAGAACAACTTAATGAGCTATTCTGATGGGAGGAGTGCCTGGAAGATAAAAACACTGAGATAAATTCATGCTGTGGAGGTAGGTCCAACTCATAAGATTTCAAAGAGGAACAAAAACTATCAAAAACTGGGCTAAGGGCAATGAATGTGATATTCTGGCCAAGAATCTAGTTTTATTCTGCCCATGTACTGAGAACTTGAGTAAAGCAAAATTTGCAGGCAATGGAACAATTTGTTTAATACAGGAGAGCATTGAAGCTGGTGCTGAGAAAGCAACTGTCATTATTACAGCAATTAAAACAACTGAAGATAAACCTCCTGTGCCATACTAGGACAATAGGAATGGTGTCCTAGGGGTAAAATCCAAATCCTTGAAGGCTCTTATCTTGTAACGATCCAAATTAACTTGAAGAAAGAAAGCCTAAACGGAAGAGATCCTCTGTAACTCAAAAGCAACTACTTAGGAAATATTTCCCCAGGGTCCACACATAAGAACTCAGAGCCAGGAAGGGAGGCAGGTCCGGGAAGACTTAATCCTAAACTGGCATCAGAGTTTAGCCTTCTGATTTTTTTGACCCTTGGATTATTGCTAATTGCCTAACTGTAGTTTCCTACTTGAAAAACCATACACTAAGATTAGACCATCACTGGTATCGTGGACTATGCAAACAAATTCCAGCTACAGCTGAATACTCTGGGTCATGCACATGGGTCTCTACACTAAGGCTCTGCTTGATGAAACTGACTGGAAGTAAACTGCTGACTGGGACTTCAGTACCCAGCTTCCTACCACTGCTGCTCAGATCCATCACACTGGACATGACAATGCATCCATTGTAATAGTCATGGCACAAATTACTGGACTCTACGTCTCTGATACAGGAGCTGTCATTACAATTCACAATTGTGACTCCTTTAATTTTGTGATAAAGTTGGGTGGAGTGTGGTGGTGCACACCTTTAGTCCCAGCACCAGGGAGGCAGAGGCAGATGGATCTCTATGAGTTCCAGGCCAGCCTGATCTACATGGTGAGTTCCAGGTCAGTCGGGGCTACATAGTAAGACCCCGTATCAAAAGAAAATCAAAACAAGACAAAATTTGTGATAAAGAAGAGGACCTCACATGACATGTGACCCCACTTGCTCCTGAAAAACTGCCCACATCACATGTCTAGCCCCAACTCAGAGTTTTCAACATTCGCTAATGCTAAATATATTGCTGGTTTAATCTTTACAGCTAACTCAAACAACACAGTAGTTTTGTAGACTATTTGCAACCTGAAAATAGTACACCTTCTCTTGTAAAAGTCATGCAACAACATAATCGGCTGACACCATATCTAATGAAGGTCTATATTCTCCGCCATCCACTTGCCTCTGGTATTGTAAAGTGTAACAACAATGCCTCAAAACGGCTTCAAGAGCTGGGAATGGAGCTTTGAGGTTAAGTACTTGTCTAGCATGCATGCAGCGCTCGATGTGATTTCCAGCACTGTAACAAATAAAATAAGCAAAATTTAAAAAAAAAAAAACGGCCAAAAGGGATTTAATGCAGACTTCCCTCTCCTAGTAGCAACCTCAGATTTCAGTAATAAGTAACCCTCCCCATCCCCTCACTTGCTGCAACACTCAGGAGAGCAAGCTCTGCACCTTGCCTAGGCAGCACAATAGAGCTAGCCCTGGTGGCATGAGTGTGGGTGAGCCAGCCCTGAGGGCATAGATTAGGAGAGCTGACTCTGCTCCTTGCTGACTGCAGTACTTGGATGAGCTAGCTGGAACAATACTACAGAGCTCGCCCCAGTGGGATGGGTGCAGAAGAGCTGGCAGGCTGAGCAGCTCCAATACCACCCAAGCCAAGATCCAGGACTTTGAGTTGGCCCACCCCAATATCTACCCCATCTATGAACTGACAAAGCGTATGAAGAGGTTGGTCCTTCAGATCAAAAGCTGCAGGATCTCCATGGCACAGGGCAACAGCAGGATATCTTGGAGGAGTCCTGGTTTGGATCCAGTATTGATAGTGTAGTAGAGGCTAGAGGACAGAGGCCTTGAACGAGACTAATGACTCATTGCAACGAACATTTGCAATGATGTAAATGTAAAGATGTGTGGATAGAAGGATATACTGTATGACACATGTGACACTACAGCTTCCACAACAAGATATTATTTTTAATTTGGCAGAGGGAATGTTGCAAGGGCAGAGGATAGATATGAAGGGATGAGATGAGTGGGTGCATGATGTAAAATTCACAAAGAATCAATAAAAAGTTAAATAAATAAGTAATCATCTAGGTAGCAGCCCAACTGAGGCAGGAGAACAGGGTGAAGTCATTGCTCCTCACAAAATTATCATGTGAAAAAAAACTTGGCACGAGGAAAGATGGAAGACGTCCCAGCCAACCACAACCCCTCCTCCAGCCATAAACCAGCTATCCTATTGGATAGAATATATGGTTGGTGACACGGATACATAGGACCATTGAGATGACTCACTCTCCTTGCTCTAATACCTAGAACTACACTCAAGTCTCCTCATATAACTGAGAACCCCTATCTTCAAAGCCTCACTTTACCGATACATGCAGACAAGGCCTACCAGACCTTCTAAGTTCTTGGTCTTTGCCTCATGAATAATTAACCAAACTTTTGTTCTCCAAAAAGTAGAGAGACATAAATGCAGACAGATTCTGCTTATCTGATAGGATGAGACTTTCCCTGGTTTGCAAAAAGAATCTCCCCTATAAATTTCTCCACCTAACCTCCCCATAAAAGTATAAAGCAAAACCTTACTCTGCTTATCTCCTCCATTTTAATCTGAAACACTGTCCCTATTGCAAAAGCCGAAATAAAATCAAGGGGTAGAGAAATGACTCAGCAATTAAGACCAAGTCTCTTAAAGAGGACCTGAGTTTGATTCCCAGAACTACATTGGATGGCTCACAATTGCCTGTAACTCCAACTCCATGGACTCTAACCCCTTCTTCTGGCCTCCTCGAACACACACACACACACACACACACACACACACACACACACACACACA
>CAJQZJ010037357.1:3759374-3800525 GCA_907164525.1 Lophiomys imhausi | reverse complement strand
AAGAAATTGTTGGTGTTTGTTATAAGTGAATTTAGTAATAAATAAGTGTTAAATAATAACTTAAAAGTTCGGTTACAATGTATGTATACATTTAAATGGGTATATGTGTGGGTAAAGCCTAAAAAAGTAGAAAGGGGACGAAGAAGATAAAAATTGGTGATAAAAGCTGGGCGGTGGTGGTAGACACCTTTAATCCCTGCACTTGGGAGGAAGAGGCAGACGGATCTCTGTGAGTTCCAGCCCAGCCTGGTCTACAGAGTGAGTCCAGGACAGCCAGGGCTTGACACACAGAGAAATACAGTTTCAAAAAAAAAAAACAAAATAAAAAAAAAAATCAGTGATGAAGAAGGCGGGGGGTAAGCAAAAGATACAGACATGAAAGAGGAAAAGAGATTGCAAGGGAGGATAAAAAAGGGAACAGAGTAGCAGAGGGGTGGGGAGATGATGGAGAAGGAAGATCAGGGAAACACACTCTGTTTAAAAATGGGGGGCTAGAGTGATGGCTCCACAGTTATGAGCATTGTTGTTATTCTAGAGGAGTTCATTTCTCAGCATCTACATGGTAGCTCACAATCATCTGTAACTCCAGTTCCAGGGGATCTGATGTCCTCCCTGAGCACTAGGCACATACATGGCATTTTTACAAATACAGGCAAAACACTCATGCACAGAAAATAAAACCAGGTAAGTCTTCCAAAAATAAAAATACCATAATGGGGTTGGAAAGATGGCTCAGTGGTTAAGAGCACTTGCTGGTCTAGTAGAGGGTCTGAGTTTGGTTCCTAGCACCCAGATGGTGGCTACAAACCAGCTGTAACTCCAGTTTCAGGTGATTTGATGTGATGCCTTCCTGTGTCTCTTGGAGTAATAGGCACACACGTGGCACACTTGCATACACAAAAGCAAAGCATTTATGCACATAAAATAAAAATTAACAAATCTCTTTAGAAAACACAAAAATTCCATAATGATACCTAATACCTTGTGTGGTAATTAAAAATAACTTTACATGGGTGTGGTGGAGCACATCTTTTTTTTTCTGAGACAGGGTTTCTCTGTGTAGTCCTGGCTGTCCTGGACTCACTTTGTAGACAAGGCTTGCCTTGAACTCACAGATCCACCTGCCTCTGCCTCCCAAGTGCTGGGATTAAAGGCATGCATCACCACACCTGGAGGTGGAGCACATTTTTAATACCAGTACTCAGGACACAGAAGCAGGCAGATCTCTGAGAGTTCAAGGCCAACCTGGGCTACATAGAGAGTTCCAAACCAGCCAACGGAACACCATGAGTCTCTATCTAAAAAAATAATTTTTTAAAAATTTAAAAGAGGGGTTGGTGAAATGGGTCAGTGGGTAAAAATTCTTGTGGCGTAACTTAATGACCTTGACCTTTATCCCTAGGACCCACATGATCAAAAAAGAGAACTGACTCCTGCAAGCTCTCCTGTGACCTTGAGACATATTCCATGTTATATGTATACCCATACACAAAAAAAAACACACACACACACACACACACTTCGCTGTGTCAGTTTTCTACTATTACAACAAAATACCCAAGAAAATCAACTTAAAGAAAGAAAAAGATTTTGATACATGGGTTCCTTCCAGAAATGTTTGACTCCATTGTGTCTGAGTCTATGCTGAGACAGATTATGGCAGGAAGTAAGTGATAGAGCAGAGCTACTCACCTCATGACAGCCAGGAAGCAACAACACAGAATGGACTAAAGACTTCATTTGTACTCTCCCAGGGTATGTATCACAGCCATTTACTTCCTTCAACTAGGCCTCGCCTTGTAGTTTCTACCAACTCTAGATAATGCCATTAAATTATGAATCCGTCAATGCACTAATCCACTGATGAAGTTATAAGCCTCATGGTCCAATCACTTCCCAAAAGTCAATTAGCTGGAAGCCAAGTTTTTAACAAATGAGAGTTTGGAAATATTCTAGATTCAAAGCCTACCCTTTAATGTTGTGGAAGGAGCTGACCTCAAGACACTTTATCCTCCTTTTATCGGCTGCTGTCTATATTTTCTCATGACTTTTGGGTTCATCTAAAAAAAAACCAACTTTTTTCTTTTTGATCAAATCTGTTGAATGACCTGCTACAGTTCCTCCAACCTTTTGGTGTTTGTTTCATGAATGATTAACTGAGATTTGAAGTCTGAAACTAGCTAGCTGCAGAGACAAAAAAATTCCTGTTCAGCATACTGCAATTTGCCCCAATTACACAACCAATTCTACTGGTAATTCTCCAGCTATAACTTGTCTACTCCTCCCTAAGAAAGTAAAAGGTAAAGCCTTATTGAAACACTCTGACCTCCAAATCTGGCATTATTCATTCCTATTGTAGCAAACTGAATAAATTCAATTTTGTCACTAGTTTCAATTTTTCCATTTAAAGATTTATTTTTTATTTACATGTATGTCTACGTGACTATATGATACATATGTGTGGGTGCCCATGGCACCAAAAGAAGGCATCAGATTCCCTGGAGTTAGAATTATAAGCAGATTTGAGCCACAAGATATGAGTGGGAGGAACCAAATTCAGCTCCTCTAGAACAACAAGAAGCTGATCCATTTCTCTAGCACCAGTTTTCCCATTTAATGAATAAAGATTATGAGTTGTCACATTTAGAGAGCTCCACTAGCTGTCAATAATGCTTTCTTACCAGAGCACACTGGGATTATATTCTTTGTGTGGAAGCCATATATTAATTTATTTCCTCCAAAAATATGGTAATTTATACATAACATATCTTCAAGTGTTTGAAAAATTACCATCTCTGTAGTTGAATAAAGAGTCTAGAAATCTCTTCAAAACAAGGGTATCCATGGTTGTTGGATATAACTTTCTATAGGGATAGCTGGATACTTACGTAAATCTGGTACGCAGTTATTCCAGTGATAGGAATCATCCAATTACAAAAGACAATAGGAGTGTCAGGCACAGTGGCTGCCACACACATATAATCCCAGTACACAAAAGATGGAGGAAAGAAGCTCACAAATTCAATACTAGCCTGGACTGTATAGTGACAGCTCTCAAAAAGAAAAAATCAAACAAATAGAAAAGGTAACACGAGATTAACTCTTGATTTTAGCTATGGTGATCAATGTTCCTACCTTGGCCTTGGAAGATATATAGTTATTCTCAACTTACTGTCCAAGTTTGTTAGGATAAATTGCACTTTGAAATCAAGGCAAAATGAATACAGTTGCTCTTACATCCTTCTATACCTGTATTAGTCCCTTGTGCCATATGTAAAGGTGAACATAAAAACAGACAAAAACACTTTGGCTTTGTGAAGTAGACCATGATGGCTTATGAGGTTTAGTTAGCTGGTTGCGTCTAGGACCCTGGGGTACGTGGGTAAGAAAAATATACACTAGGGATTGTACTCATCCTGCTAGTTGGAATACTGTTGATTACAACCTCAATTAAATGCTCCATCAGACAAAATGAAAAGATGTGGCTAACAATCTCCATGAGATTAATCAGAGCTGCCAATGGAGGAGTATGTGCAGAAGCCAAGACAATGAAGAAACGAGGGAGTGGGTATTTCTCTCTATAAATGTGTGTTCTCTAAGCACTGGCAGTGACTGCCTTGAAAAGGAAAAAGTAATACAACTGTTTTCAATCCCATTCACACAGAATACTTCTAACACCAAATACGTGTGTTTTCTACAACCACCAATTTTCTCTAGAATCCAAAGAGTGACTTACACTTCAATTCTGAACTAACTGATTGGAATTAGGAAATACCACCATAACTTTAGGCTAAATCCACAAGAGTAATCCACTTCAGACACCAACCACATGTCTAGAACTCTCGTACTGACAAATTGGCTATAAACTGGGGTTCCTACAAACCTCCTCTTCAGGTTCAATAATTTGTTAAAAAGATTAATTGAACTCAGGGAAACATTTGTTTATTCCAAAGGATATTGTCTTAGTATTCTATTGCTGTGAAGAGACACCATGACCACGGCAACTCTTATAAAGGAAAACATGTAATTGGGGCTGGCTTACAGTTTTCAGAGGTTTAGTCCATTATCATCATGGCAGGAAGCATGGCAAGACCAGGCAGACATGGTGCTGATGAGGTAGCTGAGAGTTCTATATCTGGATCAGCAAGCAACAGGAAGTAAGATAAACACCAGGCCTGGCTTGAGCATTTGAAACCTCAATGCCCACTCCCTCCAGTGAAACACTTCCTCTAACAAGGCCACAGCTCCTAATAGTGCCATTTCCTGGTGACCAACCATTCAAAATGGCCCTATGGGGGCCATTCCTATTTAAACCAACACAGATATTACAACAGAAATGGAGGTACAACAACAAGAAGTACAGAACACATGTGAGGGAAGGCTCTCGGAGCTTCAAAGTCCTTTCCAAAGTCATCACCCTAACTGGACCTCTGAGTATTTACCAATCAAGAATCTGTCTGTATACCATCTTTCAGGGATTTTCACAGAGATTTCATTATGATAGGCATGATTAATAACTCAAGCTCTAACTTTTCTACACTTCAAAAGATGAGTAGTAAAGATGAATGCTTCCATTTCTAATCATAGGTGATTAGAAATGATGGTGGCCATTATCTATACTGAGATGCTATCAAGGTGCCTATTAAGGGTCACTTCACCATAACAAAAGATATTCCCATAACTCAAGAAATTTCAAATGATTAGGAGTTCTATGTCAAAAGCCAAGGTCAAAGACCAAATATTAAAACAAAGGACAGTCCTAGCACCCCTATCACTCAGGAAATTAGAAGGGTTTAGCTCTGTGCCAAAACCAGTGCCAAAGAAGTGTATTGTTTTTATTATGTCACATTGCCCTTCATTCAGGGATGCTTACACAGCAAACAGCCCTGGATTACCATCATAACTCTGACCAGAAAAAAAGAACAAGTTTGTTTGCTGTTTAGGATAAAGATTCAAGTCCTACACAATCTACTCTGTGTCACTGGGCTCACATTGTATCTTCCTGTTCCAGGAATTAGAACTTGGGGAGCCAGAACAAATGCTAAGACTATTAGTAAGATACTATTACTAGAAGCATAATTAAAAACTTTCTTCTCTAGTCCCAAAGTTCCATGGATATTTTTGCCAGTATCCAGGACACTTGTGGCAGACTAATTTGTTTTGTTTTTTTTTTAAACATAACTGGGCTTTTTTTGAGACAGGGTTTCTCTGTGTAGCTCTGGTTGTCCTGGACTCACTTTGTAGACCAGGTTGGCCTTGAACTTGCAGAGATCAATCTGCCTCTGCTTCTCAAGTGCTGGTCCTGTGGAAGAGAAGTCAGTGTTCTTAAATGCTGAGCCATCTCTCCAGCCCAGCAGACTAATTTGTTAAAACTTCAAGTGAAGTAAAATCTTATATTCTGCATGGAAACATGAAATGCAGCATGTGAATCTTCTTGGCATTCAGATTTGAAATAAAGAACTTTGAAAAATATCAACTTGAGAATTTTTTAAATTAAATGTATGTGTAGACTTCAATAACGAAATATGGCATGGCCAGTTGTGGTCGTGAATGCTTTTATTCCCAGCACTTGAGAAGCAGAGACAGATGGATCTCTGTGAGTTCAAGGCTAGCCTGGTCTACAAAGCAGGTCCAGGACAGCCAGAGACACAGAAAAACCCTGTCTCAAATAAACAAAACAAAAAATAAGAAATATGACATGAAGGTAGGAGAAATGTTTGGCAAAAAAAGAAAAGTATGAGGAACAAGGGAAGTTAATAGGGGATGAATATGGTAAAATCATACAACATATTGAAGTGAAAATGATATCATGAAACTATTCACTTTGTACAATGATATGCTAATCTTAATGGGCTAGGAATGAAACTTAATGGTACAGTGCTTGTCTAGCAAGTCCCTAGGTTAAATCCCCAGTACTAGAAAACTAAACAGTAAAAAGTAAAACAAACAAAAGAAATAAAGTCTTTAACAGTTCTGGTTCAAACAGGGGCAGAGAAAATATTATGACCAGTAAATTCAATATCTGGAAATGAACAAAAATTTAAAATTGTAATAGGAAAAAGAGGTCCAAATATGGGAAAGAGAAAATTCAACATATAGTTTGTATCACTAAAGAGTTAAAATAGAGATTTAAAGAGATGGCTAAATGGTTAAAACTACTGTTGCTCTTCCAGAGAATCCGGGTTTGGTTCCCAACACCCACATCAGGTGGCTCACAAGTACCTGTGACTTCAGCTCTGACATCCTCTTCTGGTCTCCACAGGTAAACACACACATGATATGTATACCAGCATGCACATACACATAGAACATAAAAATGAATGAACCCAAAAACAGAGTTGACACAGAAAAATTGCCCTAGCTATATATAGACCTTGTCATTACTCACAATGAATTGTTAATTGTTACAATTAGATTAATTATATTTTATGAAGTTAATGTTATAAATGTAACCACTTACATGACAAAAATCTTCCAATTTTCTAGAAAAAAATGGTGAAAAATAATACAGCATAGTGAAAAATAAGGATTGAAATTAGAATATATATATAAGCATAATATATCATTCACATGTTGTTTAGAGAAATGAAGCAAAAATTCAGAGAAATTATTAAAAGAGGAAATGCAAAGGTGTATCAGAAGGTGTCAACAGAAAGGAAGCATCTATCTAAACACCAACAGATCTGAGTAATGGGGCAACAGATTTAAATATGGCAAAGGAAAATAGTTTTTAAAGACTGAGATTATTATTGTCATTGTGTGTATGATAAAAACTTAACAATACACTATATTTCCAGTCCCAAAAATATAATTCCAAATATTCTGGACAGCATTCATGGGAAGTCCCAACAGAAAGCAAACATAATCTCTACCTTAATTAGTCAGACAAAAATCCTGAGAAAATATGAAACAAGACTAAGGAAGACAATTTATAAAGAAAAAGGATTTGATCTGAAATGTGTGATTTTAACGACAGGGGACCGCCCCGCAACCTGGCCACGGCAGGGCGCCCAGCGGGGGACGGGGGTGTCCCATCCCCTGACCACCAGACAAGCTTCTGGAGAGACAGTGCCAACGTGGAAGGGGCCAAGAGTCTGAGAGGGCCGTGCGTGGGGGGAGCGGGGCCCTCCCGATAGACGGCCACTCTACGGGCCCACCGCCCCCCCATCACGGGGGGCGGAAGGCCCCCCCAGGGGTCTTTAAGCCTACTGGCAGGATAGGTAGGTACCCGAACAGGGGGGCGGGGCAGACAGGAGAGGTCAGAAGCAGAGATCAGTCACCCTATCCACCCTATCCGCACAGACACCCACTCCTGTTGAACAAGCCTGAGCCAGGGCAGAGGCGGCGACCCACTCCCCGCTCCCCAAGGACAACACCCGTGGGTTCACCCTGTGAGGAGGAAAACGCTGGACAGGAAGAGAGGGGAACGTCTGCGGGACAGACCCGGGATGTCCCTTCCCGGGGAAATGAGTGATTTTAAATGCTATCAATCAGCCCCATTCTCAGGTCATGTGGCAACTTTTAGAAAGAATTTGACTTGAGGATACTCCACTTTGGTTCTTTAAAAAAATCAAGAATGGCCTCCAGTACTGGGGAGGCAGAGGCATGTCTGTGACTTCAAGGCCAGATTTGTTTACAAAGTGAGTCCAAGACAGCCAGGGCTGTTACACAGAGAAACCCTGTCTCAAAGGAAAAAAAACAAAAAACAAAAAATCAAGAATGGAGGAGGTGTGGAAAGGATTCAGTGGTTAAGAGCAGGTACTACTCTTGCAGAAGACACAAGTTTACTTCCTGGCATCCAAGTCACTGCAGCCAGCCTGTAACTCTAGTTCTAGAGGAATCAAATACCACTAGCCTCCATAGGCAAGTGCACTCATGCTAGCTCCCAAGCTGGAAGGCTCACAACACTGGAAGACTCACAACTTCCTACAACTCCAGATCCAGGGGATTTTACAACCTCTTCCAGCCTCCATAAGCACTGCACTCACATGCACATACCCACACACAGACACATAATCAAAAATAAAACAAACATTTATTTGTATGAAGTGTTTAAAAATTGGATTTTTCCCCATAAAGAAATAGTTATTTGAGAAGATAGGTTTGTTTACCCTGATTTTACCATTACACAGTGTACATATTTATCAAACAGCACACAGAGTGTAATAAATACATACAATTTTGTTTTGTACAGCAAATAAATGTTTTAATTAATAAATTTGGGGTAGTTTTGTAATAAGATCTTGCTATGTAGCCCTGACTGGTCTGGTACTTACTATATAGCCTGGGCTTACCTGGAACTTAGAGCAATCCTGCTTCAGCCTACTGAATGCTGGGTTTAAAGGTATGTACTGCCATACCTTTCTCTAAACAATAAAGTTAGAATTGTGTATGATGGCCCAGTCCTGTATTCTCAACTAATCAACAAAGCTAAGATGTGGGGATTACATGAGCCCACGGGTTTGAGACCAGCCTAGGTAGCACAGTGAGACCCACCTTTTAAAAAATACATTAAAAATTTTAAAATAAATTTGAATTACACTGAATTTTTAAATGTTAAAACATAAAAAGAGGGCTGGTGAGATGGTTCAGTGGTAAAGAACACTGGCTGTTCTTCCGGAGGTTCTGAGTTCAATTCCCAGCAACCACATGGTGTTGCTGAACACATGATGGCTCAAGACCATCTATAAAGGGATCTGATGTCCTCTTCTGGGGTGTAGGTGTACATGCAGACAGTGTACTCCTACATTTTAAAAAACCATAAATAAATAAAATTGTTAAAAACACATAAAAAGATGGATACCTGGCTAAGGTTTTTTTACATTAAAAAAAATTCAGATAATTAAAGAAGTCAAAGTAAAAGCTAAGAGTGGTGATGCAGGCCTGTAATCCTAGTACTTAGGAGGCTGAGGCAAGCAAACTATGAGTTCAAGGTCAGTATGGATTATCTATAAAGATTCTGTTTCAAAAATACTAAAACAAAAGTGCAAGAGCTCTAGTCATAGTGGTGGTAGTTGTTTTCAAATATAGCTGCAGAGCAATGAGGAAGGCCTTTTTTTTTCGAGACAGGGTTTCTCTGTGTATCCTTGGCTGTCCTGGACTCACTTTATAGACCAGGCTGGCCTCGAACTTACAGAGATCTGCCTGCCTCTGCCTCCAGAGTGCTGGGCGTGCACCACCACGCCCGGGCGAGGAAGGCCTTTCTAAACATAGCACAAAGCTTGGAGGACAACCCAAATTCAGTCCCCAGCATACATGCTCCACAGCTCACAGCGATATGTAACTCCAGCTCCAAAGGGATATGATACCTCTGGCCTCCAAGAGCACCACTGTGTGCGCGTGTACACACACACACACACACACACACACACACACACACACACACACTGACAAAGCAAAAGAGCTAACAGCCTTATATTTAAATGGCAACAATCTAACAGAAAAATGAGCAAAGGAATTTTAAAACAGCTCAGAAAAAATACTGTAAATGGCCCTTCAAACAATTCACATAAATTCAATCTCAGTCATAGTACCAAAAATGCATATTAAATCTGTACCGTTATTTAACCTATTAGATCTCCCCCCCAAAAAAGAAAACCACACATGAGCCAGATATGGTGAGACAGACAGATCTATAAACCAAGCAACCAGAAACAGAGGCAAGAGGACGACAATGTTCAGGCCAACCTAGTGAGTTCTAGGCAAATTCAGGGTTATGTAGTTAAGACCCTGTTCCACAAACAAACAGAATGACAAGATACTATGTTATCTTGGATATTGTAAAAACAGACACTTATATAATGGATAAAACTCACCCTGTCCGCAGTTTTGCCTATCTATAAAAGTGAAAATATACTTCTCATTTTCCTGGCAATTCTGCTTGTAGAAATGTTCAAAGCAAGTCATGGTGCGAGGAGGATGTTTCTGTGGTTAACAAAACCTTGGTCCAGAAGAACAAGGTTCAGTTCCTAGCACCTACGTCGTAACTCACAACTGGCTGTAACTCCAATCCCAGGGTATCCAACACCTTCATCTGGCTTTTGCAGGCACCAGGCATACACATGGTGCACATATGTGTATACAAGCAAAATGCTCAAACACATGATACATTTAAAAACAGGCATGGACCTGGGCCTACTAGTGTAAGCCTATAATCCCAGTACTTGGTTGGCCAAAGCAGGATGATGGCAAGTTCAAGGCCGAACTGGGCTAACAGTGAGTTCAAGGTCAGCCTGGGCTAACCTTTTTTCTGACCCTGTCTCAAAAAGAAAGGGAAAAAAGAGACTAGAAATTTTCCTCAGTAGTAGAGTACTTGCCTAGCATGTGCAAAGGCCTAGTTTCTATCTCTAGTAACACACACAAATATGTGCAAGGCATGGTAGAAGATTCTTGAAATTTCAACACTTGAGAGCAAGAGGGGCACAAATTCTAAGCAAGCTTGGGCTATTATGGAAATTTTTTTCAGACAGGCAGAGACACACAGATAGAGAAAGAGAGGAAGAGGGAATCTCTTTAAACATACTTTTCCTCTCTTCGTTGTGTTAACTGATATGTGTACAAGGCTATTTACAACTGTGTTGTATATAACTGCAAAAAATTGGGAATCCCTTAAATTCCAATTAATACATGATCCATTATTATACCTAAATATAGCTACATAATGAATACAATTAGCCTTTAAAAGGAATTAGGAAACTCATTGTACTAACATTTATCACCAAGATTAATTATTGAATAAAACAAATGTTGAAAACTGCTTTTTTGTTTGCTTGAAGCTTTGGATTAAATCCAGGTCCTTACACATACCAAATGTCTTAGTTGGGATGTTATGTATGAGAGAAAAATAAATAAAATTTAAACATATAAGTAAATAAATAATAAAATGCCTCACAGTTAGATCTTAAGGAGGCATTTTCTCAATTGAGGTTCCCTCCTTTCAGGGGGGAAACCTGAAACTCTAGCTTGTGTCAAGTTGATATAAGACTAGCCAGCACACCAAGTGTGCTACACCATGGAGCTACAATCACAGATCAGAAGTTTTGTAGTAATTTATCTAAAAAACTCTGTAGCTGCCTTTTATAAAGGATAAATGAACAACTCTATTCTATAACATTAGAGGCTATGTTTTCCCTTTTTAACAGATTATTAACATGAAACAATATTCATGTCATGCAAAAATAAATAAAACATAAAAATTCAGCTTAGCTAATTAGTCAAGGCAAATATTTAATCTAATTCCAACCTAATATACAAACAGAACATTACCATAAACCTTGAGTGTCTCCTTGTACCCCTCATCAATACTCATGGAAACTACCATCCTATCTTAGGTAGTAAATATTTCCTTGCTTTGCTTTCTGGTTTTGCCACTGATAGATGTTCCACTGTTCAGTATGGTTTTGTTTACACAAACTAAAACAAACACAATGCACTTGTTAGGCCTGTCCCCTTTTACTCAATATTATGCTCCATTTATTTATGCATTCTATCAGTGATGGATATTATCGTCACTTCCACATACTTGCTATGACAAGCAATGCTGCAGCGATCGCTGACGCAAGCATCCAAGGAACATCGGTCAAATACAATCTGTTCCTTCTGAGATCTACATCCACTTTGGTGAATACAGCTGAAATATTTTCCAACCTGCTCCAATGTGCACTTCCGTCAACAGCATGATACTCATGGTGCTTTACATCCTAGCTTTTGTCATGGTACTTGTCATTGCCACGCTTCTTGATGTAAGCCATTCAGGAGGGGATATGTGTATAATATTGTGGTTTGAATCTACACTTTTCCTGACAACTGAGACTGTTCACTGTCTGAGGCAACTATTAGCTCCTTGGATACCTTTATATGATACCTATCTTCATTCAAGGCCCATGTCTACTGCATAGCCTGTTTTTTTTTCTTATTGTTTAATTGTTCATTATATATTCAGGGTATAAGTCTCCTATGATTATATCATCTCCCACTCTGTAAACTTATAATACCATAAAATTAAGGTAGTAATCTTTGAAACTGAGAATAGGATGATTCTATAAAGTAGACTATAGACTCTTCTTAGACCTATAATACAAATCACTTAGCTGTACGATTCTGTTCTGGAGATATGTATATTCACAATAAAAACATATTTTTAAAATGTATTTAGGTTATGATCTACTCACTCACTCATATGTAATACTTAAGGAGGCATGTACATATGTGCTTGAGGAACCACAAAAAAGAATTTTCGTAAGCCAAATGTAGTGGCATGTACCCATAATTCCAGCATGCAGGGGGCTGAGATAAAATGACTATGGATTCAATACCAGCCTGCACTACTACATTAGTAAGTTCGAAGCTAGCCTAGACAGACTATCTAGTGAGCCTCTGAAAATAAAAACAAAAACAAAAAAGAGAGGAAACTAAGTAATCTGAAAGCTGTGCATATAGGAGAAAGATGGATAAGAGAATTTGACTGTATAGATTTATACTTTTCAAATTTTTGGAACTTTTTTTTTACTAAAACATTACATTTAAAATTAAGCTATTACCCGGGCATAGTAACATACAGCTTTAATCCCAGCACTCAGGAGGCAGAGGCAGGAGGACCTCTGTAAGTTCCAGGCCAGCCTAGTCTATAGAGTGAGTTCTAGAGTTCACAGTAAGATCTTTTCTAAAAAAAAAATAAACTTACTAACACTCTCTGAGTGATAAGATATTGTATCACTGAGACTATAAAAGAGAAATGATGGAGTATTTATGGGTATGTTCTAAAAACTTTAAGTTATTTAAACAAAAATTATAAAAGTATTAATGATATAGAGTAGAAGATTCAGAAGATAGTGTTCTTTTATTAATTAGAAGGAATACAAAAGAGATGGAATGATGCCAGATATAGCGGCACATACCTATAGTCCCAGAAGGTTAACACAAGGGTTACAAGTACAAGGCCAGCCCAGACAACTTAACAAGACCCTATCTGAATATATAGGGAGAGAGAGAGAGAGAGAGAGAGAGAGAGAGAGAGAGAGAGAGAGAGAGGCTGGGATAGTGTCTGTGGTTAAGAGCATTTGGCTGCTTTCAAATTCAGGACCTAGGTTTGATTTCCAGCACCCACATGGCAACTCACAAGCAGCAACTCCAGTCCCAGAAGATCTGACACCCTCCCCTCTGGTCTCTGTGGGCACTCTGTGCCTGTGGTACACAGACATACATGCAGGCCAAACACCCATACACTTAAAATAATAAAGGGTGGTCAGGTGTGGTGGTGCACACACCTTTAATCCCAGCACTTGGGAGGCAGGCGTATCTCTGTGAGTTCAAGGCCAGTCTGGTCTACAGAGTGAGTCCAGGACAGCCAGGGCTACACAGAGAAAACCTGTCTCAAAAAAACAAATAATCATTATCACAGTAATAAAATGTCTTTTAAAAGGTTTGGATATAGTTTCATTCAGAGTCTACTAGAGCTAGAAATGTAACTTCAAATGATTGTCAAAATTGTATCAGGGTTGAGAAACATGCACAGCAAATTATGTTTTTCTGTAATGCTCTTGGGTCTCTCTTCTTTTCCTCTCACCTCACAGGCGTTGGCATGTCTCTCTGATTGAGGAGGGTCTTGGGTAGCCACCATGTTAACACTCTCCCTGGGCTCTCTTGCTGGTAACTCTGCTCTGTCCAAGTTCTCCACCTCTGTTGAAGTCTGCAGACTTGACAGGATCTTCTAGGGTGAGAAGGAAGACCCTGCAGTCTTTGGTATGGGGTTTCCCATTGGGACCCCCACAGATACTCAAAGATACCTGAAAAGATAGTGTGCACATTGTGAGAATCACACATTTGCTACTAAACACTTTATGGTAGTGCCAACGTACAGCTTAACCCACTGGATACTGTACAGTAGACAAAGTCCAAGAAACACTGATTCTGCTTATTAATCAAAGCAGAATATGAGGAAGCATGTGAGATTTAGACTAAGACTAATAAAAAATTAAATTTTACCTCTGCCAATATTTAGGTGTGATGGCATAAAAAGATTTCTTGAGTTTTACTTTTAAGTAAATCAAAACTATCTCAAGAGATTAGGAAAATTAAAATGAGATGATGCTTATAAGGCTGGCACAATTGAAAGAGATCACATAGCAGCAGGTACTGATACAGCTGGAGCATTCTGAATGTCAAAGTCTCAAATTTAATAAAATCCAAAGCTTTCTGAAGACTGACAAGATTCAAAGAATGTAAAATCCCACACTTAACTGTTAAGGATCACAGTCAAAACAAGGCTGGAAAAAAACACTGCCTAGATTACCTTCAAGCTAAGATGCAAGGTAGAGATGAAACATATAAGAAGTTCAATTATAGATTTGGGTCCTAGCCCTAAGATATTTCTTCATGTAAATGAAAGTGGTCCAAACTCTGAAAAAGAAACATATTACAAAACATTTCTGATCCCAAGCATTTCAGATAAGGATTAATTACCCTGAATAAAGACCTATGTAATATACAAAAGCAGGTAGATATGTCATATAATTTGCATAAAACTTTTCATCTACAAATTAATAAATATTTTTTCACTTTATGCATACAGAAACAGATGGTTAGTGATTATAAGTTAGACCTACTCTACGTGACTTCAAAGTTCATGTTCACAGCACATGCCTTTAATCCCAGCACTTAGGAGGCAGAGACATGCATATCTCTGGAGGCTAGTCTGATCTATCTAGCAAGTTCCAGGAAGGCAGGACTTCATACACAGAGAAACCCTATCTTCAAAAAACAAAATAAAGAAAGTAAAGGAAAGGAAAGGAAGGAAAAGGAAAGGAAAGGAAAAGAAAAGAAAAAAGACAAGAAGATGGACAGAGATAGCTCAATAGTTAAGAGTACTGACTGCTCTTCCAGAGGACTCAGGTTTGGTTTCCAGCACATACATGGTAGCTAACAACTGTCTCTAACTCCAGTCCCAGGGATTCTATGTCCTCCTCTGGCTTCCTCAGGCAGTGCATGCATGTTGGGTACAGATATATGCAGGCAAAATACCCATATACATAAAATAAAAATAAATCTCAAAAAAAAGAAAATAGACAACAAAAATGAGTTTGAAGTGGGGGGCTTATGATGACATAACATAGCAAGAACAAATAGCTTCGAAAAAGTAGAAAGACATGGTAAATAATTTACAGGCAACATGAGAAATAACATTGGTGAGTTCTCTGAATTTTCTTTTTAATTTCGAAATATCATCTAAAGATACTGGAGATATTTACACAGCATCCTCAACAGAAACATACAAAAAAAAAGAGCTTCATGAAAGAAAACGCCCTTTCATAAAAATTAAGAAAAGGTAAGCCAATGGAACAGAAAATGTAGAAGGCTTTGACAAGTTTAAAACACATATTTCTGATAGAATTTGTAAAATGCTTACTCTGCTAACAGAAAATGTTTTTTTAATGCTCAGCTTCTAGCAAAGCACTGATGTTTGTTTATTAGTTTTTCTGAGACAGGACTTTCCTAGCCCATGCTTACCTCAGACTCTATTAGCGGAAGCTAGCCTTGAACTTACAACCCTCCTACCTCACCTTCCTTAGTACCAAGGCTGTAGAGGTGCAGCATTGAAATATATATTCTTTACAAAAGCCCACTGTACATTCTGAAAGACAGAAAATACCTGATATGATAAAACAGTATAAAATGAGATCATTTCATATTTTCACTGATTATAATGGCAAACTTGAAATCAATAACAGAAAGATAAAATCTCCAAGTACTTGAAAACTGAAATATTTTCATAGAATCTATGGATCACAGAAATCTAAGGGAAATTTAAAAAGCAATAAATGATAATGGAACATATTAAAATCTGTACAATGCCAGTAAAGCAACACTGAGAGAATAATTTACAGCATTAAATGTTTATATTAGAAATAAACCTTATGGGGCATGAGACAAGCAGGAGGCCAGGCAGCACAGCTTTGTGACCACCTATAGCATCACATCACATGGCTTCCCACTTCCTAAGCTGAGACCCAGGAGGAAAGTCAGCTCCAACCAGGAACACAAGTACCTGCCTCCCAGGGATATCAACCGAATACAGGTAAATGAGTTTTTAAGAGGTAAAATCAGAGCTGGACAGATGACTCAGGGGCCAAGAGTATAACGGGGCCCTAGACCTTAGTAGGCCCCTAGATAGTAGCATAACTGACTTCATGATGGAAGTACCATTCAGGCTGTAAAACATGTATGTAGACAGTACCACCTGCCAAAACTAAAACAAAGGCCTAATCCATCAACATCCATATAGTTATGGAAAAGTCTCAAAATGTACTAATCTTGCTTTTTAGCTTTAGTGGTTCTGCTTTCTGGCTAACTGTTCTTGTCAACTGAAATATGTCAACCCTGAACATGACTTTTTTGCTTAAAAGCTCATCCTGAGAAAGGCTCAGTGCTACACTTGGATCCTGAACATACAGTGTAGTTGCCTGCTGGCTAAAAAGACTTCCTATTGGCTTAAGCCCATGCCTGAGCAGTCTTCTTTGGTGAATACCTCACAATAAAGAGCTCTTGTTATTTATTCTTGCAGATGAATATTCCCAGCACCCATATTTTGGCTTACATCCATTCACAAACCCAGTCACAGGGGATCCAACACTTTCTGACCTCTGCGGGCACCAGGTATCCACATGGTAGACACATATACACATAAGCAAAAACTCATAACCATAAAATAAAATAAGTAAACCTAAAAGAAGTGAATCACTTGCTGGTTGTTTGTTGGTGGTGGTGGTTGGTGGTAGTTTTGTTTTGTTTTTCTTTGAGTTTTTTGTTGTTTTCGTGGGGTTTTTAAGGTTTTTTGTTTTGTTTTTTCTTCAACCAGAAGACAGTGTGATACTAGATCATGGAAAGCTGTGGCTAATTCAAGGGTCAGCTAACATTCCATAGAGAGTGCTTAGTTTTATATTCTATAATACAATGCATACTAAATGGCAATTCAGAGTCTCAGTTGTGTATTTAATGTATCTCAAATATTTTAAATTACTTCTAGTCTTGTGTTTTTAGTAGAACTGTCTAAATACACATAAACACACATGACCTGTGTGGCATCTATAACATCTCTGGTTATGGTGGTATAGTTTTCCTAACAATTTTAATAATGTGCCGTGAAAGACTGAAAATTTGAGTATGCAGTGTATATGACATAAAATTATCAACCAGTAGAAGTAAAGATAGGAATGTTTGATAATGTTACATGAGGTCATCTTCAGGGAAATTTGCTCCACAGTTTGAAGCTGGAACTTCATCAGAATAACTGTTTAAAAGACACAAAATAAGCCAGGTGTGGTGGTGCACACCTTTAATCCCAGCACTCAGGAGGCATAGGCAGGTGGATCTCTGTGAGTTCGGGGCCAGCCTGGTCTACAAAGAGAGTCCAGGATAGCCAGGGCTATTACACAGAGAAATTCTGTCTTGAAAACCAAAAAAAAAAAACACTATATGGCTCTTTAGAATTTTGGTACATGTGTTAAGAACTATGTACAAACTGAAATGTCTGTGTACTGATCTTTAACCAATAAAACCTCAGTGATGTAAGGAAAAGAAAAGAAGGGTGGGCATGATGGTTCAGCAGGTAAAGGTGAAAGAAGAGAACTCAATACACAAAGCTGTCATCTGACCTCCACAGATATGCCCCCAACGTCCTGAATACACACTATACAATAACAGTAAATAAAAATAGCTGGACATGGTAGTACATGCCTTTAATCCAGCACTCAGGAGGCAGAATCAAGCGTATTTCTGTGAATAAATGCCAGTCTTGTGTATATAGAGAGTTCCAGGCCAGCCAGAGACACATAGTCAAATAAGACCTTGACTCAAACGAATAAATAAAGTCAAAGAAAAGAGGACTAGTCTTAACAACATGAGCTGCCACTTCAAAAAACTAGGAAGTGAAATGCAAAGTAAACCCAAAGCAAGCCAAAGGAAAGAAGTAATAAAATAAGAGCAGAACTCAATGGAACTGAAAACAGTCAGCAGAGAAAGTTCAGTGAATCCAAATCTAATCCTTTCAAAAGATCAATAAAGTTGATAATCTGGTAAAACTGACAAAGTTTCTTAAAGATGCAAACTGCCATTATTAGAAACATAACCAAGCTGTCTGTAGCTCCTATAGTCATTAAAAGTATAGTAAGGTGATATACCCCTATAATACAAGCACTCAGCTGAGGCAAGAGGATCACACATAATAAGGCCATGTCTCAGCAACAATTTTTTAAAAAGCCATAGTGAGGGAATACCACAAACAACTTTAAGCACATCAGTTCAAAAACTTGGATGTTAGAAATAGCCCAATTCCTCCTAAAATACATCTACTACAACTCACCCAGTCTTGGATAATTGGAACTATAAAACAGATCATCTGACTAACTACAAAGCTATTACAGAACATAAAGTCATAACTTAAAAGTCCAAAAGGAAATCTCCAGACCCACATGGTTTCACTAGAGAATTGTACCAAGATTTAGTCAAATATTATCACTAGGACCAAGAAGATGGCTCAACAGGTAAAGGTACTTGCCACCAAGACTGACAATCTGAGACTGATCCCAGCATTGCACACGGAAGAAAGAAATCAACTGCCCTAAACTGTACTCTAGACTTCCACATACAGAGTGCCATGTTCTCTCTCTCTGTCTTTGTCTATGTGTGTGTATGTGTGTGTGTGTTTATATTCTCTCTCTCTCTCTCAAACACACACGCACACAAATAAAAATTTCAAAAGTAAATGTAAAAAACATTACCAAAAATCCCACACAGTCTCTTCAAGAAAACAGAAAAAAACAGAAAATAGTTAATCTATGAAGCTTGAATTACTCTTATCTCAAACTAAATAAAGGCAGCATTGAAAGAGACAGAACTATAGATCAGTGTCTCTCATGAATCTAGCTGTAAAAATCATTCTTAAAGTATTAGATGTTCAATGGAGGTGAAGAGATGGCTCAGTGGTTAAAAGCACTGGGTATTCTTCCAGAGAACCCAAGTTTGAATCCCAATACTCACACAGAGACTGACAACCATCTATAACTCCAGTTCCAGGGAATTCCACACCCTCTTCTGGACTCCTGAGGTACCAGGAAACCAAGTGTTATACAGACAGACATATATGCAGAACATATATATATATATATATATATATATACATAATAGATAAATAAATAAAGGTATTAGCCAATCAATTCCTGAGTACTGCAGTATATCTAAATAATTATAGGCCACAGCCAAGTCAAATTTAGTCTAAGAATGTAAAGTTGATTCAATATTCAAGCATAAATCAGTGCTACCCCCATATTAACTGATTAAAGAAGGAAAACCATAAGACTACATAAATTCATAGTATTTACAAAAATCAACCCCCATTCATGATTTTAAAAACCTTCACAGCAAATTATGAACAGAGGGGATTTTTTTTTCCACTTGACAAGATCACCTGTTAGAAAAACAGAATTTAAAAAAAAGTCTTCACAGATAATATTGTAATAATTGTGAGAAGCCAAATGCTTTCTTTTTTTATTTTTTCTTTTTTTTTAGGTTTTTTTCAAGACAGGGTTTCGCTGTGTAATCGCCTGGCTGTCCTGGAACTCACTCTGTAGACCCAGGCTGGCCTTGAACTCAGAGATCATCCTCTCTCTGCTCATGAGTGCTGGGATTAAAGGTGTGTGCCACCACAATTGGCCGCTAAATGCTTTCTAAGACTGGAACAATGCAAAATTGTCCACTCTCGTGATTCTTATTCCAGACAGTATAGGTTAAATAGCCTTAATCTGAAAATTCAAAAGTCCACAATGTTTGGAAGTCAGAAGTAACTTGAGCATCAACATGATGATCTCAATGGATACTGGGGCTTTTAACCAGCATAATAAAACAAGAAAAGAAAAAAGTTCAGAGACTACAGAAAACACAAGGAATCTACTGAAATACATGTAAAACTAAATTCAGCAACCTGAGAACAGGGGCAGACAGCCAAGGACACACACAGGAGGCTGGTCTGAAAAATATAGTAAGGGGCTGGTGAGATGTCTTAGCAATTAAGAGGTTGCTCTTTCAGAGGTCCTGAGTTCAATTACCAGCAACCACATGACTCATGACCATAAGGGATCTGATGCCCTCTTTTGGCAGGCAGGTACACATACAGACAGAGCATTCAAAAAAATTTTTTAGGCCAGGATAGGTGATGTATGCCTTTTATCTCAGCACTTGGGACACGGAGACAGGCAGATCTCTGTAAGTATTGGACCTCACTATTAAGGTTGTAGTCCTCCATGTCCAGAAAGCTGGGGCTAAATGGCAGACTCCCTTTCCTAGCAGGGCTCCCTCCTCTCCACCTGATCTGGGGAATGCGACCCTTACACTCTCTACGTGAGGAATGTAACATAAGAAAGTACAGGTTTAATTTCTCTTCTCCTGGTAAGAACCAGTTCAGTGAGCACCTGGGATTCCTGGAATGCCTCTAACCATATCTGGAGCATAACCTTTGAGACAGTTTCCTGATAACATTCTTCCCCCTGCTGCCCAGTCTTCCTTCTTATGATAGGACCTTGCCTCCAGTCAAAGATTTAGGCTCACCTTGGAACACCTCACTCATTCCCCAAGTTCTTTATAACCTTCTTTCACCATCCCAGGTTGTTAATCCCTCATTCTTGTGGCCTACCGAACCCTGTTCCCTCAACCACGTGCATTGGTAGCCAACAGTTACAAGGAAAAGGAAAGACTCATAGTACTCCACACAAAAGATGTTAGTTCTTTTAAAAATGATGATCCTGTCAAGATATTTCATAGGTAGAAGGCAAAATTATGAAATGTATATGGAAAAGCAAATGAACTATAAAAATCAAAATGATTTTTTTACAAGAAGGAATCTCTACTTATTATCAAAACTTACTACACAGCTACTATAATCAAGACAGTATACAACTACCTGCAGAGGAAAAGTCAACTCAGAATAACCCACACAAGTTCCCACAAAAGTACGGCCAATTTATTTTTGATAAATGTGTAAAACAAGTCAATGGAGGAAGACTAGAATAACTTTTTCAAATGAATAGTTCTTGAGTAAATGAACTTCCAATACGTGAATAACACAGCACAACCCAACTCTCACATGATATACCAAAAAAAAAAAAATCACACAGCAGCAAGAACAGAACAAATCATCATCATAGCAGAAAACATCTCTCCATTCTCAGTAATGGAAGGAACTGCCAAAAAAGGACTAATTTTGCATTACAGAACTGACAAATAAATTATTAAATATCAATTTCAAGTTATATACAAAATACTGCTAAAAATCAGCACTAGACTAGGCCAGAGGTTTCATATTTCAAGAGCAAATTTCACATGGACATTTTTCTGACCTAGAAAACTAATATTAGAAATCCACTGAACAGATAAAACTTTGGGCAATTGAAATGAAAACACAATTCCAAATAATTCCTGGGGAAAAAGACAAATTATTAACTCCTTAAAAGGGGCTGGAGAGCTAGCTGGTTGTGGTAGCACACGCCTTTAATCCCATGGTATTTCAATGAGCTACAGAAGTGATCTCTGAAAGTATGGCCTTCAAAAAGGTTCCCTTATATGATAATTTCAAAATCTATATCACAAGGAACTAGTTTTATGATTGCTTTGTCTCATTAGAATTCTTTTTTAACTTTTAGCACACATTTTAACTTTTTCTCAAGAGTTAGATAAAGTGTCAGGTGGGCTGAAGAGATGGTTCAGGTGATAAAAGCTAGGCTCACAACCAAAAACATAAGATATAGTGTCAAGTATCTGAGGTATATAGGCCTTTAGAATTATTAGCCTAGGAGCTGATTAACTTTAATGTTTGCTACAACTACATGTGCTGGAGACTTCAGACTTTTTCTTTTCTTCCCTCTTCTGGCATCTTTGGGCTTCCCTAAGAATGCCCTCATTAAATAGACCGTGTGCTGCAACATTTCGACTGTAATTCTGTAGTGCTATTTTACCATGGTATGCCAAGTGAAGAAAAGAATATATTCTATTTTCTTATGACTAAATTTGAGTCTTATAGTGGGTCTGATTCCCTGGGCTGAAATAAGAAGTGTTTCTTGCCAGGCATGGTGGCGCATGCCTTTAATCCCAGCACTTGGGAGGCAGGGGCAGGCAGATCACTGTGAGTTCAAGGCCAGCCTGGTCTACAAAGCGACTCCAGGACAGCCAGAGATACACAGAGAAACCCTGTCTCGAAAAAAAAAAACAAAAACAAAAACAAAAAGAAGTGTTTCGTAGCTTTTTTTTTAAGACAGGGTCTTGTTATGTACCACTGGCTAGCCTGGTACTTATTATGTAACTTAGCCTGGCCTTGAACTCATAGCAGTCCTCCTGCCTCAGCTTCCTAGATTTTTAATTTTTTTCCTGCCCTTTGGTTAAACAGAATGATTAGAATGGACTGGAGATTGCTGGGTGTCCTGCACACAAGTAGGCAAGTGTCTACAAAAAACATTGCCTTCCTTGAAGGTAGGACTTTGTCACAGAAAAAAATCTAGGTGTATTTCAAAATGGTAACTTCAAGCCTCTTTTTGCTAGAAATTAGAGGGATTTTTAAAAAATATTCACCTTGAGAGCCTGCTTAAGTTTTTGGAGGTAAAACTCTGGGATAGGTATGCTGAGTTATACAGGACTTTAGTGAGAATTATTAGTCTAGGAATTGGTTAACTTTAATGTTTGTTAAAACTACACATGGCAAAGACTTTCCAAGGACTACAAAACTTCCTCTAAGTTTTTCCACTCTCAAGGTACTCCACACCCAGTCTCCAGAAGTTTAATAAAGGACCAGTGAAGTGCCCCATCAGTTTAGAGATCCACTAGCTTCTACTTTACTTTAGATTTTAAGAAAAAGACTACAAATTAGATTGTGATAAAGAACTCTTCTTGTTCCTGGAAATGGTGGCATACACCTTTAGTCTCAGCACTCAGTTGAGCTCTGTGTACTATACTAGCCTCTCTCTACACCAGGAAGTGCCTTACACTTTATCCATTTGCAATCCTGTTTTTGCTTAAGAATTTTAAAGTACATTTTATTTGAATTTGTTTTCTTAAATGCTTGTAAATAAACTTTTGCTTGACTGTATTTAAAAAAAAAAAGCAAAGCTGAAGCAAAACACCTTTCTGATTTGATAGGTATTGGGGACCAGGTAGGAAGACACTACTTGTTTTTGTTTTTGTTTGTTTGTTTTGAAGAGGAACATCCCCTAAGTGTTGGTGATGAGCTGTAAACAATGTACATGAAATGACTTCACCATTACTAGTTGTAATATCTTGTCTGTGTTATCTGCCTGTTCTGAGCTCACACACATACCTACCAATATACCTGAAAGGGTTCCCGTAGTGGTTACATATGAGTTCTTGGCTGGCAGAGCTGGTAAAGGAAGAGTAATCTGAAAGGAGTTTTATATACTATGTAGAAGAAAGCTCTCGTATTTCTTAAACAACATGCTGCTTGGAAGTTGTTATCCTTTCACACTGGCTCATTTTCAGTTTTGTGATTTTGTTAGATTCACCTGCTTAGAAAGCAATCTGGCTAGAAAGCAGTAAAAAAAAAAAAAAAAAAACAGATTCCTATTGTTTCTTCAACATCTGCATTTTCAAGTTTTATATTATATCATCTCCATAGTATGTCAGCACTTCTTCAATACTAAACAGAAACATAACTGGGCAAAACTCTTCTAAAAATGCAGATGTCTATAACTACAATGCTACTAGACAGGGAAGAGACAATAAGAGGCAAAAAAAAAAAAAAGAAAAGAATCGTGTTCGGGGAGGGAATATACTCAGATTTTAGATTTAAAAACAAGTTCTCCAGGAAGCCGGCTATCATGAAATTTCCAAAAAACTTTGTCTCCCAAAATGTAACCAAAAAGCTCTAAACCAAATTTTTGGAAAGTAGTTATGAGATGGTACAAATGATCAAAACAGTGAAAGGGAAGAGAAATGTGATTTCTATTTAGCTAGAGTGTCACAAGCTATTTAGCAGTTGGTAAATCAATAAAAACTAGTAAAGGACTTAAAGTGCTTTGAAATATAGGTAGGGGTAGGGAGAAAAGTACTGAAGAGCTATCTGTACAAATCAGAACAGGCACCAGGCATGGTGGCGCACGCCTTTAATCCCAGCACTTGGGAGGCAGAGGTAGGTGGATCTCTGTGAGTTCAAGGCTAGCCTGGTCTACAAAGCAAGTCCAGGACAGCCAAGGCTACACAGAGAAACCCTATCTGGAAAAAAATTAGAACAAGCCTGTTCTGGAGAAATGGCACAGCACTTAAGAACACTTGCTGTGGGCTGGAAAAGTGGCTCAGGGGTTAAGAGCAATGACTGCTCTTTCAGAAGGACCCAGATTCAATTCCCAGCATCCACATGGCAGTTCATAACTGTCTGTAACTCCAAGATCTGAAACCCTCACACAGACACATATGCAGGCAAAATACAAATTAAAAATAAATATTTTTTTTTAAAAAAAGAACACTTGGTGTGTGCAGCCTGACTGATTCCATCTTGAAAAAAGATTCCATTTTGTATTAGGTTTGACTCAGAGTTGACTTCCAATTCCAGAAAAATAACAAAGTGTACTCGACCTTGCATTCCAGGAGTGTTTCCTAGTCATCGGACATGTTCCCAGACAGCTCACTCTGAAAAAGCACCCAAAAAATCTAAACAAACTTTCTGGTGGTCAAACTGACCACAGCTGGTTAGTCAGTAACAATGAGCCAATCAGAAATGGACATGACTAGCTACCCAAATGTCATACAATCTATGATTTTAAAAAACCTGTTTCTTTTTGTCTAAGTCTCTATACAAACCCTGCACTTTCTGGGGACCATTGAGAGTCCAAGATCTGAGCTTGAATAAACAACCCTCATGCATTTATACCAGAATTGGCTCCTAGGTGGTCTTTGGGGTTTTGAGAACCGAGCAGAGCATTTCAATGTTATAGGCTAGAAAAATCTGTTAACATTGTTAACTAGCAAAGTATCCTTTTTGTTTATGTTTATAAATCACTTATTTATCATATGACCACATCATGTTAAATCCTTTTTCCTTGATGCATATAGTTGTCTTTAAGTATTTTGTATTTCTTTGCCAATCTTGGGCTGAGTATCTTGTTCTAGTTGATTTTGGTGCAAGTAGAAACTGCCAGTACAAGGCCTTGAATGTGGTATCTAATGTTGTTTGATAAGTTTTCACTAATTGCTGATACTGATTGTCTACACTATGAATTTAACATACTGTTCAGCAGTTTGGACTTGATTAGAAACAGTTATTGATGCTTGCATATCTTTATGACTAACCAGCTGAAGATTGTCATCTTCATAATAACCTGAACCTTGAGCACTCCAACCACCTAGGCTGCAGGTGGTGTTGGTAGTAAATGTCTCTGGTCTCCAATGGCTGTCAGTCCAAAAATTTTTAGGCTGAAACTGGTGGTTTCAAATACATGCAATAATAATTGGCCTTGCATCTATAGTTTCTATATAAATAGTACAGGAGACATTGGAATAGTCATCTTCCATGCGGGATGTTAAAAGTACTATCAAAAGATTGTCTCCAAGACTTCAAACCTTGTGGGGCGTCCTTGCAAGCATCACCACCATTAGTGAAACAATCCAAGGATTGACAAAAATGAAACTCAGTTCAACTCAATGTTAGTTAACTGGTGCTGGTTCAAACTTCTGGAGTCTGACCCCAGCTGGTTTATTTTAGCCATATTTAAGCACAGCATAATTTTGGGAGGAACATTTCCTGATGATGATTAACTCAGTCCTAGGTGTACAACAAAGCTTAAGCCATGTTTATATTAAAACTCTTTACAAACTACATATGGCTTCTTCCATAAAGATGGGTTCTGTTGACTTAGAAACAATGCTCAAGATAAGAGTCTAGGGAGAACTACTGAGGAAGTCTTAGTTCCTGTGGGAGTCAGGATTGGCCCTAGCCTAGAATAACAAGAAGTTAGTTACTTAGGCTGTTGTAAAGTGCAAGTGACATCTCTCATACGGATGGGTTTTATGGCCTAGAAGCAATGCTCAAGATTTAGGGGGCAAGTCTGGGATAAACAAACATAATCTTGGGGATTCAGATGAAACCTGGCCCTACAGATACCAAAAGGTCACCAGGTCATACCTACATCCTTTCCCAGCATTCCGGGTGGAAGACTGGTAAACACCTCCTTCCTCTAAAGAGACAAGCCTGTGTGTTTAACTTTTCCTGGTTTCCCTAGAGCTTATCTATGTGTACAAGGACCTCTTACCCTCTACAAAACCTGTCTACAATCTCTGGGAGCTCACCTGCTTCTTTCCATAAGTTATCAAACTTAAAATAATTTCTGCTTCTTGGATCTAAAACTCTACTATCACCTGGGTTACTGTGCTCTGGAACTAAGACCTGGTCTTAGGCTGAAGAAATCGTTCATCAGGTAAGAGCACAGGCTGCTTTTCCAGAAGACTCATGTTCAATTCTCAGCACTCTACTACACTGAGGCTCACATCCATCTCTAATTCCAGTTTCAGGGGATCCAATCAATGCCCTCTTCCAGCCTCCACAAGCATTGTACTCATATGGTACATAAACACACATGCAGGCAAAACATCCATACATATAAAATTTTAAAAGGAAAAAATGTTTCAAAAGACCTGATCTTCATATCTTTCTAAATTCACAGATAAAAACTGATCCATGACATGGATATAGCTCCTTCCTTTGGAAAATTGTCATTGTTAAATAGTAACCAGGCATCACTGATTATGTCATTAAACTCCCCTATGGTGCTCTGGTGATGAATTTAACAGCTGTATATACTTGCTTTATTTTCTTCAAGGAATTTGTCACCACTGAACATATAATTAAATATTTATTGTTCAGTATCTTCAAAAGAATTACAAGAGCACAGAGCAGAAGGAGGCAAAATGGTTTCCTTAGTTTTTGGTTTTTGGATTTTGTTGTTGTTGTTTTTTGTTTTTCAAGACAGGGTTTCTCTGTTTGTCCTGGAACTCACTCTGTAGACCAGGCTGGCCTTGAATTCACAGAGATTCACCTGTCTCTGCTTTCCAAGTGCTGGGATTAAGGGTGTGCACTAGCACACCTGGCAATTAAAGACAGCTGTGAACTGCCATGTGGGTGCTGAGATTTGAACTCCGGTCCTTTGGAAGAGCAGCCAGTGCTCTTAACCACTGACCCATCTCTCCAGTCCCCCCCCCCACCTTATTTTTTCGAGACAGGGTTTCTCTGTGTATCCCTGGCTGTCCTGGGCTCACTTTATAGACCAGGTTAGCCTTAAACTCACAGAGAACTAACTGCATGCCTCTGTCTCCCAAGTGCTGGGATTAAAGGCATGCACCACCACACCCGGCTAACAAAATGTTTTTCCTCACTTGAGACTAAATCCTCAAAGTTGGCTGTCTTTGGTTGCTCTGGCTGGCTCAAGGCAAACTGGACTGAGAAAATTTTATGTGGCCCTGTGTATTAGTTATATAAAAGACATACAAATATATAAAAAAGACATACAAATCAAACATTTACTGATAAAAAATCATGAAGAAATTTGCTAAGCTTTAAATGATTTTTTGGTCTATGTGCTGGTTAGTTTTTTGCCTACTTGACACAAGCTAGTCTTCTGCTGAGAGGAACCTCAATTGAGAACATGTCCCCATCAGATTGGCCTGTGAGTATTTTCTTAGTGATTGATGTGGGAGGGCAAAGCCCACGTGGGCAGTGCCACCTCTGGGCAGGTGGCCCTGGGTTGTATAAGAAAATAGGCTTCATGGTCTTTGCATTAGTTCCTGCCTCCAGGTTCCTGCCTTCAGTTCCTGCCCCGATTTCCCTCAGTAATAGACTATGATATGGAAGTATTAGCTGAAATAAACCTTTTCCTCCCCAAGTTGCTTTTATACAAGGGAAACTAAGACAGCATACAAATAATTTTTAACATTATTAAAGATAAAAATTATACAGTGGTAAATGAATGTGTTTGCTTATTTGTACATGAAGAATTAAATCTTAGCTAGAAATCTGATACTGCAGGCCACAGCCTCTTTAATTTTAATTTTTTAGACTTGATCAATATTTTGATTTTATAAACATCAATTCTTAGAACATTGCTTTCCATAGATATGTATTACAAGTCACAGAAGTAATGTTCAGGACTACTTTAAACATCATTGGAAATGCTGCCTTAATTCCAAGCCAAATTTCATTTAATGATTTTTCTAGAAACTCAAATAGCAACTTTTAAAACCAAGCATTCTAACACAATACAACCCAAAGACATATTAACTTGATACTTACATGCAGATGAATGATGGCAGGAGAATCTTATATCTTTGTTTTCCATAATTAAACCATTATGTTTTATCAGAACAGAAAACTTCATATGCACAGTTTTTTTAAAAAAAGTAATATAGCATAAAATAGTCTGGAATCTGAGCTGAGGTACTTCAGGCAATATCTGATGAAGTTGGCTGGCACGATGGCACGCTGTGATAGAAATTATATTATTAAGTTGCCATGTGTTGTTTGTGCTTGCTGAGAGCTAACAGACCTCAAAGTGGCCTCCTTATTTCACACTCAAGCTTATTTATCTCGTGTCCTCTGAGTCTCTTGCCTGTGTCAAGCTGACCCCCTGCCTTTGTGACATGGAGAAAGGAGAAAGGCAGACAGATAAGAAAAATTAAAACAATGCACCCTTGAAAATAGCTAGAAGGTTTTCATTTCCAACAGAAGTTGCTGTTGTATATTCCATAGTGTTAAAATATTTGCAGTGGAAGCAAAAAAGCAGGAAAGTCATCCATGGACAGAACACTCTGCTCTGCCTAGAAATTTCTCAATGGGAATTCCAGCATGACCATTTCAACAGGGCTTCCCCAATAAATGTCATTACATGTTGTTAGTGCCCTACTTAATGAAATTTTGCTATCTATCTGCTATTTGCTGGTTATTCTTTTACTTGTGCTTGTTAGTACATGCTTGATAATCTCACTCATTTGGAAATTAAAAGTGTGCAAAATTAAGCCAGGCGTACACCTTTAATCCCAGTACTCCGGAGGCAGAGGCAGGCGGTTCTGTGAGTTCAAGGCCAGCCTGGCCTACAGTCCAGGACAGCCAGGTCTGGTACAAAAAGAAACTTTGTCTCAAAAAAACAAAAAAAGTGTGCAAAATTGTCTTACCCTTTTTGACACCCATACATGTCTCTTGAGCATAGTTGTCATGGTGACCTGTATATTTTATTTTGCTGTCTGGGTGTCTTCTGTGTTTGAAGCTTTTATCAGGTGTTATATTTTTAAAATAGATTTTACTTAGTTACTATCAAAATGTTCTCTCTCACCACACACATAAATTATAGCCACATACACATATATAAAATATTTCTAACAGGAATGTGTAAATATCTCATTTTCTCAACTGCTCCCCACCATTTGTTTTCTTCACACCTTTTATCTTTCTAAGGGCTGAAGAATTCTGTCTAGTTCTATTTGACTACTTCTTCCACTCACCTTCACTAAGTTGAGCATCTTTTCCTATTAATTCGACATTTAAATTCCTTCTGTACATTTTCATATCATTTCTCCATTCCTATCTGCTTCCCTCAATAATTTACAAAGAATTATCCCATATTTAACAATCCTCTTCATTGACTATCACTGGTGTCACATATTGTATTAGTCAGGGTTTGCTAGAGTAACAACTTACAGAGCAAATATTTTATATATATATACATACACACATACATATAGAAAGAGGATTTATAGGAATGACTTACAGGCTGTCCAGCTAGTCCAACAATGGTTGGCTATGAATAAAAGGTCCAAGAATCCACTAGTTGTTCAGTTCACAAGGCTGGATGTCTCAGCTAGTCTTCAGTATACACTGGAATCCCAAAGAAATAGGCTCTAATGCCATTGAAGGAATGGACTTGCTAGTGAGGTGAGAGCAAACAGACAAAGAGCAAAAGCTTCCTTCTTGCATGTCCTTATATAGGCTTCCAGCAGAAGGTGTGGCCCAGAATAGCTCAAATAACCTAGATAAAAGGTAGATCCTCCCACTTCAAGATCCTGATTAAAGGCATATGTTCTCCCAATTCAAAAGATCTGGATTAAAGGTGTATCTTCTTACCTCAAAGATCCACATTAGAAGTGGATCTTCCTGCTTCAAGTTAAGCAAAAATACCTCACAGGGGTGCCCTCCATTTTTGAATTTTAGTTAATTCCAGGTGTGGTCAAGTTGACAACCAAGAAGAGTCATCATATTTATTGTCCCATAAATATTATATTAAGGTTAATTTCTGAACATTCTCTTATATTTCACTATGTTCTTTTTACTATTGTGATTGCACTTTTTAAAAATTACTTTAGTGTATAAGTGTTTTGCTATCACATATGTCTGCAACATGTGCATGACGGATGTTTATAGAGGCCAGGTTCAGATTCTCTCACCCTGTCTCAAAAATAAAAAAACAAACAAAAACCCTTAGTTTCTTCTCATTTGTGTTCTGTAAATTCTTGGTAGTGTCTTAGGTCAATTTCTCCTCCAACAAACAGCGTGGTTAGCCCTGTCACAGCAGTCCCTGCTACCAACTGTTTCATTGCTGTGAAGAAACCATGATTAAGGCAACTCTTATGAAAGAAAGCATTTAACTGAGGGCTTGCTTACAGTTTCAGAAGCTTAGTCCATTATCATCATGACATGTAGCACAGCAGTGCTCACACAAGCATTAAAGTAGTATCTGGGCATGGTACAGATTTGAAACCTCAAATCCCACCCCCCAGTGACACACTTTCTTAAGCAAGTCGGCACCTCCTAATCCTTCTAATCCTATCAAAGAGCTCCATTCCCTGGTGACTAAGCATTCAAATAAATGAGTCTATGGGGGCCATTCTTATTCAAACCACTACAGAGGGTCTCTCTACATAGTTTTGACTGTCCTGGAACTTACTATGTAAACCAGGCTGGCCTAGAACTCAAAGAGATTGGCCTCCCTCTGCTTCCCAAGTGCTGGGATTAAAGGCATGAGCCACCATGACCCCCCCACAACTAAACTCTATCTTAAAAGAAGTTTAGAAATTATGTGAATCTCCTCATTTCTCACATAGTTTTAGAGATTTTATAGTATTAACAAACTGAGTTCTAAGGCAACTAAGTATTATATCAGATATAGATATATGTTGGGTGTATAAAGGTCCTTGCACCACACAAGTCACTAGGGAAACCAGGAATGTTAAACAGAGACATCTCTCTTCTCAATGGAGGAGATAAAATAACTTTCTCCTTCCCAGAAGCTGGGGAGTGGATACCTGGTGACCTTTTTGCTATCTGTGGCAGCAGGCCTCACCCAAATCGCCCAAGAATGTTTATTACAATTTCTAAGGTCCATTCAGGCTAGCAGAAACTAACTTAAAAATATATATATCTAGTTTCTTTGTCTTTGACACTGTATTTATGTTTTAAAGTTTTATTTTGATGCTACAGATTCTTCGATTCAAATTTTTAAGGCTCAAACTTAAGGATAAAACTGTAAAATCCCAATTTTATAAAAGCTACTAACCTGTGTAGTGAATATGTAAGGGCTTCTAAAATGCAGACTCTTAAAAGAGGTTTAAGAAGTCAGCTTAAGCCTTGTACCCGTAGGAAACACATGGTCCGGGTCAACAGGTTTACCTAAGGAGGGCATCAGGCTGACCAATGAGAAAACAGCCCGATGCATAATTAAGAGACAGCGACATAAATGAAGGCCCAGAACTCCAGAAGTGGCTTTTTCCTTGGTGTTGCTTCCCGTTGCTGACCAAAGACTCCAAACAGCACCCTATGCAAGGGTGTGGCTGCCAAAGCTGGACCATGGTGAGGGGATGGCAACTGACATCCTCAAGGCCTCATGGACAGAAAAGGCCCAACCCCAAGCAGAGGGGTGCCAAATGCCTGCAGCTAGCCCAATGGATGGTGAAGAGACCTCCATCCCAAGTGACAGGACAGGCCCCAAATATGAGCAGCACAAAGCTCAGTTTGTTCATGGTGATGGCAGCTGGCACTTTAGGGGCAGAGTCAAGGTTAGGTATAGCCCAGGTGAACCAAGCAGCTGAGGCCTGCCCACACTGGTTGGAGACCCACCAAGTGGCCAAGGCCTGCTGAGGAGAGCAAAGCTTGCCCCCTGGATATTAGGCAGGGCCAGACAGGTGGTGCCAGGGCCTAGGCCAAGAAAATGCCTCAGAAAGCAGCACTGGCCCAAGGCAGCAAGCTCTGGCTGGCAGAAGAGGTGTGGAGTAGGTCCTACTCAGAGAAGGTTTGTAAGGAGAGACACAGCAGCAGTACAGTCCCGTGGCAGTACCTCGAAGACAGGCAGGCAACAGCGGCACTAGGCACAGATGGACAGAGGAGGACGACTCCAAGCAGAAAGTGTGGCTGACATGATAATGCCAGAGCCAGGTGACCACTGAGTGACTACTAATTGTGGTGTTTCTGCAGACAGACTACTAACCAGTTGCCTCCAAGGACCTGCCCCCAAGCATCTGGGTATCCTTTGTAAAGTATTAGGGTTATTTGGTTGGTAGGTGTTTATAGATATTAATAAATATAGTTTATAAGTTATGTTTACAACTTGTTATAAACTATTAAAGATAATTAAGACATGTAAGTTAATGATCAGTCACCTTTAAAATGATCAAATTCTTCAATGTGCTCAGAACTACAAACCCAGTTGGTATTTATACTAAGTACAAATTTAGTTAACATACGAGGACAAGAATTGGCCTTCTGTAAATGCTGTCAAAGTTAAGCTTAAAACAAGTTAACTAAGAACACATAAAGTTTATTTAAAACCAAAATCTGGGCTTAGTGGCACACACCTTTAATCCCAGCACTTGGGAGGCAGAGGCAAGTGGATCTCTGTGAGTTCAAGGCCAGCCTGGTCTACATAGTGAGTCCAGGACAGTCAGAGACACACAGAGAAAATTTGTCTTGAAAAACAAACAAAAAAGTATTTTTTTGTTTAAAACTAGGTATGCTTAATAGATAGTTGCCTGGTCAAATCACACATCCATCCAGTGATGTGCTCACAGTATTAGCAAAATAAAAACATGTTATATTGTCCTTTACATAAAAAAAAATGGAAGCTGGGGGTGGTGGTGCATGTCTTTCATCCCAGCACTCAAAAGACAGAAGCAGGCAGATCTCTGAGTTTTAGGTCAACCTGGTCTACGGTGCAAGTTCCAAGACAGCCACGACTACATAAAGAGACCCTGTCTCAAAAAAAAAAGGGCAAAACAAAAACATGGATTTTTTTTTCCTCAAATCAGGCCTTTGAGGCATTGACAACCCAAATCACCCTGATTCCTTTATATTTGTGATTACTAAAAATTCATTTTTTAGTTTATATTTTTATACAACATAACAAAAAAGTTTTTTTAAACAACATACATAGGCTTGGGATAGATTTTAAAAGGAAAGTAGAAGTAAATTGGAATCAAGAAAGGTTTCAGAAATATTTTTCTAGATAATACAGTGGTCAAAAAAATGCAAACATAAATACATGTTTCTCTAATTTCCTAGGAGGCCAAAAAGAGATAAAAATAAAAAATGCAATCAGTAAGAATTAGATATTTTGAAGTTTTCCACCTAAAATTATTCTTGGTACAGTCTGAGAATCTGTTCTATCAAACTGCCTACAAAATGTAGTAAAAACTAGAGCCTTCCAGCAAGTTGTTCATCCATGAAACTGTTATGCTTTGATATTGTTCACAATTTTGCTTCATATACAGTATCTGCTGGATATAAAATTTCATGCTTACGTGGGAAAATCCAATTGTCTTCTTCAGGATTTTCTACGATTATTTTTCAGGAACTTTTATGTATTTTGTTATATAATTTTTAAAAAGTCTTCTTAAGCTCATAACTAAAATTGTCCTAAATTTTAAAGATCCAAAATCTTAAATTATGAAAGCCTTATGTTTAAATCTTTAAAAGTTAATGGCCGTTGTTAATTAAATGAATTTTGTTTGTCTTTTAGTTTTATGTTTTTCCCTTGGTCTGATGAAAGATCAGACTCTGGCTAGGAAACTAGTTAAAAGACCGTCATGAAAGCCTACCTTAAACGCATTATTTTATGCAGCATAAAAAATGTATATAGTATTCCAAACCTCTAATGCATAATTAGTAGTGAATGGAGCCCAGAATAGTCAGGGTTATTACACAGACAAACCCTATCTCAAAAAAAAAAAAAAAAGAAAAAAGAAATTGGAAGAGACAAAGATGTTGGGGGCACAAAGGTCCTTGTGTCCACAGATCATTAGGGAAAACACACAGGGGCCTCTTCTCAATGGAGGAAATGAAATATCTGTTTTCCTGCCTAGAACCCTGGGAGTAGATACTGTTAATGACCTGGTGAACTTTTTGTTGTCTGTGCTGGCAGACCAACTCAAATGCCCCAGAATGTTTATCCCAGGCTCTTGCTCCTTAGCTCCCATTTAATAGAACCCATTCATAGGAGAGGAAGTCACATGTAATTTATGGCTTGCTGACCTCTATGCTAACTTGGTCAGAGACCACATTAGATTCTAGGCCTTTTAGTTATAGAATACACCCTCATGGTCACACGTATTTTGCAAAGAAGTTTCTATGTAGTCACACTTTAAGTTTATTGTGCACCTGGATTGGAATGATTGTTGCCTAGAAATGTTTTTCTAAATCATACTGTGTTTTAAATATGCTGACAATGGACCACCTGGCATTAGACTTCCCAAAGCCTGATCCAGGTTGATGAAGTCAATCTGAACTAAGCTTTCATTCTCATCTCTGTGGATCACTGCCTGCATTGACACCTGCAGGGTCCCCCTCAGACATACTCTTTAATTCAAGAGAACATGCTTTAAGCAAGGCACGGTGGTACATATCTATGACTTGTCTTCTTCTAGGGATGCAAAGAGGATGAGGGCAAGCCAAACAACAAATCCAAGGCCTAGCCATAGAAATGCCATATCTCCTCTACTCATGTGCCATTAATAAAGCAAATCACACAAGCAAGCAAAACGTCTAGGGCATAAATTGTGGCTACTGAGAAAAGTGAAAAATTGGGAGCAATCTCCCACAGCCCAATGGATGATTACTCACCTCCTCCTGGTGTTTTTCTTCAAATAGGATAGCAAATAGTTATGTGAACCAATTTGGAAAGAAACTCACCTAAAATACATAAGAAAAAGTAAACATGAAAGGATAACTATAAATCCCTAAAAATGAAGATCAATGACAGAGATTAACTTCCTGAGATATATGAACATTCTATACTTAAAACAGTACGGAAGCTGGGTATGGTGATGTATGCTTGAAATCCCACCATTGGAAAGGTGAAGGAAGGAGGGTTGCTAGCTCAAAATCTAAACTACAGATTAAGTTCAAAACCAGTCTATACTACATAGCAACAATATACCAAACAAAACAAATAAGACCATGTAATCATGACACATGAATATACAAGCCACGGAAACAGTGTATAAAAGTATGTAAAGATGTTTGTGTCTAACTAAAATGCCATCTCAAATCATGAGAGGCAAAGGTGAATTTTTTTTCCAAGACAGGGTTTCTCTGTGTAATAGCCCTGTCTGTCCTGGGCTCACTTTGTAGACCAGGCTAGCCTTGAACTCACAGAGATCCACCTGCCTCTGCCTCCCAAGTGCTAGGATTAAAGGTGTGCACCACCACGCCCGGTTCAAAGGTGAATTTTTAAATAAATATTATATTCATTCCCTAAGAGACCTGTAAAAAGTTACCACAGACTGGCTGATTTAACCAACAGAATTTATTCTGTCACAGTTATAGAGGCTAGAAGTCTAAAATAATGAGATCATAGAGCCAAGTCCTTTTGAAGAAAATGTATTCTACTCTGTTTCTATTCAAAAATTGGACATTTCAATGGTATTGTAGGTTTTACCTCTAAGAACCCTGCAAAGCTCTTACAGTAGAAGGGTCAAAAGAAAGTCTTCTCTTTTCAAGGTGCTGGCTAAGGAGACCACTGTGAAATCCCTCCAGGTTCACTCCTCACAAAAAAGGTTTAGTCTCTGGGGGAAAATGAACCAAAGCCTATACCCTAAGAACCCTGGATGGGTTTTACTGCAAGTAGGTGAAAGGAAGAGTAGGGACTATCAAACTTCACCTTTTATCTATACTCAACAAAGATACACAGTGCCTGTCAAAGGTGGAGTTTAATCAGAACAGCAAAGAAGTCCCTCATACTAAGCTTGAGCACCTCAACACCAACCAAAAGAAACTGAAATATGGCTGGAAGGATGATTAGAGAAACTGTGTCTGCAAATAGGAACAAAGAGAGAATCCAAAATCAAGTGGGAAGACAAGGTGCTTCCAGGAAATTTTAAAAAGCAACAACAACAACAACAAAATAACAAATACAGATCAATTCCTGATTAGACAAAAATCCCCACACAAAAGACCCAGGAGAAAGAAACGTCTGTTATCTAGGCCTAAGAAAAGAATATTTACCTCATCATCTATAAGCAGAAAAGCCTAAAGACTCCACCAAATGACTATTAGAACTGATAAACAAAGTCAGCAAAGTAGCAGAAAACAAAATCAACATTCAAAATTTAATGGATTTTCTAGATACCAATAATGAGTTTGCTAAGATACAAATCATGAAATCAAGCCCATACACAACTAGCTATAAAAAAGAAAAAAATGTCTCATATCATAATTTTCACCAGGAAATATAAAGAAATGTCTGTTCACTCCAGATGAGATAGTACCAGCAGGCCAACAGGATCCTGTCCAAGTCCAATTTGGTGAATAAAAATTAATGTATTGGGATTACTTATTGGAGCACAGAGGATTCAAAAACATCTACACAACTGAGAAATCCAGAGCAACTCATAGGCAGCTACTCCACTGACTAATCCCACCTGCAAGACAGAAAGCTCACAAAAAGCTGTACCACTGGAGAGTCCTGTTGGCAGCACAGCTGACTTGTGAGAAGCTGTGGCAACTTCAGTTGTCCAGAAAATGTAAGGGCAGCTGTACTACCAAAGATTTCCACCCAAATCCATTTGTTTAGCTTAAGTAAAAAAGGGTCTTTGTGAGGATCCTTTGACCCCATGACCTCATGAACCTCTCTATTTTCTCAACAAAGAATATTAATAGGCTGGATCGTGTGAGAGTCTCATAAGGGCTTCATGAGGATATTGAAACCCCATGAGCCCCATGAGCCTCAGAAGCCTCCCTTTTCCTTCCATGAGGAATTGTTAATAGGCCTGGTCTCATAAAGGTCTCATTCGAGTGATGACATGTGCTCTTATTCAGGATAGCAAAGGTCATGGACAACACAGCATAAACTGTGAGACAACACAGCATAAACAGTGAGACAACACTCCCTTTCTCCAACTCTCACATTCTTTCCACCCCTCCTTCTGCTGTGCTCCCCAAGACTCAGAGTGATATAGGTGATTATTATTTCCTTCCACCTTAAGCATTTATACCACAGCAACAGAAACATTCCTTGGAATTCAATCAGTTATGACTTTTCTATACTAACCACCCACCATTGTAAAAAAAAAAAAAAAAGAAGTGTTCTTTTTCTATGGCAGGGAACAGCAGGAATCTACAAGCCATCCTGTGGAATGAACTCAGGCTGTCAGACTTGTTAGCGAGCACCTTTTACCCATTGAGCCATTTTGTCAACCTAAAAGTACCTTTCAAGTAAAAAAAATACATGAAATATAAGTTAATAGACTTATACTGACCCTACTCTAGTCTATCCAAACTGTTCTCCTTATCAAATAAAGATTAACTGAATATTTTCTAACTCCCTAATATCTGTTTTAAGCTCATCAAATTTAATTTAAAACATATTTAACATGAAAATTTGGGTGTTTGTTTTTCAGGACAAGGTTTCTGTGTAGCCCTGGTCATGGACTGCAAGCCACCAAGCAGGAGTCCTTCAAGATAAACTTCTGAAAATTTGTCTCCATTTAAACCTTTTTTATGTGCTCTTACTAATTCCCTTCATGGGGGATGAAACCCAAGATAAACTTCTGAAAATTTGTCTCCATTTAAACCTTTTTTATGTGCTCTTACTAATTCCCTTCATGGGGGATGAAACCCAAACTATGGGTGTAAATATATATATATATATATATATATATATATATTCAAACCGACAGATTCCCACAGGATACACTGCCAAACTTTATAAATTAGTACCATAATCCTTGCTGGTCTATAGGCATTCTTGTGCTTTTCAAATTATTAAATGCTTAAGTGGACTCAGTGAGTTTTTTGTTTTTGATTTGTTTGTTGCTTTTTAAGAAGACCTGAAGTTCAGAGGGGAATGTGGTAAGTAGGGAGGAGCTGGAGGGAAGGAGAAGTGGAGATGATGAAAATACTTTGCATACATCTATGAAATTCTCAAAGAATAGAAATGTTTCTAAAAGAAAAAAATAGGGGCTATATAGATGACTCAGTGGTTAAAAGCACTGGCTATTGTTATAGAGGACCCAGCTTCGATTCTCAGCATCCACATGCTAACAACCGACCAGTTCCAGGGGATCCGATGGCCTTCGTGGGCACTACATGCACAAACATGCAGACAAAACACATAAAATAGGAAAAAAAAACTTGTAAGAGTAGGGAAGGAGCTACATAAATGGCTCAGCAGTTAGGTACACATACAGCTCTTGCAGAAGATGTGAACTCCATTATCACCCACATCATGGTAGCTCACAACGGGCCTGTAACTCCAATACCGCTGGCGGGTGCACACATACACTTCAAATTAATTAATAATTTAATTAACTGACGTACACACATTTCGAATAAATAAATGCACGCACACACTTCAATTAAATAAATAAATGCTAAACACTTAATTCCCCCTCCCTATCTTCCTGTGAGCCCGGCCTTGCTCAGAACCCGCCAAATCTCATTAACCGCTGGTGCGGGCACCCACGTGCGCGCGCACACACACACACACACACACACACACACACACACACACACACACACACACTTCAAATTAATAAAATTGTAAATGCTTAACTCTTTCTCCCTACCTTCCTGTGAGTCCAGCCTCCCTCAGAAACCGCCAAATCCTATTAAACTTCACCCGAACAAGCCTCCCGCTGCCTCGCGACCATCTGCCTGCTAGAGGACAGCGGGCCCGGCCCTCCGGCTCGACGGGATTCTGCTCTCTCCAGAGATTCATTAAACGCGTCTGCTCGCATTCCGGACCACCCCTCCCCATCGATTTGATTGGTTTCCCATGCTGGAAACACGTCATCCATCCGTGCCACCCGGAAGCTGAGGTTCATACTAACGGTTATTGCCTGTGGCCCTAAGGTAAGCACCGCGCTTGGGTACCGGTAGTGAACGAGTCCTAGAGTCGGGTTGGGCAGGACAAACCCCGTAGCATGAGCCGAAATAAGTCATCAGCAACGTTGAGAGGCTGGAGAGAAGTTTGTGAAGTTAAACAGCAGCGCTCAACTTGGTTTTCCCCCTCCTCCCAAGGAGCCCATAATGGCGACGCCCCCGAAACGGCGAGCCTTGGATACTGTGGGAGAGAAAGTGCAGCGCTACGAGGCCTTTATCAGTGACGTACTGCAACGAGACTTGCAGTGAGTGACAACGCAGGAGGCATTACATTTGAGAAATTCCACGTGGTGGGTGGGACAGAATCCGGGCCAAACATTCGGATTGGCTGACCAGATGACCAGGAAAGGGGTTGTCGTCCGGGCTGGGATTTGTTGGAACTTGGCCCTTTAGCAGAGCCTCCGACCTTGTTTGTCGGGTTAAAATAGTCGTTCCAAACCCAGGGTATTTCTGACTAGGCCATTTAACCAATATTTATGACCAAATTGTACCTTACTTCGCTTCTCTATGCTTTATGAATTTTGCTCATCTGTGAAGTAGAAAAGTGTATGGGTGGTTGATTTTGAGTTTTAAGTGTGTACACTGATGTAAAGAAGGTAGCACAAAGCTGAGCATAATAGCACATGACTAATTCCAGCGTGAGGAAGGCAGAAACAGGAGAATGGTTGAAAGTTGTAGACCATCGTGGGCTACAGACTGTCTGAAAGGAAAAAAAAAAAATAGAATTAAGCCAGGCTCAAGCTCCATGATGCATGCCAGTAGTCCTATCCAGTGGAGAGGTGGGAAAATTGATATCCTTTTTTGTTTGTTTGTTTGGTTTTGGGGGGGGTTGGTTTTTCAAGACAGGGTTTCTCTTTGTATCCCTGGCTGTCCTGGACTCACTCTGTAGACCAGGCTAGCCTTGAACTCACAGATATCTGAGTGCCTTTGCCTCCTGAGTGCTGAGATTAACAGCGTGTGCCACCACACCCCGCGGGAAAATTAATTTCTTTAGCAGGATGTTTAAGCCAGCCTTGAAAATAGAACAACATTTTATTTAAAAAATAAAATAAAAACCCAGTGTGGTGACACAGGCCTGCAATTCCTGTACTTAGGATGGGGGTCTGAAGCAGGATGATCCAGAGTTCAAGGGTCAGCTACATTTTGAGGTTGAGAGCAGCCTGGGCTCTGAGACCATGTCTCAGAACAAACAAACAAACTAGGGCCAGCAAGATGGCTTGCCTCCAACCCCATGCCCTCAGGTAGATCTCTGGGACCCACATGGTATAAGGGAAAAGACTCCAAAAGCTGACCTCTGACCTACAGGTGTGTACCATGGCACCCATACATTTACACAAAATAAATACATAAATGTAAGTAGGAATCTTTTTAAAATGAAGATAACCACAACTACTATTATATTAAGACTTGAGAGGAAAGGATTGCTTGATGTGCTTACAAATCCAATACTAGCCTGGGAAACTCAGATCTTGTCTCAGAAAATAAAACAAGCTGGATAGTTGTTCTGAAAAAGAAATTTAGTTCCAGTGCCTGAAATGCACTAAGGACTCAATAACTGGATGATTACTATTGCTATCATTAATCTGAACAGAAAGTTAGGTATTCAGAACTAGGGCTGTGTGAGCATCCTAAAAGAGATGGGGGGATACATTTAGGGTGGAGATGGAACATTTTTACTGGCATAAGGCACTGAATAAAATGCAATATTTGTAACAGTAATAGATAGCAAGGCACTGAATAAAATGCAATATTTGTAA
>CAJQZJ010037357.1:3675276-3759364 GCA_907164525.1 Lophiomys imhausi | reverse complement strand
TAACAGTAATAGATAGCAAGGCACTGAATAAAATGCAATATTTGTAATAGTAATAGATAGCAAGGCACTGAATAAAATGCAATATTTGTAATAGTAATAGATAGCAAGTACACAATGTCTACTACTTGATTAGCACGTTTAAAATACTTTGTAGTAAACAATTGATTTTAATGACTCCTATGAGTTAATACTGTTGTCTCTGTTTAATATGTGGGAAAATTTAATCCCAAACAGGTTTCCTACTCCCCAAGGTCACATTACTAGTAAGAGATAGAGCTCAGGATGAAATACAGTTTGACCTGTATTTATTAAAATGCCTGGTATGTCTTTGTCTATACCCTGTCTTGTGTGTGTGTGTGTGTGTGTGTGTGTATACAGGGTCTCGCTGTGTAGCACAGGCTGATCTTGATCCTGCCTCAGTCTCTCAATTGCTGGGATTACATCCATGAACTACCACACCTGGCTCAAAATGCCTGTTAGGGCATGATGTGAAGTATCTCAAGAAAAATAAGACTGCCTAATGTTCAGTGTTGTATTTCCACATATCAGAAAGGTGCTGGACCATCGAGACAAGGTATATGAGCAGCTGTCTGTATACCTTCAACTGAGAAATGTCATTGAGCGACTCCAGGTAAAGGCTTTTAAAATTGGTATCAGTTTGTGTGTATATTCAGAAAAGGGAGGTGGGAAGAGAAACCCCAGAACAAATCCTTTAAAAATTGGCCACTGACACCTACCTCTTTTTTCCTGGCCCTATAGGAAACTAATCACTCAGAATTATATATGCAGGTGGATTTGGGCTGTAACTTCTTCGTTGACACAGTGGTGTGAGTGTATTTCCTCCCCCTCTGAGTTTCTCCCTTCTTCATGCAACAAGAATTTCTTAGTATTTTCTATATACCAGACTCTAGTACCTTTTATATTGCATTGGGATATAAGCTACATGCTATGGGTGTGAGAGTAAATGAACACAAAATATCTGCCCTTACAGAGCCGTCACTTTGGGGAATAGGAGGGAATAGGAAACATCTTACACAATACAGTATGCTAAATGGTAATAAAGACTTCCTCCACTTCCTCTGACCTCTTTCCTCAGCCCAGATACTTCACACATCTATGTGGCCCTGGGATATGGTTTTTTCCTGGAGTTGACACTGGCTGAAGCTCTCAAGTTCATTGACCGAAAGAGTTCTCTCCTCACAGAGTGAGTTCATTCCAGGAGGATACTGTCTAAAACTACCTTCATTGGCTAGGGGTGCAGGAAATTGGTAAGAGCATTTGCCTAGCATGTGTGAAGCCCCGAGTTCTATCCATATCACTCACCACACACACACACATACAAAATACATAAAAGCCACATATGGTAAGTGCACACCTGTAATTCCAAGACTCTGAAGGATGAAGCAGAGGCTTAATAAGTTTGAAGCCAGCCTGGGTGATAAAACAAGTCCCTGTACATAAAACAAACAAACAAAAAAGGAATAAAGGAATAGACATCACAAAATTTAACACTACCCGTTTTCCCCATGGCTACCTGGGATAGTACTTAGAAAAACATCCTATATAGGGCTAGGGCTTAGAAAAGTGAGGATGCAAAGTTCAGCCAGGGTGTCATACTAAGCACTCAATAAATGATTTTTGTATCATTCTATCACTCATTTATTGAACATCTTGTGTATACCAGGTTATGTGGTTGGTGTTGGGAATACAGCAGTGAACAAAACAGATGAGTCTTAGAAGCTTACATTCTAGGACTATACTATTATATGTGCATACGTCTATGACTACATTCATGAGATTTCAACCCAAAAGCCAGTAGCAGTCAAAGATGCTACTTCTCACTTAATTTTAATTCTCTGCTAATTTTCCTGCCTGATCATTGGACTCTCACCACTCTGAACATCATATGCCTGTACCCACACATGTAGAGACAATGCCCTCCTCTATTGCTGTCTGCCTTATTTCTCTTGAGACAGGGTCTCCACCAAACCTAGAGCTTGCCATATTTTGCCTTCAGCAAGTGTCAGGGCTGGGGTTAGAGGTGTGTGAGTTTTACATTGGTACTGGGGATCCAAACTCGGGTTCTTAGGCTTGTACAGCACATGTTCTTTTCCACTGAGCCCTCTCCCTAGCCTAACACATACTTTAAGCATTCCCCACCTTTGGGAGTTTTCAGTAGCTTCTGGTGTCTGTCTACAACACTCTTCCCATGTAGCTTCTTTTCTTAACACTTGGTCGTCTTGCATAAATAACAAGTTCACTCAACAAGTTCTTCTGTGACATAACTTCAAAACTGCAACCCCTAGTATTCTTGAATTGCCCCTTCTGCTTTAAAAAATTACTATTAGCATGTGTATGCACATCTCTGTAAGGCATGTGTGCATATGCATGCATATGGAGATCAGAGAACAGCCTTGTGGAGTTCGTACTCCCCTTCCAGGGATTACATGAATGGAACTCAGATCCCTAGGCTTATGTGGCAAGCACCTTTACTCACTGAGCCATCTCATCAGCCATCTTCTAGTTTTTCTCTTTTTCCAGCATCCATCTTATTACCTCTTAAGATTTACTGTGAAATTTCCTTCTTTCTCATGTTCGTTGTCTTTTACAATTAGGTAATAAGTATTATTTACAGGACTGAGACTTGAAGCCAAGGTCTCTTCTGTACTAAGCAGAGCTCTATTACTGAACTATCTCCCTAGCCCAGGTTATGCGTTAGAAAGGAAAAAGTTCATATTACAGATGACTACAATTTCTGTTGCACAAAGTTTCTGTGAAATGAATTATGCTAGAAGCCAAATGAAGGGATGACCAAAACTTATGTATGTGGGTAGTAGTGGGGAGACAAAGTGTGGGCTCCAAATGACTTTTGGTTTTGTGTAGGGAAGAACTACTTTGGGTGAGGAATTTGGAGTATCGGTAGTGTTGTAGCTAGAGAGATTGCTCAGCAGTGAAGAGCACTTACTACTCTTTGCAGAAGACCCAGGTTCTAGTTCCAGAGCCTACATAGCAGTTCACAGCCTTCTGTTACTTCAGTGCCAGGGGATTTGATGCCTTCTCCTGGCCTTTGATCACCAAGCACACAAGTTCTGTACAGACATACATGCAGGCCAAACATCCATACACATAAAATAAGTAGGTAGTGGAGGCCACCTAGAAGACCTACCCTCAACTCCCACTCCCAGATGAGTGACATTTGATTCATTATATTGGGTGAACAAGCCATGGGCTATCTGGGGAAAAATATTCTTGGCAAAGGGGACAGTGTGTGTGCCTGGCATGTTAGAAAAACTGTCACATATGACATAGCTTAGATGAAATGAGTATGAGAGTGCATTGAACAATACACTTAGATAAATAACCACTCACAAGCATGAACACTTTCAATGTAAAATTTCTGCTTGGTCATATTCATTCCTGGATTCATTTTGTCTAGAGTTCCCTCCATTATGGTTTCAGTAGTTATTCTCTTAAGCTTTCCAGAGTTTGTAGTGTTAATAGACCTGAGACCTGCTAAGATTTCTAAGTTTTGGTGATCACACTGATTAGTATATATTTTGATCAAGGACAGTGTAATTCTGAACTGTGGTTATTTAGAACACATCCATTTTTTATAGCAAGTTTTCCTCCTTCTGACTCCAACTGATAACATCTGTAATGCAACCCCTACACCTAAGCCTCAGGGAAAACAGTAGAGAAGAGATGGAAAGATTTTTTAAGAGTCAGAGGCCAAGGATGTCTGCTGTTAGATATGCCTAGACATGATAGGGAAACTGTACATGTAAATTCCCAGCAATATAGTTGCCTGAACCATGTTGTCACAGGGTTGTTTCTTTTTGATAACTTATGTTTTTATTTTCCTCAAAACAAGATATTTGAAGTTAGCAGTGCCTATCCTTGCCTGGTCTTTCTCTCTTTCTTTTTTTTTTTTTTTTTTTTTTTGATTTGTTGAGACAGTTTCTCTGTGTAGCCGTGGCTGTCCTGGAACTCACTTTGTAGACCAGTCTGGCCTTGAACTCACAGAGATCCACCTGCCTCTGCCTCCCGAGTGCTAGGATTAAAGGTGTGTGCCACCATGCCCGGCCATTACAGACAGTTTGAAACTGCCATATGAGTGCTGGGATTTCACCCTGGGTCCTTTGGAAGAGCAGCCAGTCTCTTTACTGCTGAGCCATCTCTCCAGCCCTTGTGCCTAGTCTTTCTAATCTGTTGACATGTTTTCTACCAGTGTGATAAAATGTGCTTGATCTCATATTGCTGTATAATAACTAACAGAACTATCTCAAAATTTCATCATCCTAGATTAGGATTTGAGTCTATTTGGTCGAACTTTCTCTTTAAAACTTGGTTACTTGGGATACACTTCAGTATGCATACGTTCTGGTTACTTTCTGTCTCCAAAATTGCCTGCCAGTACTAACTGTTTTTAGTGTATTTCTTTGGTGAGTCTTATTATTACGTGTGTGTGTGTGTGTATGTGTTTGTATCACACGTGTATTTATAATCTACTGAGTCCATCTAGCTTTGGCTATATGAACATGTATCCAGGGCTGATCACTTGGGATTGGGCAGCCTACATGGGATTTCGTCCCTAAAGGATACTGATTCTCCCTCTTTCAACAGGCTTTGACCACTTTAGTTCTTCATCTAGAGGTGGCCCAATGTATAATTTCCCCTTTCCACATTGACATGTCAACTGGTATATCATTATGCTGGTCTTGTTCAGGCAACCATATTGTTGGGAATTCACAGGTACAGTTTCCCTATCATGTCTAGGCATATCTAACAGCAGACATCCTTGGCCTCTGACTCTTAAAATCTTTCCACCCCTTCTCTACGATTTTCCCTGAGCCTTAGGTGTAGGGGCTGCATTACAGATGTACCAGTTGGGGTCAGGCACCTCACAGTCACTCATTCTCTGCATTTTGACCAGTTGTGGATTTTTCTTTTTTTTTTTGAGGAAATGCCCACTTTATTAGACAACAGCCGACTTGCACAGCTCAAACCCACCCTAATAAGAACACTACACACACCACTGAAGGCCGCATAAGATACCTGCTCCCTCTAGGACCCTGGGAGAGGGTCCTAGATGGGAGAGACACAGGGAGTGAGCTGACCTCACAGAGGCCTCATAGACAGTGGAGAGGTCACTGCTGGGGATGCACAGGGACTGGACGGGGTGTCTGGAGCAGCCCATATCATGCAGCCTCCTGTGTCTTTGAGGACCTGGGTTCAATATCCAGGCGGCACACAGGGCTATCGTACACCATCTGCAAGTTCACCTTGTGGCCCACCAGCTCTCGGATGTTGTTGATGCCATATTTGATCATTGTTGGGTGGTCATGTTAGTTCCTTCTCCACTAGGATCCAGGTTGAACAGTATTGGGGAAATATGCCAGAGTGTTCACAGTTCAAGGCCAGGCACAGAACTTGGCATTGTGGATTTTTCTAATAGTCTTCATTTGTTGCAAAAAGGAAGCTTTTTTAGTGAGGGATAACAGCTACACATACCTGTGGGTAAAAGGATATGTTTTTAGAAAACAAATTATATTAATTTAGATTCTCAGGTCTATGACCACTCCAGCCATGGATAGTTGGCTAGGTTTACTACATTACCAGGTCTGAATCCCTTCCTGTTGAGCAGCCTTAACTCCATTGAGCTAGCCAATGGTTACCCCCAAGGTAAAAAAAAAAATTGCTATTCTTGCACCATTGGGAATATCTTGCCAGGAAAACCATTGTTGTGGTTCATAGGCTCTACAGCTGGGTAGGACTGATGGCTGATCCTCTCCCTTGGCAGCTTGCATAGCACCAATGAGAGCCAGTCCTCAGGGAAGGGGCTTCCAGGTTAGTTCCAACTTGAATCCTTCCAAGTCCTATGACTGGAGAATATGGTATTTTCAGCAGTGAGGTCTTACCTTCAAGCCCTGGGAGGCAACAAAGAGCAAAATCAATTGCCTATATTGTTTTGGGAGTCTCTTCAATTCCCCTGACCAACAACTCTACACCAGTACAGGCTAGACAATCTTGAATTGGAGGCCAGCTAAGCTATACCTATCACTGGGATTTTTGTTAGATAGTCTTTAGCTTTTGGGGAGAGCATTAACACCCCAAATAGTATAACTTCATTTAAATTTGTATTTGTGTGTGTGTGTGTGTGTGTGTATACTGTATATGTATTTTTAAGTAAACATAAAATTGTGTTTCCCTGTGGCTTTTTCAATCATCCTTGGTGGTTTTTTATACCTCCTCTCTTCCTCTTCCTCAGTGTTTCCTCCCCTCCCCAGTTAAAATCTCCCCCACTTTTTCCATTTCCTCATCATAGCACATATGACCTACTGTCCCACTCTCTACAGTTTATTCTCCTCCCTACCCCCTGGTCCCTTTTTACCTTCCTGCTTTCTGTGATTATTCCATCTTACATACTCACATCTAAAGATTTAGAGCTAGCATCTACAAATAAGAGAAAATTTTTGGTATTTGTCTTTCTGGGTCTGGGTTACCTCACTCAGTATAATATGTTCTATTTCCATCCATTTACCTGCTAATTTCTTGATTTATTTTCCTTTATAGCTAAACAGAATCCCATTGCATATATGTACCACATCTTAATTATCTATCCATTCATCTAGTGGAGGTTGTTTCCATTTCCTAGCTATTGTGAATGAATAAATCAGCTATGAACATGGCTGAGAAAAAGTATTCTTGCTTTCCAGCAGTAATGCCATGGTTCATATCATATCCTAACCATAGACTTAAGTATTTTTTAATGATTTGGGGATCCTTTGAATGGAGCAGTCTTCATTCAACATGCATTTGGTCCCCACTCTGTACCACATACTTTTCTGCTCCTCATTATATACCAAACAAACAAACAATCAAAAAACCAGACCACAATCTGCCCTCACAGCTGTTGTTCTGATCAAAGGAGACAATAAGTAAATAAGGCCATGGTGTGATATAATAGATGTTGACAATGCTTCAGACAGTACATAATGGAGATGGGAAGTGTTGCTTGGGATGGACCGGTTGTGATGCTGGATGGAATGGCTGACTAGATATGAAAAACAAAGAAGGACCTTGAAGCTGGGGTACATGTCAGTCAGTAATAGAGTACATTACTGCGATGTGTGAGGCCCTGAGTCCCGCAAAAAGAGGAGAATCTAGGTTTTTGCTAAGAAACCAGAAAGATTGTATTACTTCTATCTGAGATGGAAGAGCAGACCAGGAGTGAAGAGTGAGAGCTCAGTGCAGGGCCTGTAAAATAGGAGGAACTTAGACACTGACGTAGGTTTTTGAAGATAGTTACAATATAAATTTGAGAGAGAGAATATAGATGGATTCATACTGGGTTTTTTTCTCCAACTTAATTTTCTATTCCATTTGCCTTGGTTTTCATGCAGTATTTAATTTCATTTGCCCTTCCAACTGAGTCCTGCACTGACAAATAGATCAGCACAATTAAACTAGATTTCCTATCATGCTGTCAAGACCCTGCACTGTCCAGCGCCCCCTGCTGCTTCCACATTATCTTATACCATCTTCCTTAACGATTCGCTTAATTTCTAACACTGACCACTTCTCACCATTCACTTAATTTCTTTTCTTTCTTTCTTTCTTTTTCTCTTTTTCTTTTTGGTTTCGAGACAAGGTTTCACTGTATAACAGCCCTGGCTGTCCTGGACTCACTTTGTAGACCAGGTTGGCCTTGAACTCACAGAGATCCGCCTGCCTCTGCCTCCCAAGTGCTGGTATTAAAGGTGTGTGCCACCATGCCTGGCTGATTCACTTAATTTCTAACACTGACCACTTCTCACAAAGCTCTGTTGTGTTTCTTCGTCTTTCTATGGAAAAGACCTTCCTACCACTTAACTCTCACTCTATCTTCGATTCCTTTTTATACTTCATAAAGTTCCTTAGTTCACTGTATCCATATTTGGCCAATTGTATACATGAGGATTCTCTTGGATGAGACCTGATTCAAGCAGACTTGGACAGAAGGAGTTGACTGATTTATGTCACTCAGCAGTCCAGGGCTAGAGTGGTGGTTTCAGGCATCTCCATTTGCCCCGGTATTTTTATACCTTGGCCTCTTTGTAGAGCTCTTTCTCTCATACCCACTGTGACCCTTAGGTGCTGTCTTCAAAATACATATCAAATTGAATTGTTCCTCATTATTTCAAATACTGTTCCCTGTGGTCTGAGCCTCTGTTGTTCACCTGGACTATTGCATTATCCTCCTCACCGGGCTTGCTGCCTTCACATTTGGGGTTCTTGTCCTGCCAGTGCTCTGCCCTACAGCCAGATGGAGTCTTTTAAACCCTTGTGAATTTATTTCTCTAATCACTTTGCATGTATCCTCCACTCTCAACCTTCCCCTTGTTGCCACCTTATTTAATGTAAAAGCTACAGTCTTTACCATGGTCCTGTTGACTTTCCACCCTCTACCTCCTTCCCTGCCTCTCTTGACTTCACCTCTTATGATTCTCTTTCACTTATTCTCCAGCCACAATGGCTTCTTAGCTATGCCTGAGCCATACCAAGGGCACTCCTACCTCAGTACCTTTGTATTGGTTGCTCTCTGTGGTTGGAACACTTATCTTCCATATCACCTCCACTATATGGACTAATTCATTTTAGGTATTTACTCAAATGCTTCTCAGTGGTAGGGTGTTGTAGTACACTTCTGTAGTCTCAGCACTCTGGGCAGGAGGATCTTGACTTAGAGGCCAGGCTGGGCTATATGGTCTCAAAAGGAATGCTCTCAGTGAGGTCAAACCTGAGCACTCTTTGAAATTGAATCCTCCGCTTCCTACTTCTTCTCCTTCATTATTTCTTTCCTTATAGTTAGATATAACACATCATAATTGCTTGTGTTTATTTTGTCTCTTAGTATTTGAGGGGCTAAGAGATGGCTCAGTAGTTAAGAGCACATACTGCTCTCAGGAGTAACTGAGTTCAATCCCCAGCAGAGCAGCCATATGAGGCAGCTCACAGCCACCTGTAACTCCAGCTCCAAGGGATCTAATGTCTTCTTCTAACCTCTGCAGGCACCTACACTCATGCTACATTTCACACACGCACACACACACACACCCCAGATAGATGATTAAAAACTAAGAATAAATCTTTTTTTTTTTAATGGGGCTCCAGGAGACTGAGAATTTTGTTTCATTTACTGCTGTTTCTGCTGCTATTTCCCCAGCATTTAAAGTTGCCTGGCATACAGAAGGCATCTAATAATCTTTACTTTTTTATTATCACATAGTCATTGTGATAGGTTTCATAAAGACAATTTCTTTCAAGCATATCATGTAGTTTGATCATCTTCGTACACCCCATATCCCTCCCTCCCGTCTTCCCCTTAATCTTTAAAAAACAAAAGTTACTACATTTTTGTGAGTACATGTCAAGGTTAGAGGACAACCTTTTGAAGTCCGTTAAGGTTGGCAGAAGTCACCTTTACCAGCTGAGCCATCTCACTGGCCCTATTCCCCTAAATCTTTCAATGGGGAAATCCCAAAGAGTGCTCAACTGATAGGCCAGGCATCTCGGCATGGTAACATACCAGGTGGAAATCATCCAGGATGTAACCATTTCTTGTAGTGATAAGGAAGACTCATCCTCATAACCCTACATGGGCTCCACTTTGCCCTTTCTTGTTCCTTTTTTCTAGGCTCAGCAACAGCCTCACCAAGGACTCCATGAATATCAAGGCCCATATCCACATGATGCTAGAGGTGAGAGCAGCTCACTCCACCCCACCATTCTGATAGTTTTAGGATGATAACTGAAGACAGGAGAAAGCCAAAGAAGGGAGGGGTCATCTTTCCTTCTAAACTGAAGCCAAGGCAGTGAAAACAGAGCAAACCTGGGACAGGACCTGGACCCATCCTCTGTTCAGTCTACTTTGTCCTCTTTTACAGGGACTTAGAGAACTACAAGGCCTGCCGAATTTCCCAGAGCCGTCTCCCCACTGACTGCTTCTTCCCATCCTCCAATATTAAAGAGCCTGAATGCCTTGGAATCACATAACCTAACTCTCACTGATTGACTAAGGGCCCTAGAGACCAAAGTTACTCTCCATAGAACCTTCTAAAACATTTTAGAGGTCTTGCCTCCAAAATGTGTTTTCCACCTGACTTTATGCTTTGCCCTCTTTTGTCACCTTGTGACCCTTGACCCCTACTCACATTTTAATTCCTTTTCCTAGATATTTGTAACTGTGCCTTCTGTATTACCACAAAAGAATAGACTGATTCATGGGGTGGGGATGAGGTTCAATTGCTGGAGTGCTTGCCTATCACACATGAAACCCTAAACCCAACCCCCACTACTGTGTACATAAACTGGCTATGTGGCACACCTGTAACCCCATCTCAGGAGGGAGAGGCAGGGTGATTTTTTTAAGTTTAAGGTCATCCTGGGCTACATGAGACCCTTGAAACAAATGAAACAATTTTTTTGTTGTTGTTGCTGTTTTTTGAGACAGGGTTTCTCTAAGCCCTGGCTGTTCTGGACTCACTTTGTAGACCAGGCTGGCCTTGAACTCACAGAGATCCACCTGCCTCTGCCTCTGCCTCTCAAGTGCTGGGATTAAAAATGTGTGCCACCACACCGGGCAATTACAGACAGCTGTGAACTGCTATGTGGATGCTGGGATTTGAACTTGGGTCCTTTGGAAGATCAGCCAGTGCTCTTAACTGGTGAGCCATCTCTCCACCCCGTGAAACATTTTTAAAGTGCCAATTCAAAGTGGTTCCCATGCTCATTAGCTTTTTACTTCAGATCTTAAGGTTTATTATCTCTCACAATTCAGTGTTCATCCAGGTACACTAAATAACACTACTGCCCAACCCTTGATTTGGTCTCTAAATAGTTCCAATAGTTCTAAATAGTTCCAGTTTCCACCAGTAGACACAGATCCTGCCCTTCCTTGCCACAGGCCCTACTCCTAGGTTTAAGTTCAGTCTTAGATAACTAAGAACCAAGTTCCACCCTTATAACTCTGGCTGCAGCTTGACCCTGCCCTTGTAGACAGTTAATTTCCACCTCTCAACTCCCCTGTATATCTGGCAGCCATTCAGTCCTCCCTCTGCTGGATTCTAAATTTGTCTTGCCTAGCTAATTACCATAGCGTTACCCTACCCGCCTACGTAGAGTCAAGCCCTACCCTGCTGCTATTCCCCTTTCTAAATAAGTCCTGTTTCCGTTGAACGGCATGGTGTGCTGCACCACCTACTTTGGTTGTTTTGGCAGCTGTCTCGGAGTCTCCACCAATCAGCTGAAAACAGAGCCCATCCACCACCACTGACATCCTCTGGGAACGTCTGTCTGCCATCAATCTCACTTAAGGCCAATCAGTGTGAACCGGGTAACCTCACACCCGCACAAACCCGCCCCAAACTTGGCAGTTGCCCATTTAGCTACCAGTCCTTCATGACCCAATCAGTATGAAACACCAGCACTGCCAACGCCTCTCTACATTGGTCGGGTGCCCGCAGTCCATCAATCCCCTTTAAGCCAGTCGCGTCACAGCTCTGTTAGGGTTCCACCACCAGGCCCCAAAGCTGTGCCTACTGTCCTTGGCATTTTGGCCAATTAGCAAGTAGAGGGGACTCGGCTCCTCCCACGAGGGCCCACGTGAGCGGTGGGGAAGAGCAGGGGCGGCTTCTGAGTTCCTCTGCTGCTGCCGCCACCACCACCGCCGCCTTCTTGGAACCCGGGCCTGGGGGGCGGTGGGGCCTCGTATGGAGCCCCCGCCCCCCGGAGCTGCCGCTGCCACCGCCGCGCCACACGCAGGTGAGCCCCAGGTCCACAAGGTGGAGGGCCCTGTCCATGACCCCACGTATTCTCGCCCCCGCGCAGGGGATGTGGCTTGGTTCGGCCTGCTGGTGTTCAGCTCCATTGCCACGGATTGCCCCTGTGTGTGCATTGCCTGCTCCTTTTGCCCTTTATAGTGGATCTGAAAGTGGCCTGACCTCCTGCTGTCTTTGTATAATGGATTGATCTGTAAGCTTGTGATTTTCTTCACCCCAACTTAATGGACTCGTCCGTGGTCTTGCCCTCCCCAACCCCCACTTATTGGGAACCACTCTGTTGCATTGTCCCCCTTTAGTAGTAGATGCCTCTACAGTGTTTTCATTTCCTCTAACCTCAACTTTAAGGGGACTCTTCCGCGGCCTTGTTTGTTGAACCCCTCGTTTGTTGTAGTGAATCAATCCTTGGCTCTGTACCCCCTCCAGACACCCTGTGTTCAACAGTAAGTCCACCTGAGTTTATATTTCTACCCCCTTGAGCCCCTGGTGCATAAACCTGTGACATTACCCACCACCTCCCGCTGTCAACATCTTACCATTGCTTGCATGCTTGCAATTCACATCCCTCTAGTTATCACTGCCCTAACTTTTCTCCCTTATTTGTAGACTCCAGTCTTTGGGCTGCTTCCTTTTAACAGTAGGTCAGTTTGGTGCTTTGTATTTTTCCATTTTCAGCAGCCCAGTCTATGGCCTTGTCCTGTCCCTCATTTAATCAGTATGTGATGGCTTCTCTGCTGTTGCATAGGAATCAGCTTAAACCACATCTTACTCTTTTTGTAGTGGGTCTGTTCAGGAGCTTCCTGCCAACACGTTTACATTCTCACATTCTTCTGAGTCCAGCGCTTGCAATCTCTCCACGAAGAAGATAGGCCTTGTACTTTATTTCCCTCCTCCTCTCTATGTATTGGATCAGTCTTCCCTGCCCTGTCTCTTAGGTGATCCTCTGTACTTGTGAAGCCCAGGAACTTTTACTGCATAGCACATTTCTTCATAGACACTCTTTTAACCACTTAGCCCTTTTGCCTTGCTATGGTTCTCAAGTACAGTGGTGGTACTGATGTTAATGACAGGCAGATCTAACCTTTACACTTTACACTTGCTGCGTACCAGACAGAATGTGCTATAGTCTCCAGCTTGCTTAGTTCTCATCACACCCCTGTTTACCAGGCAACTGAAAAAAACAAGCATATGGAGGTTTAAAGCATTACTTGGAGATGGTAACTACTTAGAGCGAGGAACATTTTTGACATACCCCTCTCTCACTTCATTGCATCTCATATGAGGGCACATTCCTTATCAGACAAATTATTTCCAATTACCAGGCTTTTGTTTCTGCTGTTTTTTTTTTTTTTCCTGCCAACAGAGCTGTCTCCATTCTGCACTGGTCTCAGGACCCATCCACCTCAAATCCCAGCAGCTGTGTGACTTTACGTGAATGCGTTAACTACTTTCTCCCTGTACTGGGATAAAATGGGGGAGTCAGAACTATAACTCTTTCCAGTGTGAAGAAAAATATGAGTTTATTGAAGAAGTCAACTCTTTGACCTTCCCTCCTTCATCTCCCCATTTCAGATCATGCTGCAGCCATGGTGGCCTACTCCTCTCTGCTTCTCACAAACAAGTACAGGCCAGCCTCAGGGCCTTTGCATTAGCTCTTCTTTCTCCCTTAATGCATCCCACACACACACATCTCTCCATGGTAACTTCCAAGGCCCTGTATAACTGCCATACCCAAGAGAATTTTTTCACCACACATTCCAGGAACACACTAAAGATGTTTCTAAGAATGTCATTTGATTTGTGTGTGTTAACAGAAATGTGATGTTGGTGATAGGAAAAGGCATAAATAGAAAAGATGTTTCAAAGAGTGCTTTCATATCTCTGCATCTGAGTAGTGTAATTTCAGTAAAATATGTGTTTGTCACACTGGTGCTTAGAATATACTATATAGCTGAGCGTGGTGACACATGCCTTTAATCCCAGCACTTGGGAGGCAGAGGCAGGTGGATCTCTGTGAATTCAAGGCCAACCTGGTCTGCAAAGTGACTCCAGGGCAGCCAAGGATACACAGAGAAACCCTGTCTTGAAAAACCTAAAAAAAAAAAGAATATACTATATAAAGTCACATGTATAAAAATGTTTCAAAGGATGTTTTTTGTGTGTGTGTGAAAACAAAGTATTCAACACCCATTCCCTACCCTTGACCATCTGACTTTGCATACCTAGCAGGGTTCAGATTTCATGCTTGCTTGCCTTGTTCCTATGTACTCTACACAGTTAGACACACTGTACAGTTTGTATATTATCTGTCTCTCCTCAAAATAGAGATCCTAATAGGGACTTACAGGTTTTATCTGCCTATTCAGTGCTCTGTCTTCATCTAAAAGTGGACCTTCTATACAGTGCTTGGAATAATTTGTTGCAAAAAATAAACATGGTGGAATATCTAGGCTGTGCATGGTGGCTCACACCTATATATTTCCAGCATGGAAGACCAAGAGAGAATTTCTAGGAAGGAAAAACTAGCCTGGGCTACATAGTGAGTTTCAGACCAATCTGTACTACAGAGTGAGATCCCATTGCAAAATTGAAAATGAAAAATGTACCCCAGACATTAGCATGGGTGGAGGACAGACAAAAAAGAAGAAAGGAGATGTAAGAGTTAATTAAGATGTTAGTTGGGACTGTTTAAATATTAACTAAGTACCTAGTGAGTACCAGGCATTCATTCTAGATGCTGAAGATATGGAGAAGTAAAACAAGCAGAAATCCCTGCACATAGGAAGTGTGTATTACTAAAAGTGAGGGAGACAGACCATATAAATAGATAAAATTAGACAGTGTGTTATACAAATGCTAAAGAACAAACATGAAGTGGAGCAAATAGGACTAGAAAATCAAGGTGTTTGAAATCTTAGGGACAAGGCAGGCTACACTTGGGAATATAACTCATGAATTAAGGCCTGAAGGAAAGAAAGGAGGAAGCCATAATGTGCAAAGAAAGAGTGTACCAGAAAGAACACTTAGTGCAAAGCCCTGAAGTCAGATTTTGGCTGGCATGTTCAAAAGCCAGTGAGGCTGAAAACAAGTTGAGGGGGAGAGGTAGAAGGCAAGGTCATAGAAAAGATGAGAGACAGATGGTAGAGTCCTACAGAAGGTTGAGAGGGAGAGGAAAGTATGACATACAACCTAAGGGCTAACATTTATTGAGTTTCTACTATGTGCTATAGATGCTTTTCTAAGTCCTTTACTTATTGAATCCTCATAAGAGCCTTTGAGGGTGGGCATTTTTTAAAATGCTTTTTGGGTTTGAGAGTAAAATGACCTATTTTACAAATGTTCAAAAAGGCATAGAGATGTTCAGAAATTTGCACAAAGCCACACAGACAGAACAGGGCAAAGTATGAGGCCATGAAGACCAGGGCAGAAAAAATTTGCATGGACAAGAAGTTACTCCATGCATTGGATCATGCAGAGGAAAAATTGTGCCTGGGAGGAAATTAGAACTTGATAATATGATAAAGTTAGTCCAAGGAGGAAATGGCACTCCTGGGCAGAGAACATTGTGTGCCTCAGAAAGTGGGCATTATCCTAAGAACCATGATACCTCAGGTAGCCATTTCAGAGCTTTTGCATATACTGTTTCCTTCGGCAGAATTAGCCTTCCCATGGACAACAATATGACCTGCTATCTCCCCTCCATCAAATGTCACTTACTCAGGGAAGCCTGCCCTGCTCACATCCTTGTCATTCTGGGATCTATGCTTTCTTCTTAGAGAACTGGCCTTGAGTGGCTAGGAGTGCTGAATTTAAATTCTGACTGCCAGTATCCAGTCAGAATTCATCCAGCATCTCATCCATTGGTGACACCTTAGGCAAGTTACTCCTTTCTCCATACTTCACTGACTTGTCTGGAAAATGGAGGCAATAATATAATCCACCTTTTGGAGGGTGTTATTATTTTGTTTTCTTCTTTTTTGAGACATTTCTTACTGCCCCATGAATGTGTGAATTATACTAACAGTACTCCTGTCTGTTATGTCCCAAGCTGTTTAGAGGCACCCAGTGAAAGGTGAGGAGTGGAAGGAAAGCCTTCTGGGAAGGGCAGGTGACTAGGACTCTTGTTAGGGCCTGTGTAGGAGAAGCAATAATGAAATTCAGCCCCCTGTCTTTTTTTTTTTTTTTTTTTTTGGTTTGGGGGTTTTGGGTTTTTTTCGAGACAGGGTTTCTCTGTAATAGCCCTGGCTGTCCTGGACTCACTTTGTAATCCATACCGGCATTGAACTCACAGAAATCCACCTGCCTCTGCCTCCTAAGTGCTGGGATTAAAGGAGTAAGCCACCACAACTGGCTCAGCCTCCTGTCTTTGATAGGCTGGGCACTAATTGGGCAGATTTTTGCGAAGCTCCTGGGTTCTGGTATAGCTCAGAGGAGGTGATGAAATTGCCTGTCTTTGCCACTAGGAGTCACACTGCACTGTTTGGGCTTCTGAAAGAAACCAGTCTTGGGAATATTTAGTCCATTTTAGAGCTCTCTTCATTGGTGCTGTAGTTTGGACAGCTGTGTCTGCTAAATGAACCTTGAACTAGCTGAGATATATGAGGATCATGCTGTAATTTCATGCAGATGAAAGAATAATGCTATAAATATAAATCAGGTTCTTCAAAACCTTAAAAGGATTTTTTGGTTTGGTTTGGTTTTGGTTTTTCGAGACAGGGTTTCTCTGTGTAACCCTGGCTATCCTCGGCTCGTTTTGTAGATCAGGCTGGCCTCGAACTCACAGAGATCCACCTGTCTTTACCTCCTGAGTGCTGGGATCAAAGGCGTGCCCCACCATGCCCAGCTAAAAGGTTTGTTCTTAATCCAGCAGTCCTAGCCAGGTGGACAGCTGGTTAGTTGAGTCCCATCCTCACAGGGACTAGAAGGTTCAGGGTTAGTTCTAGTTTGCTTATTGGAAAGGGTAGTTATGGGGTAACAGGAGAACATATTTCCTCTGAGGGGCATGCTTTAAGGGAGTAATCAGTTGAGGTGATACTTTGCCTTGTTTTTTTTTTTTTTTCCTTTATTGGAAATTGATTTTTTCTCAAATAATATATATCCTGCTTACAGCTCCTCCTACTCCCATTTCTTTCCCACCTCCCCTCCCATTGGATCCACTCCCTTTCTGTTTCTCATTTAAAAAACAAACAGGCAGCAAGGCAATGGTGGCACACGCCTTTAATCCCAGCACTTGGATGGCAGAGGCAGGTAGATCTCTGTGAGTTCAAGGTCAGCCTGGTCTACAGAGTGAGTTCCAGGATAGCCAAGGCTAATACACAGATAAACCCTGTCTTATCAACAACAACAAAATGAAAAAAGAAACAGGCTTTTAAGGGATAATAATAAAATATAATAAGATAAAACAAAAGCTGACACATTGGAACTGGACAAAACAAACAAACAGAAAAGAGCCCAAGAAACAGGGACCCATTCGTTTGAATACTAAGGAATCCCATAAAAACACTGAACTGGGAGCCATAATATATACACAAAGCACAGAACTGTGCAGGTGATTAAATGTTCAGACCCCTGAAGCTGGTCATGGTGACCCATGCCTGTAATCTGAGTACTTGGGAGGTGGAGGCAGGAAAAATAGGAGTCAATGTCATCCTCACCTACATGGCAAGCTTGAGGCTAGCCTAGACCCTGTCTCTAAAAATAAATAGACAAACAACAAAACCACATAGACCCCTGGAGTATGATGGTTCAAATGCAGGAACTGTCACTTACAGCAGTGTCACATAATGAAGTCACTTGGACACCTTTTGACTCAGTGTATCAATTAGCTGCCTTGTGTAAAAACATTAGTGATATTAAGAATATCTCCTTCCCAAAAGGGAAAAATGCCTACTTTCCAGAGTTGGGATAAGAGATAAGTGAGTCAATGTGTATAAAAATAACAGCCCATGCCTTTATCCAAAACCCCAGAGACCAGATATATTTCAAAATTTTGAATTTTTCAGTTTAGAAAGGTAGCATGGTGCACATATGATATGTTACATAACACCCTCCGGCAGCTCAGTCACCAGCTGCTTTCAGATCTCTGCAGCAGAATGTATGAACATTCATATTAAGTGAGGATCAATAAAAGCCAGAACGGGCCTTGCTTTCTTTCAAGTCATGTTTTCTTGCCAAAAGAATTACAAAGAAGCCTCTGTTGTAATAGCTTTTTTGGATTTAAGCATAGCAGAAAAAAAAGTATGAACAAATTAGGAAATATTTACTTAAAGCTTATACCCCCAACATGTTATATTTCATTCACACAATAATAATAATAATAGTCCCTATTTTATAGATGAATATGTTACTATCTCTTCTTCACAGATGAGAAAATTTGAAATACAAAAGGGTTAATGAATATGGCCAGGATCACCACACAGCTAATAACTGGCAGATCCAAGATGTAAAGCATAGAAGTTTAGCATTAGAGTTAGGTTGACTGTCCAGTAGGCCCAGATGCCTTTCTGCTTAGAGCAGTTCCTGACATAATATTAAACAGGAAATACATGTTTGTTTAAAGAAAGACACGGGTTTGGGGAGAAGCTGTGTAATAAAACATGTGCTTAACATGCAGAAGGCCCTGGACTTGATCTCCAGCTCTGCAGAAAGAAGCAGCTGCCATGTGTGCTGGGATGTGTGTAGTCTCAGCACTCAGGAGATGGAGGCAATAGCATCGTGAGTTTGAGGACAGTTTGAACTACGTAAGACCCTATCACAAAACAGCAGTAACAATGGCCAAAAAAAAAGCCAAGAAGAATTCATATGGCCCCATCTTTTCCTGGGGGTCTAAAGCTGTTAACGTTGCTTCAGTGGTGTAGCCACTGGAAGGTATCTGTGCTCCTGAACACAAACCCTTACCCATGTGCCTGTAAGCAACTCTACTGAAACTCATTGGCTCACACACAAAAATTCATAGGATACAAAGAGAAAGAGACCTAGTTGGGAAGGGTAGGGGTAATCAGTGAGAAGGGAAGGGAATAGGGTAGGGTAATGGAGGTAAATGTAAACAAAGTTGTTATAATAAAAATGTTTTAATGAGGGGCTGGAGAGATGGCTCAGCAGTTAGAGCACTGGCTGCTCTTCCAAAGGACCTGGGTTCAAATCCCACCACCTACATGGCAGTTCACAGCTGCCTGTAATTGCTGGATATGGTAGTGCTCACCTTTAATCCCAGCACTTGGGAGGCAGAGGCAGGTGGGTCTCTATGAGTTCAAGGCCAGCCTGGTCTACAGAGTGAGTTCCAGGACAGCCAGGGCTGTTACACAGAGAAACCCTGTCTCAAAAAAAAAAAAAAAAAAAAAAACAAAGAGAGAAAGAAAGCTCATACAGTGGTTAATCACAAATAAAATCAGAGTAATTACTGTATCTTAAGGTCTGTGATCTTAATTTCATCTCAGAATTCCCTTTTTCTATTAACTGAACTATCCACAGGCTCCAAGAACGAGGATATGGAACTCCTTGGGGCTCCAGATGTATCTGTCTTCCCTTCTAGTTCCTAAAGATTCACATTAGTCAGAGCTGGACTGAGAGCTCAGTGGTAAAGAGTGCTTGCTGCTCTCACAGAGAACTGGAGTTCAGTTCCTACCACCCATGTTGGGAAACTCATAAATGCCTGTAACTAGCTCTAGGGAATCCAATGCCCTCTTCTGGTCTCCCTTGACACCCACACACATATTCACATTCACTCACACAGACATACTCACATAAATGTTTTTTCTTTTAATTCATTTTTGTCCCACATGTGAAATATGAGGGGCATCCAAAGCTACATGGGGTCGTTTAGAAGACTGTTTAGGGAATAGTAGTGAGATTTGGGAACAGAAATGGAAGCAAGGTAACAAGAAAGGAATCATTTTTACTGTCTTGCAGGTACCCCTGGGATGGCGTGAGCGCTTCCCTAGTGATGGACCCATCTGTGACACTGTGGCAGTTTCTGCTGCAGCTTCTGAGAGAACAAGGTAATGGCCACATCATCTCCTGGACCTCACGGGATGGTGGTGAGTTCAAGTTGGTGGATGCAGAGGAGGTGGCCCGGCTATGGGGACTGCGCAAGAACAAGACCAACATGAATTATGACAAGCTTAGCCGGGCCTTGCGTTACTACTATGACAAGGTATGGCCTCAGAGACCAAGCCTGGAAACCCTTACTGTCAGAAACATTCCTCTGTTTTCTCTTTTTGAGGCAGGGTCTCATAATATAGTCTAGATTTGTCTAGAACTTACTATGTAGCCTAAGCTGGCCTCAAGTTCACTGTCCTGTCTCCACCCCCAATTCCTGGACTTAAACTCCTGGCCTAGAAATTTCATTTTGTTGTCTCAATTACTATAGATATAACTTTGAAACCAATATTAAAATTTACTATTTTTTGCCCCATCCTCTAGTTTCCTACATGCTTGGAGATAATAAGTGTGTTTTCTGGAATCCTCAGACCAATGTTGGGTTTCCCTGGTTACTTTACATATAATCTTCTCTTACTACAGAATAATTGATGTTCTTATTCCTAGACTCAAAATCATCCTGATACTATAATACTAAGTTTCCTTACTTCATTTTCTAGAACACCCAATATCTTTAATCAATTATTTTATTTTCTTCTATTCCTTTATTTTGTTTTTATTTTTTGAGGCAGGGTCTCTTTGTGTTTGCTGAAGATGGCCTCAAACATGCATTCTTCTTGTCTCAGTCTCCTGAGTGCTAGGATTACAGATCTTTGCCTTTAACTAAATGCTCCAGAAAAACATTTGTAGTGCCAACTCTTGCTCACTCCTCTTAGATTCCTAGAACAGCAAGCACCTCAGTATCTATATCACTTGTTCTATTTCATCATCTTACTACTACAGCTCAGTTTTCAGATTTTTCTCATCTTACACTCTCAGACTCCCAGATCTGCATTGTACCTACCAATATTTATACTATTTCATAGTTCCCCTTTTCATTCCTCTTTTGAAAAAATATAAGGATACTCTATGAAATATTTGACCAGCATTTAAACCTTCACTGAAATACCTAATGCCCCCAGATTCTTCATACCCCCCCCTCAATAGTTCTCCCCTGTGCTTTATGTCCTTGGTAGTTTATGGCATATATTCCAGTTTCATACATTACTCTTTCAGTTCAAACCTCCAAAACAATATTAATGACTCTACCTCATTCTGTCCTCTGAGACCACCAGGACATCCCTGCAATCCCACAAATTATATGCATCCTAAGGTACTTCAAAGCATGTTTTCTGACCCACCCAAGCAAACCTTGCTAGCCCCTCATGCTTACAGCAGCTTCTCACGTTCTTCTTCATTACTGCCAGTTACCTCACTTTCTTAGTGCTTTAGTGTAAATATTCAGAAAGGTACTAACAATGAGACATCGCCTGTCCTCTTTAGTGATATTTTTGTCCTCATTTATTTTCTTTTAGATTTATTTATTTATATATATGAGTGCTCTGTCTGCATACACATCTGCAGCCAGAAGAGGGCATAAGATCACACTGTGGATGGTTGTGAGCCACCATGAAGTTGCTGGGAATTGAACTCAGGACCTCTGGAAGAGCAGCCACTGCTCTTAACCACTGAGCCATCTCTCCAGCCCCTCATTTATTTTCTTGTTAGTATAAACACATTGACCAAAAGCAACTTGCAGAGGAAAAGGTTTGTTTCCTTTATAGTTCCAGCTCATAGTCAATCCTTGAGGGAAGGTAAGGGAAGAACTCCAGGCAGGAACCTGGAGGCAGAATGTAAAGCAGAGGCAGTAGAGGAAGGTTGCTTCGTGGCTAGCTCCCATGTATCACTCAGCATACTTTTTTTATACAACCGTGACCACCTGCCCATGGGTGGTACCGCGCGCTAAGTATGGTGGTCACTTCCACATCAGTCATTAATCAGGAAAATGCCCCACAGACTTGCCTACAGGGAATCTGATGGTGGTACTTTCTCAATTAAAGGTCTTTCTTCCTAGGTGACTCTAGTTTGTATACAGTTGACAAAAAGCTAACCTTTGACCCTTTTTGTCAACCTGACACACAAATACATCACTATTAAAATATAACCTTTAAATTCTTATTTATCCCCAAGATCTCATGTTAATATCAGCATCACAATATAAAACATAATATAACTTTAAAAGTCCAAGAGTCTTGCCGGGCGGTGGTGGCGCACGCCTTTAATCCCAGCACTCGGGAGGCAGAGGCTGGTGGATCTCTGTGAGTTCGAGCCCAGCCTGGTCTACAAAGTGAGTCCAGGACAGCCAGAGCTGTTATACAGAGAAACCCTGTCTCGAAAAACCAAAAAAAAAAAAAAAGTCCAAGAGTCTTTTAAACGCTTCAAAGGTTCAATGTCTCTCAACTGTGACCTCCTATAAAATAAGAAATAAGTTAAATACTTTCCTACTCTTACTCCAAGAGGGAACAATAACCAGTTACAATCAAATAAAAACAAGACTAAACTTCACAAGTGTAAATTTCTAGTTTCCTCCCCCGTGGATCCCTCAGCATCCCTTTTTTTGTTTGCTTGCTTGCTTTTTGGGGTTTTTTGTTTTGGTTTGGTTTTTTGAGACAGTTTCTGTGTGTAACAGCCCTGGCTGTCCTGGACTCACTTTGTAGACCAGACTGACCTTGAACTCACAGAGATCCTCCTGCCTCTGCCTCCTGAGGGCTGGGATTAAAGGCATGCACCACCATGCCTGGCAATTACAGATAGCTGTGAACTATCATGTGGGTGCTGGGACTTGAACCCTGGTCCTTTGGAAGAGCACCCAGTGCTCTTAACCACTGAGCCATCTCTCCAGCCCCCTAGCGTGCTTTTTTTTATACAACCATGACCACTTGCCCCCAGGGTGGTACCACCCTAAGTATGCTGGACCCTACCACATCTGGCTCATGTAGCTCAACATCTGGCATCTCGGACTCACTCATGATCTTTTAGGCTCCAAAGGGCTTGGGCAGCGCCACTTCTCCAGCTGCATCATCTGCAGCACATACAGCTTGTCTCCTGGCCTAAGGCTAGCTCCATGTCACACTTGTCATCATCCTTGGTGGTCCCACAGTCTTTGCTTCTCGAGTAGGCTGAGGTCTCCACTGCAACTGAGTATATATCTTCATCACTGGCCTCTTAGCCTCTCTGCAGGGACTCAACCCTGTCACATAGTACCAAGCCCCAACTTGTGTCCAATGACCCTTTCAGTCCTGGAACATCTATTGCAATTGAGGCTAAACCTTCAACAGTGACTTCTCCTGGCCTCTCACAGTACCAACTCTCAGCTGCTCTCCACAACCCCTTGAATACTGCAGCTTTCCCATACCACCAACCAAATACCATGTGGAAGATTCTTACCCATTGCCAAGTTCAAGTTGCCAGCATCATATGCATCCTTGGACCCCCTGGACCATAGCTTCTGTGCACTGACCCTAAGGAAACACTTCAGAAAAACTTCACCTCAGTGATGCTGATCACTTCTTACTTGCATCTGATTTTTTTTTTCAGCCTCTGCTAATCAATGTCGATGCCCCAGTAAAACAAAAGATTCACTTCAAGGATGCTAGTCTCTTGCTAGTCATAGCTGATCCTTCAGCTCCAAGTAACCAGAAATCACAGATTCTTAATACAAAAATATCACATAAATGGCCCCTGTAGAGACTTCGGGGGACTCTCAGACTTTCTTCTGAAGCTTGACAGGCCAGGCCTCCATCGTTTGCACTTCTCTCAGAATTATCTTCCAAGTCCCCTCAACAGCTCATTTGAAGCTCTAAACAGTAAGCTCTTCCAACTCAAAGTTCCAGATGCTACCACAGCCCCTTCTAAAACAACATGGTCAGGTCTGTCTCTGACCAGTTGCCCTCTCTGGTACCAGTTTCTGTTCTAGTGTACTTTCTAGTGCTGTGATAAAAACCATGACCAAAAACTACTGGGGGAGGAAAGGGCTTACTTCATCTTATAAGTTATACTCCATCATGGAGGGTAGTCAAGATAGGAACCTGGAGACGGAACTGAAGCCAAGTCCATGGATGAACACTAACTACTTCCTTCCTGGCTTGATTTTCACAGCTTGTTCAGCTACCTCTTTTATACAGCCTAGAACTACCTGCTCAGGGACGACACCACCCACAGCAGAAAATGCCTACAGACTTGCCTAAAGACAATCTAATAGAGGCATTTTTTCCTCAATTGAGCTTCCCTCTTCCCAGATGACTCTACCTTATGTCAAGTTAACGAAAACAAGCAACCCACTTTCTCTGCTCCATATCAGCATCACTAGCTTAAAAAAAATCCACTATCTCTGGCCAGTGAGATGGCTTAGCAGCTAAAGGCTCTTGTTGTCAAGCCTGAGAGCCTGAGTTCAATCCCTGGGGCCCATGTACTGGAAGGAGAAAAACGTCTTCTGCAGTTGTCCTCTGATCTTTACATGTCCTTTGACACACACAATCAACCAGTCAATCATACTCATTCCCCTCCTCCAATCAGTCAATAAATTTTTAGAAAAGTCCTCTGTATCAATTATTTTATCTCCTATTCATCTACACTAATTTAGCCTTTTCCAACATGGATATCAGATACTTCATTTACCTATTACAGTCCTGTTAGCATTCCCAAAACCTGACTCTGTTAAACACGGGTCCTCAGTTCTCACCTGCTCCCCTAAATCATTCCCTTGTGGAATGTCATCAGTGGGGAAAGGAGAATTAAACAGATAAAGACACATGAATGACAGAAGAAGAATGAAGACAGGTGAATGGGAAGGACACTAAAGAAAGAATTGGTGAGGGGGCCCAGAGAAGGAGATGAAAATGGGGAGGGATGCAGAGAAGGGAAAGAAAGGAAAGTATAGACAGAGATGGCAAGAATCCACATGCCTAAAAGAGATGAGTAAAATGGGAACACATGGAAAGAAAGACACCAGGAGAAGCGAAACAGTCCTTAAGAGCTTCCATTCACCCTGTTCTTCACTTCTCTTTCACTTCTCAGAATATCATCCGCAAGGTGAGTGGCCAGAAGTTCGTCTACAAGTTTGTGTCCTACCCAGAGGTTGCAGGGTGCTCCACTGAAGACTGTCCAACCCAGCCTGAAGTGTCTGTAACCTCGGCCGTAGCGATGGCCCCTGCTGTTGTCCATGCAGGCCCAGGGGACACTGCCACTGGAAAACCAGGAACACCCAAGGGTGCAGGAATGGCAGGCCAAGGTGGCTTAGCACGCAGCAGCCGGAATGAATACATGCGCTCGGGCCTCTATTCTACCTTCACAATCCAGTCCTTGCAGCCACAGCCACAGCCACAGCCACCCCTTCATCCTCGGCCTGCCTCAGTGCTCCCCAACACTACCCCTGCAGGACTACCAGCTCCCCCCTCAGGGAGCAGGAGCACCAGTCCAAACCCCTTAGAAGCCTGCTTGGAGGCAGAAGAGGCTAGTCTGCCCTTGCAGGTGAGTACTGGAGTTCGGAAATTTACTAAAGGGCTTGGAGAGGAAGGCTGCATAATCTGAAATGAAGCATGGAACTGGTAGATTAGATATAGATGTCCTGCTATAAGACATAATGGTGGAAGTGGAGACACAAGTTCCCCCAGAGAAATGGATGGGGAAGAGAGTTATGCCTCTCCTTACAGGGTCTCATCTAATCCACTGATTGTCATGCTTTTTTTTTTGACATTATCATAAAATATTTTACTTTATTTATGGAAAAGTAGTCAGAAGTGAAACAAAACTATATTAGAGGTTACTTAGAATCTCAATTTGAAATAAAATCTATGCCTTAATAGCTTAAATGTTGATTTTTTTAATGTTTTTTTTTTCTTACTTATCTTCCTTGAATGATTACTGGTTTAAAAGCAGTGAAACATGTGAGAATAGAGCCTAAAGATGAGGCAGATTAAAGTACCATACAATAGCCATCTTTACTTATAGCATCAGACAATTAATATTTTGAGAGTTAAGAAGAACATGAGTGAGGTGTTCAATCACAACGACAAGCCACATATGGCAAAACCATATTTTTGTTATTGTTGTGGTAGGTTTGTTTTGTTTTTAGTGGAGGAATATTGACAAATAACAGTGATTGTCATGCTTTAACACTCATCAGAATCACCATAGCAGCCTTAAGGCACAGATTGCTTGGGCCCAATTCCAGACTTTCTGATTGATATGGGTATGTGGATAAATGACAGGGGTGCCTCTAGAGTCTCACCCAGTCTGCCCCAAAGGATCTCGATTTCCACTAAGTCTCATGGCCAGTCAGAGAACATGCTGCATATACAGCCTTGCCCCCAATACCAAATGTCTTCCTAGAGACATCCTTTGGTGGCCCGGGAAAAGGTTTTACACAACAGACCTATGCATTACCTTTGCGCCCACCCCTCTCCCAGGTTATCCTGACTCCACCCGAGGCCCCAAACCAGAAAAATGACGAGTTGAGTCTAGAGCCAGGTTTCGGCCGTCCACTGCCCCCAGAAGTGAAAGTGGAGGGGCCTAAGGAAGAGTTGGAAGCTGCGGGGGCTGGAGGTTTCAGTCCAGAAGCTGTCAAAGCTGAACCGAAAGTGTCACCCTCAGAAGGCCTGCTGGCTCGGCTTCCAGCCGTCCTAACGGAGAATACAGCACAAGTGTGTGGCCTCTCAGCCTCCACCACTGAGATCACCCAACCCCAGAAGGGCCGGAAGCCCCGGGACCTGGAACTTCCCCTTAGCCCAAGCCTGCTGAGTGGCCCAGGACCCGAACGGACTCCAGGATCAGGACCAGGCTCTGGTCTTCAGGCACCGGGGCCAGCGCTGACGCCATCCCTGCTACCGACACATACCTTGGTGAGTGCCTTTGAGAGGAGCAAGGTCAGCCTGGCTGGGTGGCATTGATACTGGTGACTTACAACTATGATTAGCTGCTCTAAGGCTTAAGCTGAAGTGATGGAGCTAATTAAGGGCAGGTCTGAGGACTGTGGCAGTCTAGCTCAGTTTGCATATTGGGTTCCCTAGTGAGGTATATGACTGGAATCTAAGATGGGAAAGTTGAACTCTTCTGATGGCCACATATGAGGTTTGAGAGCAGTGTGTGATTAGTCTTGCCCAGTGAAGTCTCAATAACAGGAAGTGGGCTCCTAGGGGTCAGCAGGGGCCATCTTTATAAAGGTTGAGAAATGTCATAGGCATGGTCTTAGTAGTTACACTCTAGGTCTATGAACTTTTGAGGAGTAACCATGGAAGTCTGAGGGAGCTGAAAGTAGGTTCCTTCCATCATGCCATACTTGTCATCTGTTCACTTGAGTTTCTACCACTCCACAGACCCCGGTGCTGCTGACACCCAGCTCGCTGCCTCCCAGCATTCATTTCTGGAGCACTCTGAGTCCAATTGCACCCCGTAGTCCAGCCAAACTCTCCTTCCAGGTAGGATTCCTTCCCTCTATGTTGAGAAGAGTGAGAGTCCCTAGCATGGTTCTCATCCATGACCTCTCCTTGTTTCTCCACCCAGTTTCCGTCCAGTGGCAGCGCACAGGTGCACATCCCCTCCATCAGCATGGATGGCCTCTCGACCCCCGTGGTGCTTTCCCCAGGGCCCCAGAAGCCATGACTACCACCACCACTCCTTTCTGGAGTTCCTCCATCCATGCTCCTGAACTCTCCAGCTAGCCATCTCAAGGAGAAACATAATTCAACTGACAGACTCATGCTCTCGTTGTGGTGGGGTGGATATTCCTGGGAAAGAGGATCTTTCACTAACTCCTCCACCCAATACAGACAACTTCTTTCTTCTTTGCCAGCCTCCCAGTGGCCGCCCTTACACGTCTCCTACTTCAATGGTGGGGCGGTTTATTTATTTTTTGAAGGCCACTGGGAAGAGTCTGGCCCAACCATTTTAGGAGAGTGGGTAAGACATCTCCCCCATTTCCTCCTCATTTTTTCCTAAAACAAGACAATCAGGGTATGGCTTGAGAAGGACTTTTCTTTATTTATTTCTCAGCCTGCCTTTAGGGAGTTGAGGATGCCCTGTCTTCATTTTGGGACATGGGTTGAAGAGCTAGTATGTTTTGTTTTATTAATCCTGGCCATATCTGAGTCCAGGGAGTACTTGTACGATTTAATGGTTTGGGAGTTGTAGCCAGGGAAGCACCATACTGTTAAAATAGGAATTGCTACCTCCCCAACCTTCTTCTCGGACAGCTTGTTCTTTTCTCAAGCAACCTTTTGGCCAAGGAGGAAAATTCCTTTTGTTGTTCTTCCCCCTGAGAAGCCATTCCTTTGTCTGCCAAATTTCCTGGGGGCCTGCCTATTACCTCCCAATGGAGGGTTTTTTGGAGTAGTGGTCCCCGTCTGGGGGGCCCCTCCAGCCAGTACTCCAGATGTCTCTGTCTCCCACCCCCTTCCATTTTGATAGTATAATCTATTTTTAAATGGGGCTTTTCAATAGGGGAGAGGGAAACATCTCTTCCTATATCTGATGGGTGGATAGGCGGGTGGGTGGGAAGTAAGGGATTTGGAGGCGGTCTTCCTGCCATCCCCAAGTGTCTATTTTTGATACCAAACGTGTATTTTCAGCTCCCTCTCTCCCAGCCCCCCAATTTCCTGCGGGCGGGTACAAAGGACCCTTTTAAGTGTCCCTGGAGTTGGGAGGGAGGAATGGGGACATGCAGCCTGTCTTGTATCAATTCTAGGCTGGTGTGGGTAGATCAAAAGACTCCCAGGCTCACCTACTGTTAGCACTGGCCCAGACTAGACCTGCAGAGCTGGGGATTGATGATTTGGGGGACGGTGCTACACTCGTCTCCACTGTTTTGCTTCCCCACAATGGACCTTTTTTTCTAAGAGTCCCAGAGAATGGGGAATTCTTCCTGTAAATATATATTTTTAAAGGTGTTGCTGAAAGCTGTTGGTATTTTTTCTACTGGTGTCACCAGAATGAGCTCTGACAGGCATGATTGTATGTGAAGAACAGTGGAGTGAGGCCGAGATTGACTGTGTGAGAAGCAGAATGATGGCATATGCCAGAAACACTGCTGCATTTTGCTAATTGGTAACCAGTGTGGAGAGAGAAACTGAAAGGTTGTAGGTTTGTGTGTGTCAGGCCAGAAGTGTGCTGTGAACATTTTTGTGCATGTGAATGCATGGTCTTGTGTGTGGAGGCTGGATGACAACCTTGGGTGTTGTCTGCTGGAACACTGACCCCCTCCTTTAAGGTAGGGTCTCACATTTGCCTAGACTTTACCAGTTGGAATACACCGGCTGTCCATCAAGCCTCAAGGATCCGCCTGGCTCCACCTCCCATTTCTGAGCTTACAGTCATATGTTTCTGTGCCTGGAATTTGTTCCTGCACTCTGGGGATCAAGTGCATGTCTTCATGTTTGCAAAACAAGTGTTTTCCTCCAGTCCCACTCACAACCTCTTGACAGTGTGTCTGGTAAGAGATGCTGTATAAGAGCCAGGTGTGGTACTACATACCTGTACTCCCCAGTAGCCTGAGGAAAAAGGCTTGTGAATTTGAGAACAGCCTAGGCTACACAGCAAGACCCTGTCTCAAAACAAAAACTTGCAATGATATTTAAACATAATGTTTATGGGTATAGTGGGGACTGCAAATTAGTCACTGTTTGACAGGCTGATAGCATAGACAGACTGAGTGACCAAAACCATATGTGAAAGATCGTATAGGCAAGAAACCAGTGGAGATTGTCAAGGATCACCATTTGTAGACGAGAGATCTCACTATTTAGTAGCAGGCAACCCTCAACATTTGAGAAATGGTTTGTGTGAAATTAAGTCATGGAAGTGTGTGGGTAAGAAGTTGATTATGAGCTGGGTGGTGGTGGTGCACACCTTTAATCCCAGCACTGGGGAGGTAGAAGCAAGTGGATCTCAGAGTACGGGGCCAGCCTGGCCTATAGAGGGAGTTCTAGGGCAGCCAGACCTACACAGAGAAACCTTGTCTCAAAAAACCAAAAGGAAAAAAAAGAAGTTGATTACTGAGAAAAAATGATCGTGAGGCCCACGAAGTCACTGATAAGACATAAGGTATGAGACTATATGAAACGTTTCATAGAAACCATGGGAAAGATGGAGAAACGGATTGGCTGTGGCTGCTAAAGTCTAAAAGGCTGGTGTGTGTGTGTGTGTGTAAGAGAGAGAGAGACTGACTTTTAATAGGAGACTAATGAGGCTGAGGATCAGTGGCAGAGACAATAACACCCTGAGTAAATGACAGTGAGAGGTTACATAATCTCAAGCACATTTAAATATGTATGTAGGCCAAATGTGGTAGTGCATGCCTGTAATCCTAGCACATAGGAGGTAGAAACAGAAAGATTGGGAGTTCAAGGTCATCATTGGCTAGATCATAAATTCAATGGCAATGTGGGCTACATAACCCTAATATCTTAAAAAAATGAGCACAAAATCACATGTAGGTCAGACGAGATGGCTCAGGAGTTGAGTGAACTAGCCACACAAGCATGGTAACCTGTTTTCCATCCTCAGAACCTACATATTGCAAGGAGAAATCTGACTCTCAAAAGTTGTCCTCTGACCTAGTAAAATGAAAAGGGGCCAGCAAGATGGCTTGTGGGTAAAGGCAGTTTCAATCAAACCTAAGAACTGGAGTCTAATCCCTGGGACTCAATAGTAGGAAGAAAGAACCAACTCCTACAAATTATCTTCTAATCTACACACACACACAAACTCTAAATAAATAAATGGGTTTTTGTTGTTTGTTTTTTTATTTGAGACAGTTTCTCTGTGTAATAGCCCTGGCTGTCCTGGACTGAGTCTGTAGATAAGGCTGGTCTTGAACTCACAGAGATCCACCTGCCTCTGCCTCCTGAGTGCTCAGATTAAAGGCATGTGCCACCTTGCCCAATCCAGTAAATGTATTTTTTAAGAACAAGTATGTGAGCCTGTTCCTAAGAGGCTGTAGTAGAAACTAGAAATCTAGAACTCTATATGTAGGTAAAAATAAGACATGAGAGAAAGTGATTGAAATTAAGTGAGGCCATGTCTCAGAGATCACAAAATGGATGTACCAGGGTCTCCTCTGTTTGTCCTCTTCCTCCACAAGCCTCTGCAGCTAAGTCTCCTGGGTTGGCTTCTAATTTTCCAAAACTTAAAATGCTGGAATTCACCTGTGCTTTGCCCAGAACTCTTTCCTCATGCATTGTCTCTAGATCATTCTTATCAGGTCCTACCACTTGAAATACATGCTGGAAAGTGATGCCCATCTTTAAAAAAAAATCCTCCTAGCACTTACTAGAAATTCAACTTTTATTTCATGTATTGATTGTCTGAGTAGATGTGTATTGTTTATCTACTGTTAGCTCTTGCTAGTCTGGTGTCCTAAACACCTTAACAGCTAACAAATTAGACAAAAGTTTCTGCCCTTCTCAACACTCAGGATTCTGAGGCAGCAGGGTTGCCATGAGTTCAAGGTCCACTTGGGCTATATAGAAAGACCTTATTTTAAAACAACAGTAGTGTCTAGTTGTATGTGTCTCAAGCCTGTAATCCCAGTATGCAAGAAAGTTACCATGAGTTCAAGGCCAACCAATACTAAATAGCAAGACCCTATCTCATCTGCCTCCCCCTAAAAAAAAGTCCCTTATGGAGCTGATACTTGGAGAAACTGACAAGGCAGATAAGTGAATGATATATCAGTCAATAATAAATAATAACCGACTTTCATACTTTGTTTAAGTAAGGAATCTGCGAAATCATTTGAACACCTTGGAAGTGTGTAGGAGAAAACAGTGCTGGCACCGTTCATCCACAGGGAATCCTATGAGTATTTATGCCATGTAGAAACAAAGGAAATATCGATTCAATCATTATTCCAGGGCAAAGGGTGATTGCATAATGTAGCCAGGCAGAATTGCAGTTCTGTTTCCACAAGATAATTGTATTGACAGCTGAAGTCTTGGAATCTTAACAAGATTCCTTTGTTCAAGGCACACAACAAGGACTTCTGTGATGGATATTATTAACAGAATAATATCATTATAATATTAACAGAAATGTTAACAGGATAATATAAAGAGATATTTTATCACCCCTACCCAAATTGAGAGCAGATTCTTGAGGGACTTCTATTTTAGCCACTGATCAACTTAATCTTTTTTTTTTTTTATTCACTTTACATCCAAATAGAAGCCACCCCTTCCTCCCAGTCTCACCCTCACAGCTGCTCCCCCGGTTAGAATGATACTTATCTGTGTTTGCAGGAGAACTAGAGTGTGACCTTTCTCAAACTCTGTTTTGTGGATTATAAAGATTGTTGTTTTTACTTACTTCTTTATTTTTGTGATGCTGGGGAACAAACCCAAGGTCCAGCTCATGCTAGGTAGGCAGTCTACCACTAAGCTACACCCCCAGAGCACAAGGGAGCTGTCTTTTAAAGCATTAAGGCTTGTTTTAAAAAATAAAAAGCAGGCTGGGCATGGTGGCTCATGCTTTTAATCCCAGCACTTGGGAGGCAGAGGCAGGTGGATCTCCATGAGTTTGAGGCCAGCCTCGTCTTCAGAGTGAGTCCAGGACACCCAGGGCTATTACACAGAGAAACCCTGTCTCGAAAAAAAATAAAATAATAAAAAGAAGATCTATGGAGCTCAGATTTTCTTTGGGGAAATGGATTGAAACAAAGCACTGTAAATTTTTTTCCTCTAGATATGACCCACCAAGAAAACTAAAGAGGGACCAGGGACCAAAATAGTGGTTCTCAAAGTTCTTCAAATCAGCATCAGTGTCTTCTGGGAGCTTGTTAGAAATACATTAATGGAACCCAATGCCGTGCCTGTTGAATGAGAAATAGGTAGGACTCAGCAATCTGCAGTTGAATCAAGAAGCCCTATGGGTGATTCTGCTATGTCCTTAAGGCCAGATACCATCCAAGAAGAGTCACGGAAGAAGACCTATGTGAAAGATGCTTATTGCTAGTCTCCCCTTGTAGAGTGTAAATCTTTCAGAGGCAGTGATTTTTTTCTGTCCTGTTCTCTATTCCAGCTAATGCGGAGAACCACTTCTGACATTCAGTAGGTGCTCAATAAATGTTGAACAAACCAGTTTAATAAAGACAGCCAGGCCCTGTTTTAAGTATTTCAATTCTCAGTCTGTGAGAGACCTAACCTATGTCAGGTGCTGTAAATGTGCACTGAGGATCAAACCCAAAGCTGCTCACATGCCAGGCAAATTGCAAGTCACTAAGCTGAAGCCCCAGCCATTTCTTTGCCTGCTTGCTTGTTTTTAAGACAGGATCTCATGTACCTATCTTCAGAGTTGCTATGTAGCCAAGGATAGCCTTGAACTTCTCATCCTCTTGCCTCTATCTCCAAGTTGCTAATTTATATGGCGCTAAGGAACAAACTGAGGGCTTTGTAAATACTAGGTTAGCACTCTACCAACTGAGCTATGTCTCTAGTCACCTCCATCCTTTAAGCATTTTTTTTTTTTTTTGGTTTTTCGAGACAGGGTTTCTCTGTGTAGCCCTCGCTGTCCTGGACTCACTTTGTAGACCAGGCTGGCCTCGAACTTGCAAAGATCCGCCTGCCTCTGCCTCCCAAGTGCTGGGATTAAAGGCGTGCGCCACCACTGCCCAGCTAACATTTTTATTACATTTACTTAATTGGGGATGGGGCACTTCACACATGTGTCACAATGAACATGTGGAGATCAGAGGACAACTTGAGGGTTTCAGTTCTCTCCTTTCACCATGTGAGCCCTAGGAATTAACCTCAGTTCATCAGGTTTTGCAGATAGCACCTTCACACACTGAACAATCTCACCTCCACCTTGCCTTCTTATTTTATTGAGACAGAATCCCACTAAATTAGCCAGGGTGGCCTTGAACTCGCACTGTAGCCTAAGCAAGCCTAGAACTTTCATTCTGTTTATTTCAACCTCCAGGGCATCTAAGATTACAGGCCTGTACCTCCCTGTGTGTGTGCACATTTTACAGAAAAAGAAATGGGCTCAGAGAATGATACCTGCCCTAGGTACTCTGATAGAACATGGCCCAGCTGGTTCTCTCTTCTCTACCCTGAATTTCTTCAGATGCCTTCCTTGGGCAATGAGCATGACTGAACCTCCCCACCCTTCTGAATCGCTTCCCACACGATGCCACTTCCCTTTCTCACTTCCCTTGCATTGACCTCACATATGCATGCTGACCACAGTAACCTCACTTTTAGGAAAGAGGGGTAGGTTTTCAAGATGGAAGATGAAGCAGTTGCCCTGATGCCTTCTCCTTGACAGACTATCTGAAGAGAGCTACCCTCATTCCACCCTTCTTCAGTACCCCCATGAAGCTGATCCTGTCACTGTAGTCAAGATTATGTATTTTACAGGTAAGAAAATGAGCCAGCCATGGTGTTGAGAGAGTCAGTTCTCTCCTTTCATCCCTGTTCAAAGCCAGCCTAGTATAGAAAGCAGATTTCAGGCCTGGTTTGGCTACATTATAAAACCTTGTCTCAAAAAAAAAAAATAGGGAAAACTTAAGGCTGAGGATTTAAAGTGACTTGCCAAAGTTCACATACCTAGGTTGTTCTTGCTTCAGACTTTAAGGTTCCAGTCCCCTTCTGTGAGAATTTGTCTCCTAAGCATTGATTGAAAAACTAAGAGGTTTCTGGATGGAATGACAAAGCAGGACCAAGGGTGACACAGGAAATAGGGGGATAAAGAGGAGGAGGCGGAGAGGTCAGACCTAAAGAGGCCATACCCTCCCAGTTCCTCCTGCCCTAGGTTCCTCTTTCCCAAGCTGGTCAGCCCAGACAAACCAAGGCCTGCTCTCTGTAAGGAGTGCAGAGGCTTAGTGCTCAGAATGCATGCTGGAATGCAGGCCCCTCAGTGGTTCCTGCTGCTACTGCTCACCCTGCCAGGCACAGGTAAGTGGGTGAGGGTCCATATGTCCTCCCAGGGATGCCCAGGCCAACCACACCCCAATTGCCCATTCCTCTCCCCTAATCTTACAGGTTCAGACTCTGGGCTCTGCTTCACCCAGTATGAGAAGTCCTCTGGCAAGTGTGAAGGCCTGCTTGGCGTAGACATCAGTGTGGAAGACTGCTGTCTCAATGCTGCCTACGCCTTCCAGGAGCACAGTGGTGGCCTCTGTCAGCCATGCAGGTTCAGGGGGAACCTGGGCTGAGCCCTGTAACCCAGAACTGTACTCATTCCCTGGAGCACTAAGAGCCCCTCACCCACCCAGGCCTCCTCATGACCATAGCACAGGGTTTCAAAACCTTGGCACTATTGCCATTTGGAGCTCTTTGTTGGGGGTATGAGTTCTAAGCTGTGCATTGTGTGGTATTTTATAACACACATGGCCCTCGCCTCAGTGTTTTTAACAACTCCCTCCACTGGTTAAGAGTGAGAATGGAGGTGTCTCACTCTTTCATCTGTGCTTGTGACCTTTTCCTCCTCCTGAGTTGCCTCATCCAGCCTTAATAGGTTTTTGCCTAGTCTTATTGTATCTTATTGTGCCATGTTCAGTTGATATCCCTGGGAGGCCTGCTTCTTTCTCAAGAGAAACAGGAGGAGTGAATCTGTGGAAGAGAGGAGATTGGGGTGGAGAGACTAGGAAGAATGAAGGGAGGGGAAACTGCAGTCAAGATGTATTGTATGAGAAAAGAATTAAAAAATAAAAACTGAATGCAGACACTGCCAAATGTCCCCTGGGGGAGACAAAAACAGTCCTGATTAGAAAGTACTGCTATTGGGTGGGAGGGTGGGAATAGAGGGGGGAGTAGGGAGGGGATTGTGATTGAGATGTAACTTGAAGAAATAAAAAATAAATTCTAAAAAAGTACTGCTATCAGGGCTTCCTGTAAAAGTTGCAGGTGGGGTGTAACTTGGATATTTTTGATGGTAGCTCCAGTTTCCTAACTTATCACATCATATTTGAGTGTGTATCCTATATAGAACCATCATAGGAATTGGAGGACTTTGTGGAAATTCTGAGGGCAACGCCAAATCTTGAATTGTGATGACACATTCATTGTGCAATTCCTTTGTGGCAGCAGTTTGACCTCTGAATGTACCTCAAGTCTCCTCATCATGACTTACAGTTTACATCTGTTGAGTCTTACTATAGTGTAGATACATTTTATGACTGCTTACTATGTATTCCAGATAACACTGTAAAGATGATGGGTTAGGAGATCTTGGAGAGCAGCTCTGGGCCCCCAGTCATGCTAACAGTTCGTGTCTCTTTAGCACTGGCATGTATACCCCGTCCTGTGCAGGAGGCTAAGCATAGCTCTAGGATGTTTCTGAAGGGGCCTGTGAGCTCCTGTTTACTAAGCACTTCCTCTCTGCCTACTAGTGTTGCAGGGTGGTGACCTATTGGATTCCTGGCAGAAATTCTGTGCTTTTAGTCCTTAAATTTGTTTATTGTATATCTGGCTTTGACCCTGGGGGATTCCCAGGGCCTTTGTCATAAAGGGAAATGAAATGTGTCATACACTTTCTGTATATTCACCTCTTCCTATTTAGCAATCTCCCACCATCCCTAAGTGGTAAGTAGGCTCTCATTGATCCATCCTGTCAGTTAATACCAGGATGGAACATGGACTCCTCTCCACAGATCCCCACGATGGTCACCATGGTCCTCATGGGCCCCTTGCTCAGTTTCATGCTCTGAGGGGTCTCAACTGCGACACAGACGCTGTGTGGGCAGGGGTGGTCAGTGCTCTGAGAAGGTGGCTCCTGGAACTCTTGAGTGGCAGCTACAAGCCTGTGAGAAGCAGACATGCTGTCCAGGTAAGGAAGACCAGCAATATGGACATGCACTCCTTATTACCCAGTCCCCATCACCAGAAGAATCCTGGTACAGAAGCCCTGAGGACAGACCTGTGTGTATGGCTTTGAGGGGAATGGAGGAGGCTGGGATTGCTGGAGGAGAATGCTTGAAAGTGAAGACATTGGCTTTAGTCTGGGTGATTTGTATTTTGGGAAGTGGGGAAATTCACTTTCCCTTGATTTGGGAAGAGGTCAGGCTGTCTATGAAGCAGAGGGAAGAATATGAAGGCTGCTGCTATAGTCCAGATGAGCAGTGCTGGTAGGCCAGGATTAGCTGATATGGGACAAAAATGAGAGGAAGGAATCCAAAGTGCCACCCCTACCTCTCATCCTCATCTCTTTTTCTCCTACAGAGATGGGTGGCTGGTCTGAATGGGCACCCTGGGGGCCTTGCTCTGTCACCTGCTCCAAAGGAACCCAGACCCGTCAGCGAGTATGTGATCATCCTGCTCCTAAGTGTGGGGGCCACTGCCCAGGAGAGGCCCAGCAATCACAAGCCTGTGACACTCAGAAGGTCTGCCCCAGTGAGTATTAATAGCCACAGGACATAGAAGGTGTACCCAGGATATGTTGTGTTACAGTAGGAAGCTGCCAGGGAGCATGCTTGACCACAGCTCATGCCTCCACTCTGACTACAGCACATGGGGCCTGGGCATCCTGGGGGCCCTGGAGCCCCTGCTCAGGATCCTGCCTTGGTGGAGCTCAAGAACCTAAGGAGACACGAAGCCGCATGTGTTCTGCACCAGCCCCTTCACTCCAGCCCCCTGGGAAGCCCTGCTCAGGACCAACTTATGATCATCGGACCTGCACTGGCTTGCCACCCTGCCCAGGTATGCACAGAGGAGGCCACTGGCATGCAGCAGCTAGTGGGGCTTTGGATTTCTAGCAAAGATGCTGTACCATTTGAGGGAATATAGACTTCTTGTACCATGTGACCAGAAACCCATCATGTGGACAATTTGCCTCAAGTGTCTAGAGGGGTCATGGAGAGAAACTGGGAGGTATGTATGATTAAGGTGGCCTTTATTTTCACTTTCTTTCCCACTCCAACAGTGGCTGGTGGTTGGGGACCGTGGAGCGCTTTGAGCCCCTGCTCTGTGACTTGTGGCCTGGGCCAGACCCTAGAACGACGGACATGTGATCGCCCCACACCCCGTCATGGGGGCCCCTTCTGTACTGGTGATACCACTCGAACCCATACCTGTAACACAGCTGTGCCTTGCCCTGGTTAGCAACTCAGGCACTGTATCCATGCCTAAGTCCCCTGCCCATCACTGCTGCTCACTTCCTGCTGCCACAGCCTTGTTCCTGCCTCTGATTCTCATCTTCTTGCCCTCATACTCCAGTTCACCTCTGCTCATTCATCTTCACATCTGTTCATTTCCCTCTCCCAAAGCCTTCTTAATTCCTTTCCATGAGGCCCTTTACTGCCTCCAAACCCCCTTTCCTCTTATTTCTACAGTAAATGGGGAGTGGGAGCCCTGGGGGAAATGGACTCACTGCAGCCGTGTGAAAATGAAGTCCATTAGCTGTGAAGAGATCCCAGGCCAGCAGTCACGCAGAAGGATCTGTGGAGGCCGCAAGTTTAGTGGGCAGCCATGTGCTGGGAAACTCCAAGATATTCGACACTGCTATGACATCCAAAACTGTAACTGTGAGTGACCCGCAGGCAGCACTCTGAGGGCGGCTGGCCATACAATAGCTACGCTGGGGACCCTGTGCCCCTCCAGTCTCCTTTTCTCATTGAGACCTCCAGTTTTGACATTGTGACACTCTACTCCCCACTCCCATTGCAGTCAAAGGTTCATGGTCACAGTGGAGTACCTGGGGTCTGTGCACACCGCCATGTGGACCCAACCCCACCCGTGTCCGCCAGCGCCTCTGCACAGCTTTGCTCCCCAAGTTCTCGTGAGTTGGGGGACATTGTGTTCCTAGGAGGGGGTCATGATGCTGAAGGATGAGTAGAGGGTTGGCTACACTGAAACTGAGCTTAGCCAGTGGATTAAAGGTGCCTGCCTTGCCAGTGTCATCTCCTAGCTTAGAGAAGAGGAAAGAAAGAAAAAAGAGGAGAAGCAATTAAGGAAGACTTCACAGCTTCTGGGCTCCTTCCTTAGTTACTAATGCAGTCACTAAGCTGTACTCATGCTCACAATCCTTCGTGGGACCTTCCCACTGAACTTGTAGCTAGCACCCTTTGGGTTACTCAATCACCCATGGCTCCACTCATCTGCACCACATTTCACTTCCCTGAGGTACCCCCAGGCCTTTTTAGCAATATTTGAAGAAAAAAGAACCCAGAACTATGGGCAGAAAATACCCAGGTGAGCTGTGATAGAATCCATATAAAAATGACAGGTAAATGTCAAGGACATGATCACTACCCTCTAGACCTAGAAAGCTAATTAGGCCTTTCTGGGGAAGCATTCCTGACATCCAGATTGTGAGTAGGTCCTGGACAAAGCTGAATAGACACCCTGAGTGTTTGCTGGACACTTCAGTGGCCCAGCAGTTAGAAAGGTTTAAGTTACCCATCCCTTCCTTATACCACATAGGTCAAGGTTAAGTAGCCTTTCCCCAGCTAATAAGAGGCCTGCCATTGGTATAGGATTTCCCAGCTATGGGTGTCAGACTGGTTCCTGAAGCAAAGTCAGAGGCTATATGGAGAAGGACTAATTGAGAGAATCTAGGTGAAAATGAACAGAGGACTTGGATACTAGGAGATATAATCCTGCCCCCCCCCCAAAAAAAAAACCCTTCCTGGACGTGGATCTCTATGAGTTTGAGGCCAGCCTGGTCTGGTCTATAAAGCAAGTCCAGGACAGCCAGGGCTTATTACACAGAGAAACTCTGTCTCAAAGAAAACCAAAAACAAAAAACAAAAACCTTCCTGGATATAAGGTTCCATTTGGGTAAAATGAGGAGGGACAGAGAAAAGAGAAAGGAGAAAGAAAGGGAGGGGGAGGAACAGGAGAAATAATGACTTGAGATAGGGATTTAAGGTGAGTATGAGGAGAAAGAAAAGGTTTGGGGGTAAGAGTATTAAAAGGGAAACTGAGGCACAGGAAATTATCTTTCCTATTTCTTTATCAGAAGCAGCCCAATATCACAGTTAGACATAGTGTGTTAATTGCCCAGTGAGTTGTTAATTTAGATGTGGTGGTGCAGACCTGTAATCCTAACTACTTGAAAGGCTGGAGCCCAAAGGACCACATATTCAAGAACTTTTTAGACTACAGAATCTGTTCAAGGCTAGCTGGGTAAAAGAACGAGAGGGTTCACTTATAATTGGATTTTAGCCATATAGTACAGGATAACTATCCTACAACCAACACACCAAAAGGAACAGGAACATAGACTTTGTTACCTGTTAAGTGGGACACTTTGCCCTAGTGGTGCTGGCCATGTGCATGAGGAAGCTCTTAGCCCTCATATGTTTGCCGAACTGGGGAAGGGTTGATATATTAGGGACACCCTACTGCAGAGGAGTAGGATAGAAGGGAGGGGGGAGAGGTTAGGAGGGTGGGACACGGAGGGGTAGAAAGAGGGCACTGTGGTGGAGATGTAACTTGAAGTAATAAATAAGCAAAAAAAAAAAGAAAGAGAGGGAATAGGTCAGTAGGACCTTAAAAAAAGAGACAGAAAGAAAGAAAGAAAAAAGAGTGCTATGTTATGGGGCATGGTGGAGCATTTGCATAGCAAGTACAAGGCCTTAGGTTCAAATTCTTAATACCACAAAAAATTATTATGAGACTTTCCTGTGACTCCCACATTTGGGAGCCTGAGGCATGAGGATCATTAAGTTTGAGATTAGACTCTCTCTCAAAAAAAGTTTTTTCAATGTATTGATGCCTTCCCTAAACTTCTCTCCTCCATTGCTTCCCCAACATCCCAGGCCTACAGTTTCCATGGTTGAAGGTCAGGGTGAGAAGAATGTTACCTTCTGGGGGACCCCACGGCCACGGTGTGAGGAGCTTCAGGGGCAGAAGCTGGTGGTGGAAGAGAAACGGCCATGTCTACATGTGCCTGCTTGCAAAGACCCAGAGTTGGAGAATCCTTAAAATCCCTTGCTTCCATTCTGACTCCCGGACCTTCCAGACCTCAATAAACCAGCCTTTCTAGACTCTTCTAAGATTCCTTAAAGAAGGGGGGGGGGGAACCTGCCCCTATTCCTGGAACTGGGGCAATATAATTTTCTAGAGCAACGTAGCAGTGGCCCTTTGTGAAATATTCTGTTCTATTGTGTTTGCAGCTTGGAAAAATTGAAAGCAAGTGTCTAGGCCCAGCTTGTCTTTGTCATGACTATAAGGGTGTGGGCTGGGTGGAGGGGGGAAACAAGGTAGGTTTTGCCATTGGCTACTCCACCTTAGTAGGAACTTTTTGATTGGCCTGAGTCCTATTTAGTTACTGTCTTACTTTATGAAGTTTCCTAGATTCCCACCCACTCACCAGAGCCTCTCAGCTGGCAGATCTGCTACAGTGATGAATTGGGTGGGATGTGACCAGAGTTGGCACTCAGCTGAGAAAGCACCTGCACACACCCACTGAAAACAGCCTAGCTCCAACACCACAATTACCAACAACAAATAGCTGTGGGAAGGGGCACTGAGGAGGTGGCTATGATGCAGTTAAAGCTAGGGCAGGGGTAAAGAAAAGCTAGAGTTAGCATCGGCCTGGAGAAAGCCCCCAAACAAACCCAGATGTATCTTTTTGTATTTGTTCATTTAACACTTTAATGTCTACTATATGCTAGAGGTTAAGCCCAGATTGAGCATCTGGGCTGGGGGAAGACTGGAAGAAGCAAGAACATCTGAGAACCAGTGAGCAGACTCAGAATAGGCATTCCTTTTGTTCAAACATGTATTCAATGCTTAACACCTACTGTATACTAACAATAGTGTTGGACATGGGGACACAAGGAAGAAGTGGAATCAGCTGCCTATGTCTCCACAGTGAAGGGAACAATCCCAGACACCAGTGTTCTTAGAATTTGCTCATTCATTTACCAGTCACTGAATGCTGAGCCCCTTCATGATGGAACCATGATGAAAGAATCATCATAATTGGGGTAACAGCTGACACTTGGAAAGCAACTTACTTGGGGCTCAGTAATGTCTTAAGGCTTTCCATAGTGTGGATTCATTTAATCCACAATGAAGTCATGAAGTCAATATTATCCCCATTTTACAAAGGAAGAAACTACCATAGAAAAGTAATAGACTGGATTCTTTGAAGCACCACACATGGCAATGCAGTGTTAAGTATTAGGAGCAGAATTTGAAACTTTTTGCAGAGGATGAGTCAGAGATTTGTGAAACCCAGAGTCTTGTTAGGACATGTAATATGGGTAGAAGTGGAGACAAGTCAATGTGGACTTGGTCATCTTGGGAACATTAAGTCAAAGTGAGAGTTTCTAGTTGCTACTACAGGGTTTTAGAGATACGTGCTTGCAAGAAAGTGGAAGCTTGACTGTGTATGTATGCATTGTGAGCTACACATCTCTGTGTAATGTAGATTTCCAGAGCTGTGCAAGAATTAGGGCTGTATTGGGTGTGTGTGGTATAAGAGGTCATAACTGTACCAAAACCATGAGAAATGTATGCTCACTCACACAAAGGTGGCCTGAGTAGGCATTGTGTTATGGGCACAACCCTGGCATGAACATGTGTCAGGGGTGCATACTTAAGTTATTGCTCAGCAACACACAAGAAAGTGATTCTTAGATTCTTCTGTATGCCTATTCCTGCTGGAGAAGATGGTACGGAGATTTACCTCTCTGCCTTGAAGAGTTGAGATACTCCAGAAGGAGAGGGAAGCAAATTCCTCTAAAAGACAATCTGCAAATGTTAATTTCTAGAAACAAAGCCACCTGGGGAAAAGGATGGCACTAGGAAGCTGCAAGTGCTAGGAGTCTCTATGTTTCCTGGGAAGAGCCACAGAGCCAAGGCTGTGCAGAGTTCCCATTCAGACCAACAGGAGCCAAAACAGTCTGAAGACCTGAGTCACCAGAGAGGTCCCCACAGGCCATGCTTTTCTTTTAAAATCAACAATAGAGTGACATATTTTAAAACATTAGAAAATACCCAGTACACAAGGAGTTCCTCATTTGAATTGCCAGAATGCATCTTGCAGAGGAGGAGGAAGGATTAGCCAAGCAAAGGCCTGGAGCAGAGACTGAAGCTCCCTAGGAGGGAGGAGGGAGTAAGAGGAGAGCTTGGGACTGTTGAACTTGGGAACTGTAGGAACCTAGGGGGGAAAGATTGGAGAAAAGTTAAGTGGAGGCATGGTTTCTTGAGATGACATGGCCACAGGCATGTCTTGAGTACTGACTGGAAAGGCATTTCTGATGACACAGAGGTTATGCCTCTCCTCTCCTCCCTGCTTTTACAGATAAAGAAATCAACTCTCAGAGAGATGAAATCACTTTCCCAACCATACTGTGGAGGTTGGTCTTGAACCCAGCTATGTGACTCTAGATCCCACACTACTACTGCTGTGTTTAACAAACCATTGATTTAATGAGTAAGGAATGGGCAAATGGCGAGGCATGGTAATGCACACCAGGAATCTCCTTACTGAAGAGGCTGAGGCCAGCCTGGGCTACATAGCAAGATTCAGTTTAAAAGGAAATAAATAAGTGGATGATTCACTCTAAAATCTTTCAGGCAAGAGATCCCAACTATTCTTGCATATCCCCTGGCAGGTTATCTGCTCCCACTATCATTGTTCACTCATTGTTCACTAGGGTCAATGATGCAGCCAATCATTCTGGCCTTATCTCTTACTGCAATCCCACTCCACTTTGTTATGAATGCACTGGCACTTGCTGTTTCATCTTCCTGCCACATAGACCAATCGCAGCAAACATGACTCTTCGGGGATGATTTGAAACTCATGGATTCTCCTCATTTGCAATGTAGAAATTATATTATCTGCCCATAGAATTCCTTGGGGGTTCAGATAAGCCAATGTACATATAAACAAATAACTATGGGTTTATAGCTTTGTTGTAGCCAGGATCTTACAAGATGATGTAATTAATGGCTTCTACACTGCCTGGATTACTGTCTTAATCGATTTCTGTTGCTGTGAAAAGGTACCATAACCAAGGCAATTCTCATAAGAAAAAACATTTAATTGAGGACTTGCTTACAGTTTCAGAGGTGAGACCATTATCATCCTAGTGGGGAGCATGGTGGCAGGTACACAAGTTTGATTCTGGAGAAGTAACTGAGAGCTACATGCTGATCCACCTGATCCACAGGTGACAGACAGACAGACAGACAGACTCTGGGCTTGGCATGGGTTTTGAACCCTCAAAGCCCACTCCAGTGACACACTTCCTCCAACAAGGCAACACCTCCTAATCCTTTTAATTTTTTCAAATAGTGCCACTCCCTGGTGACTAAGCATTCAAATATATGAGTCTATGGGAGCCATTCTTATTCAGACCACCACAAGTACCTTACTCTCTAATATGAAAATATTATTTGGCTTCCCCTCTGCAAAGCTCTTATACATGGAAGAAGACATTCATAGACACTGATGACTCTGGATTGGAGCTATGTCCAGACCAGATGAATGAGGGCTTGTGTGCATGGGGAGGAGGCTGGATACACATCAGAACTAGCAAGGCAGGGAATGTTTCTGCATTTCATACCCATGGGTTTCCAGGCTCCCAGCAAGTGTTTTCTCTAGAAGCGTATACTTGTGTGAGATTCTCTGGATGTTTGTGTGTCAGTGTGTTGTCTGTGTGTATAATTTGTGCTCAGTATGCTCATGTGTGTTATCCTGAGCTTGTGTGTCTGGATACATACCTGGATGGCTGTGTATTCTGTGATGTACATATACCCTGTGTCTTTCCTTACTTTTCTATGTGTGTTATTCTCTGTGTTCCTTCAGGCTGTCAACATCAAGGGTGAGGATATGTAAACTACCCAAGTGTCCACCTCCGCCTGTCTGGTGATGTTTATAGCACCCTCATGCTCTTTTCTTTGCCCAATAGTGTGGATGTAGGAGACTTCTCACCGGGAACACTGCAGTAAGAATTTCTACTTTTATGTTCCCCTCCGAGTGTGCCTCTACCCCCACCCTCACCCCCAAAATGCCTTCGGCGGTGAAAATCAACACTGGAAACCAAGTATCTGGGGAGGGTGCATGAGTGCAAGAGAGCCTAAAGATCAGGAAGAGGCTAATAAACAAGATGGGATCCCGGGGAGGAAACGTCGTTACTACGGGTCCCGACCCTCCGGACAAGAACCCCACCCCCACTCCCCAAATTGCGCATCCCCTACCAGAGGGGGAGGGGAAGAGGATGCGGCATGGCGCGTGCGCACTGTTGGATTCAGCACCGCGGACAGAGCCTTCGCCCCCGCCGCCTGCGCGCGCCACCACCTCCCCACCACTGAAAGCGGGCTGACGTCACTCTCCAGCCCTCCCCAAACTCCCCTTCCCTGCGGCCTTGGTCGCGTCCGCCCCGCCGTGGGTCCAGTCGGACCGCACCACGAGAGGTGCAATATAGGGGGTTGCGGGTGCGACCATACGCGCTGCGGCGGCAGAGCCTCGGCGCTGCCTCAGTCTGCAGCGGGCAGCAGAGGAGTCGCATCGTGCCCGAGAGCGCAGCCGTGCTCCTGGGCCCCCCGCTCTCCGCCCTCGCGGCCCACGGACCCACTGTCCCTTGGATCCCCTGCCCCAAGCCGCCACCATGAACTACCTACGGCGCCGCCTGTCGGACAGCAACTTCATGGCCAATCTGCCGAATGGGTACATGACAGACCTGCAGCGCCCACAGCCGCCCCCGCCGCCGCCCTCGGCCGCCAGCCCGGGAGCCACGCCTGGCTCCGCGACCGCCACTGCCGAGAGGGCCTCCACGGCCACGCCTGTGGCCTCTCCAGCAGCCCCTAGTCCCGGGTCCTCGGGGGGCGGTGGCTTCTTCTCGTCGCTGTCCAACGCGGTCAAGCAGACCACAGCAGCGGCAGCCGCCACCTTCAGCGAGCAGGTGGGCGGTGGCTCTGGGGGCGCAGGCCGCGGGGGCGCCGCCGCCAGGGTGCTGCTGGTCATCGACGAGCCGCACACCGACTGGTAAGCCGCTGTTGCGCCTCCTCGAGGGCCTGGGTCCCTAGATGTTTCTACAGTGAATGAGCAGTTATCGAGAGTCATTTGTGCGCCTGATATCTGGCCCCTCACCCAATTCCTTCCTTTTAATGGTTTGTGCTCAGCTTTTCCTTTACGCCCCGCTTTTACCTCCTCCAAACTAAAATGGGTACAAGGAGCAATTATCTGTTGCCTATACTTCTTCCCAATCCTCATTCCCAAAAGCCTTTGGCTTCGATATATGCAGAAAGCTTTAACGGACCAATGTGACTGCCTTCCTTTGCCCAATTCTTGCCTGGAAGGCCTTGACCCTAATGGCTCTTGTAAGCATTTATTCAGTACCTGCAGTATACCTCACTGAAGAGCCCTTCCCTTGAGGTCTCTGGCTTTAATGACTTCCATGAGTATGTTTTGAGAGCCTGACTCATGCCCTGTTATCCTCACCCCTTGCCCTAAGCCTTCTCTCTAGTGGATTTTGTGAACATGTATCCAGTCAGTGCTATGTGTACCACCCCAGAGCCCTCCTCAAACACCTTTCAAACTTGTCTGTAAACAGTGATTGAGTGAATGTTGTGTATTCCACCCCAATTTGTCATCACAAGCTCTTCCTCTAACGGATCCTATGAATCTTGACTGAATGCCTTCTATGTATTCCAAGTCCAGGTGCGTGCTCCGAAGAGACCTGATTTCTCCGAAGAATCTAAGAGACATTAAATGTTTGATGTGTACCATCCCTAAACCAGCCTCAAACGAATAATTTTCCAAGTGTGAATTCTGTGAGCATTTTCAAGCTTTCAGAGTGTGACTCATTGCCAGTCTCTCCTCAATGACCTTTTCCTATAATGAATCTAGAAGACATTTATTGAGTACTTCTTGTATCTCCTGTTCTCCAGACACTTTTTCAAAGGGCTTTGGTGGATCCCTTCAATATTGATCAGTTCCCTAAAATGTGAGCCTTGTCTAAAGGTTTATTCCTTTAGTATATTCAGCAAGCATCTGTTGAGTGTCAGCTGGATACCCAAGTCTTAAACCTTTATCCAATGCTATTTCCTTCAGGGTCTTCCATCACCATATACTGAGCACCTTTTACATGACCCAGCCACCAAAGATCTCTCCACAAAGGTCTGTGACAAGTTAATCTAGTACTCAAGTATCTAGCAGTTGCTGTGGGCACCATTTGGGTCACTTTTGCCAAGACTTTTTCTTTTCATCCCTCTTTAGAGCATTCATAGAGCACCTGCTCTATGCCTTCTCCACAAAAATCTTCCTTGCATAAAAGGAGAACTGTGCTTGCCTAGATCAAGTTTCTGCACCCCCTTCCCCTTCCATTGGGGCTTTTTTCCCAAGGATCCAGTGGGTATTTATCAAACAATGCTGCACTCATCCATAGCCTTCCTCACCAAAGGTCATTTGTGAATAGATTCAGTCAACACTGATTTCTTGTCCACTCTGTGCTCCATTCTGATGAACTTCCTTCAAGGACCCTTTCTTCTGGTGACTCCCGTGAGCATTTATGGAGATTTCCTGTATGTGTATGCCTGCTCCTCAGATACCTTTTCCTGCAGTGGATGCAGCCGGCACCTAGGTAGTACCTGTTGTATATAGGAAGTACATTTCCCTTCATTACCCCTAGGAGAACCTACCCCACCCATGAAGTCTACCCTCTAAGCGTTCCTCCAATTAATTCAGAACCCAGTATATAAGAGTTATCTTTTTCCCATTCCTTTTAGTAACCCTCCAGGATCCTCTCTTCCCAACCTTAAGTCTATACACCAAAATACTGTTAGTCTATATAAGCCAGTCAACATTTACTGAGCACCAACTGTATGAGTCATCCTAACTCTCCTCTTTCCAGGTCTCTGGAAGTTCCTGCCACTGCCCTAAGAGCTTACTCTCCAGATATCTATTTCAGTAAAAATTTGTTGAGTATCACCTGTTTACTGGATTGATCACCCCTTCCTCAGAAGCCTTTACCATGCTATCCTTTCTATTTAAGCCCTTTAATCCATTCTACAAATATTTCTTGCACACTTTCTATGTGCCAGAATGTGGGATTGCATTTGTTAAGCACTTCTGTATGCTAGCAAGAACCCTCCCTTGTCTTCACTTTCTTCTAATCCTAACCACTAGCTGAATTTCCTATAACTTCTCCTAGTTATCCCCATAAGCATTTAATGTGCACATATTATATATTTTGAAGAACATATCCCCCAACCAAAGTCCAATTTTCCCTCATTATTTTGGCTAGATCCTGCACGCGCACACACACACACACACACACACACACACACACACACACACACACACACACACACTTTGTAACCACTTCCCCAGCAGTACTTCCCCTCATCCATTAATCCAGAAAGCGCTTATTAATCTCTTGCTGTATTTTGTTCAGGTAACCACATTCTCATCGGTGCAGCAAGCTACTCTGCCTTTCCACCAGCAACCCTTAAAACATGTATTAAACACAGTTCATAATTCCTTCTATAAGTTGTTCCCAGAGCACTGTCATTTGGGCTACATTTGCGTTATTGAAGTCAGAAAACATTAATGAGGCCTATACTACATATTGGTAGACATTCCTTCTCTGCTCCAACCCTACAAACTGGTTATTTAATTGCTTCTCCCTCTCCCCACCCCAGTTTCTTAACTGTGTACTGGTGTCCATTCCCCTTTCTGTAATGGCAATTTAATGCCTTCTATTTTTTCCCAATCTCCAGAAAACATTTATTGCGTACTTACTGAACTCAGCAAAAGATTACTCCCCCTCTCCTTCAGCATCCCAGAAGCCCCCATTTATTTCAACATCCACTTCAGTCTTTTTCTTCTACGCAATTTGGCCAATATTCATTTAGTGTCTGCTAGGTGTGTGGTGATGCGGTCAGAAGGAAAGAGCCTAAGTACACTAGTCTCAGTGTGGGAACAGAGCCCTGCATGAAATTGCAGACCTTCAGAACCATGCAAGCTTCGAGGATTTCAGGTTGGAGTAAAGGAAGAGTTTTACATTTTTGTAATAAGCGCATACCTATGTATGGTCTGAAGCCATCTCTCCGGTTTTCACTGCTCATCTTTCTTCCTGAGCCCCCATGCTTTGAAGTTGCATCCTCTAAGATGAGAGGATTTAATTTTTTAATGTTTGAAACAAGGTGTCATTATGTAGCCCAGACTGACCTTGAACTTATGATTCTGCCGACTCCACCTCATAAAAGCTAGGATTTACAGGCATGTACCATTATACTCTGCTTCATTTCTCCTTTTTAGAGATAAGTTCCTCCTGTGTATTTTAGTCTGTGGGTCAACATGCCAACGACTAGCATGCCACTGTCTTCATGAAGCAGGATAAATGAATATAGAGAATAGAGTATGTTTTACATAGTAAGCGGTTATCTAATAAGACTGTTATTCCAATAACATATAAATATATGATGTCTACTATATATTATATATGACATAGACTACATGTTGCATGTGTTACATAATGACTTTATATTGTATAATGCATATATAAGTATAGCATTTTCTTTACAAAATGGAAGAAAGTAGAAGAAGAAATATAAAACTGTATCGCATATAGTGAAGGTAATTATTTACCAAAACCTTTTTTGAGAGAGGGCCTTGCTATGTAACCCAGGCTGGCTTCAAATTCATGATCCTCCTGTCTCCATCTCCCAAGTGATGGATTACCAATGTGAAAGACTATGCCCAGCTGAAACTTTAATTCAATTACATATATGTACTTATGAATATTTTACTATTCATCCTAGAGAATATATTATATTTTATGTGCTATATGTTATATAAGGCATATCTGAAACCTGTTTGTCATAAAACATATGGCTCTTATATAATATATATATATATCATGAGTTATTATGTAAATATGTATATAATGGGTTATATAAATTGTGTTTCTTGTGGCTTCTTTTCTTAGATAGACTTTCCTGGAAACAGACACTTCACCTTCAGCTAGCACCTCTGTTGGTCTCAGTGGCTTATTTGATGGGTGATCCATCCTTCATCTTTGAGGGATCCCTGAGCCTGTGTCCCTACACCTGACTCAGACTCTGGCTGCTTCTTTGTCTACTTACCTTAAAAGCTTAATAAGGAGTTCCAACAGATGCCAAAGTGGATGGCCTGGGTGCGAAATGTGCTCCTTTCTGCCCTCAGTGTGTGCCAACAGCCCTACCTCCTCCTTCCTAGCTATCAATGTTACATTCTTCTGCTAGTGACTTCTCTTTACTTATCAAAAGAAACCTGAAGCACCCAGGTGGTGATCATAGCTTAGAGTTTAATGGGATTCTTGCTGTGTCCCCTGGTAGCAGTGTCCCCCTCCCTTGGAGAACCAGGACCTCTAACCTTGCAGAACCCTGAGGGAACAAGGAAGCACAGATTCTAAAAGTGAATCACTGGGATTGATGGTAAGCTCGGCCATTCCCATCATGACCTCTGGTTTCCCAGACTCATGTACTCTCTGTATTGGGAGAACAATATATACAATGATCATGAACTGAGGGTTTCCACTGCTTTTAGGAAGGTAATGCCCATTTGTGCATGATGTCATCTCCAAAATGAGGTCATACCTATGGCTTCATTCTCTTAGGCCAGCAGCCTCTGGGTGGTGTGGTATGGAACCTCACTTGTTGATTCCATAGTCCTAGGCTACTTTTGCACCTTGTTTCCTTCCTTTACTTTGTTATGACATGTGCCCTTGGTTTGCTGCAATGTTATATGGGATCCCATGCTACTGGGGGGGGGGGGCAAGTATTGTTTAAACCTTTGCACAGTGATGCTTGCTAGTCTTAGTCAGAAAATGAAAAGGCAAACCACACCTTGAAATTTCTAGCCAAAGCAGATCACTATTTTTTCCAACATAGAAGAACCCCAATGCAATCGACTTGTCCTGAGTGGCTGGTTAATCTTGATGTGTGGTGTCATCAAAGATTCAGTGTTGATCTCTTGCTGGAAGACTAGAAGATTGACTCTGCACATAGCTTTTATCTCTGCTGCTATTACCATTTCATCTGTGTGCCCATCTGCTAGCACTGGGGTGGCTCATTAGAGGCTGGCTGACATCATCTGTCTAACTCATCCTATTGACTTGGTTGCCTAGTACCACTTCCATGGTGGATGAAGCCTGGTGGGTGTTAGCACACAGCACAAAGATCTTCATTCCTCCCTTTTTGCCCACTCCCATATGTTCACCCACAGTTCTGCGCCCTAGACTTCCTTGTCATGATCTTCCAGTCATTTTCCTTCCTGGCCCTGAACAACCAGACAAGCCACTCAATGTTGTCCATAAATATCTGACTTTATTACTTGGTGGGTGTGGCCTGACTCGGTTCATCATTAGCTGTTCTGGGTGCACAGTCACTTGGTGCCCTATGGTCAAGCATTCTGTCTCTATCAGAGAGAAATACTGCAGTGGAATCTGTTTCTCAGATGGCACATAATTCATCCAGGTATGGTGGCACTTGCCTGAAATCCCAGCTCAGGAGGCTAAGGTAAAAGGATCACTAGTTTGATGCCAGCCTGGGCTACATAACAACACCCCAGTGGAGGCTACATAGTAAGACCCTATCTCAAAATCAACAACCACAATGGTATCCAAGCCCCTACTGAAGATGGCATGGCCTAGCTCCAGAACCCTGAGAGTCTCATACTTAGGCTTCTCATAGGCTCCACACTGCATTTGTCTCCACTACTGACAGCTCTGGTATCAGAAGACTTGCCAAGTTTTCTGGTAGCAGAAGATAGTCTAAGTGGCAGGACTGTTTGCACCACATCCTGACTCTGCCACAGAGCCCTCTTATGCTATGATCCCTACTCAGAACTGACAATTTTAAATGTCACCTGAAACATGGGTCCAGTTGTAGAATATGATGCTTCCAGAACTTGAACAAATCTTGCCTTCTCTTTGCAATAGAAATCATGAAATGCAAAGCTCCACTCTATTCTTTGAAAGTGTTGTTCTGGCAGGCTTTTGGTCATAGAATCCCTAAAATATTACTAATATGATAGGTCCCTGGGTCTTTGAATAGTTTCTTTCCTGTCCTCTCAAGCCCAAATCTTTTGATGTTTGAAAGACGTGGTCTTAACATGTATCTAGAACAACCTGGAATTCACTATGTTGCCTAGGCTGGCCTCAAATTCATGATCCTCCTGCCTTGGGCCTCTGAGTGCTGTGCTACCATCCCCACCTCAGATCACATGTGTCATATCAAGGCAATATGCTAACCATCTCTTATTTATCTTGCATAATCAGCATGATATTACTGATGTAATGGTCCAGTGTGATATTCTGTGAGATGTCCAGATGGTCCAGATTTCTCTGGACTATATTATAATGTAGGTTAAGAGAAACAGCAGAATCCTGTGGAAAAACCATCAACAGATGTCAGTGTCATCTGAGCTGGATTTTGGTCCTCTTTTCTAAGCAAAATTGAAGAAGAACATTTGCCAAATTGATGGCTGCCTGTCATACTTGATATCTTATGAATCTGTAATAATAACATGTCTGGTGTGGTAGGTGCAAGCACAGGTACTAGTTGGTGACATTTGCAGCAGTCAACAAGATGTCTCTGGATCTGTCCAGTCTCTTGAGAGACACAACAGGTTAATTCAATGGAGACAGAATGAGACAAATGCCCTTGTATCCTCTCCAGATCTTTCTGAGTGGCCCCGTTTTCTACTATCTCCCCCAGAATGCATACAGTATTGCCTTCAATTTTACTGTTATTTTACTCTGGTCTTTTTTCAGTGCTGGGGTTGAAAGCTAGGACTCCATTCATATTAGCCAAGTGTTCTGCCACTGAGCCATACACCCAGCCCTGACTTACTGCTTTGGTAGGGGTATGGAGACGCCATCTCAGAGGCTTCTATTTGGACTTCTCTGCACTAGTTCTTATCCCCCTGGGGGTCAGTCATTAGGGTGTCTGTGGGTCCACAGGACTCACTATGAGCAGGATCTAGTTATTGTTCAGCTTTCCAGGGTAGTAATTGGGAATAGATCCTGAGCAGGGCAGGCATAGGCTTATAAGGTACCTACTTCGCTTAAGGCATTCTGCATTATCTCAAACAGAGGGAAAGTTTCTATGTAGTAAGAGTGAGTAGACTGCTTCTGCTGGTACAGTGGATTCAGGTGGGTCTGTAAGTTCAGGATGTTTAATTGAATCTATTCCTCTATCCTTGCCCCAAGCCTTAGGGTACTATTCCTGTCCTGTTAGGGCTGAGCATGGTGTGGCAGAAAGGTAGACACCCTTCTGTGAAGTTCCACTGTACTTAAAATTAAATCCTGAGCCTGGTCCTCCCTTCCATCTGCTCTCTGGCTGCAGGTTAATGTTTCTTTAAAAAGAGCCAGGGACCTCCTCTACCTTTCATATTTTGCCTTGACTTGATGGTTATTCACTGTCAGTGTTTCAGATCTTTCTGCAGTTAACCAGTGCCACTTAATAAACAGTTACCCCACTCTGATTACCATTTCCCTCACATCTGTCAAGTGTGGAGGCTGTTTCAGCAGCTGCTTCACTTCCCTCCACTAGATTCCTATTGCAGTCCACTATTGGAAAGTCACAGCATCTCCCAAAACCCTGGGGCCCACTGTGTCACTCTTCATCACTCAAAAAAAATCCATATTTCATCTTTTGCCATTAGGACACCACCAGTGTCACATGGCCTGCCAGATCATATGGCATCCTCCTTGCAGCACAAACTATGCCTGCCTCAGAAGACTTTGTATGGCTATGGTATATTATGGGTTGTCCTGGCACTCAGGGTGCTCACTCCCAGCTAGAAAATCCTGTTAAGAGTCTTCCTCTGTAATCTGACCCCTATAGCCCAGTGTTGTAGGTTGGCTTCCTGGAAGAAACTCGCAATGCAGAGATTTTCATGCAGAAGGCTTACTAGACACATATTTGGGGTCAACACTGTAAAGAGTACAGGGCTGAGCAGAGGAGAGGCTGGGCCATCATCAGATTGGAGGTCACAGCTGTTCCCAGGGGGTGCTCTGGAGCTGAGGATGGCACTTCAGAGTGAGCCCAGAATGAGGGAAAGAGGCTAGCCTTCTGTCTTAGTGAGGGTTATCATTGCTATGTTGAAACATGATGACCAAAAGCAAGTTGGAAAGGAAAGGATTTGTTTGGATTACATTTCCACATCATAGTCCATCACTGAAGGAAGCCAGGGCAGGAATTCAAAGAGGGCAAGAGCTAATGCAGAGGCCATGTAGGAGTGCTGCTCACTGGCTTGCTCTCTGCTGCTTGCTTGACCTCACCTTCTTTCTTTCTTTCTTTCTTTCTTTCTTTCTTTCTTTCTTTCTTTCTTTCTTTCTTATTTCTTTCTTCTTTCTTTCTTTCTTTCTTGTTAGACTTTTCAGGATTTTTAATAGTCAAATGTGGAGGTAGAGTTCATTTCAGCTCTTTCACTGCCAAACCAGGGGACAAGGACTACTTCAGGGTTTCTGCCTTCTCTGTCTGTGATGACCAAGGTGTAAAGGTATCTGCTGCGTCGAACCTTGAACTTCACATTATCCTTGCTCTTCTTGATCTTGCTGGGTTTTGCATCCTTCTGCTGAGCTGTGAACAGAAAGTCCTTAATTTTCTCAATTTTCCAAGGCATGGTGATGGGTGTTAAGCACTGGCAAGTGCCTAAAAACCTGGAGTGGCAGAACCAAAAAGTACAAGAAAAACTAGTTTGCTTTCTTGTAGAACCCAGGACCACTAGGCCAGGGAGGGGTAGCACCATCCACAGGTGGATGAACTATCTTACACCAATTGTTATTTAAGAAAATGCCCTGTGGGTTTGCTTACAGCCCAATGTTATGGAGGTATTTTTTTCAGTTGAGGCTACCTTCTCTCTGATGAATTTAGCTTGTGTCAAGTCGACATAAAACTAGAAAGCACAACTTCCTACTGCCTTCAAGACCAGAAATAGGTCAGGGACTAAGCTCAAGAAATTAACTGTTGCTGGACATGGTGGCTCATGCCTTTCTTTAATCGGAGAACTTGGGAGGCAAACGCAGGTAGATCTCTGTGAGTTCAAGGCCAGCCTGGTATACAAAGTAAGTTCCAGGCCAGCCAGGAGTACACAGAGACCTTGCTTCAAAAAACAAAGAGAGGAAGGAAGGAAGGAAGGAAGGAAGGAAGGAAGGAAGGAAGGAAGGAAGGAAATAAATTAGTTGTTACCTTGGCCAAGGCAGTTGCCTATAACAGAAGACAGTTCTCAATGAAGACAAAGTCATAAGCTGTCAAAAACACTAAGACTTGTTGGCCCCAAAGAGGAGCCTGAGCAGAACACTATAGTAACCCCTACACTTATTGTCAAAAACAAACAACAACAACAACAACAAACCTTGAAAATCAATGATGTATGCATTTTCTCAGTTGAGGCTTCCTCTGCTCTGATGATTTTAACTTGTGTTAAGTTGACATAAGACTATCCAGCACACCTTCATAACTCTTTGAGACCAGAAATAGATCAGGGGCTAACCTCAAGAAATTAGGTGTCATTCACATTTACAATCAGTTATAAATGGAAACCTAGCAGATCTTAGATTCTCTTCTGATCTTTGTGAGGGAACAGTGTTAGTGTGTGTGTGTTGAGAGAGAGAGACAGAGACAGTGATGTAGAGACACAGAAAGGGACAGAGACACAGAAAAGGAGATAGAGGGAGACAGAGATGAGGATGGAGAGAGGGCAGAGAGATACGCAGTTCACAGAGAAAAAGTAAAAGGAAACATCTATTCTTGAGTCCTTTTGTGCATATCAGTGAGGCCAACAGGACCCATGTGTGCAGTATGTATGTACCAGAGTTGTTGATTGTATACATGCCAGTGACCGGTCTTCCTAGGAATGTCTCTTCCTTTCATCCCCCTTCCATGAAAATCCTGACAGGAGCTTCTGTGAAGAAGCCTGTCTGGTAGGAATTCTGAGCCTGGGAGAGGAGGCTTTGGGAAGGTGAGCTTAGCTGGGTTGGGCTGGAGACAATGACAAAGCAATTTGTGTTGTGCCTACTGCTGCTGCTCCTGCTCCTCTTGTGGCTTTCCTTTCATCCTCCGCTGCATTCCTCCCTCCCCCATTATTGCTGGCTACAGCTTCTTTACAACCAGCCTCAGCCTGAACCCCTCAATTGGCAGCTCCTTTTCATATGCAACTGTCCACCCATATCTGCTGGGTCTCCCGCAGCAGATGACACCCATGATCAAGGTGCTGCTTCATGATAAAGAAGAGAACAGAGCATCACTTTGAACCCACGCAGATACAAGTACTAAGACCCACACAGACACTAAAACATATCACACCACAGGCATATGTCATGTATTTACCCCCGCTGAGGTTCTTGGCCATTTACAGACCTCCATGCAATTCAAAGTCTGTTATAATTGACACAACCCCATTTATTTTCCAAAGCTTCTACGGGAACATTAAGAATAGTAATGTGATGAGATACCATATTTTGGGACATGCCTGTTCTCAATGGTGTCTTAAAATATCTTTTACATACTTCCATGGATATTACCATAGACTCTATTGCTCACAAAGTATTGTCAATTAATTTTTACAAACTATTACAATTTTAAAGTATTATGTGGTTACTGTACCAGCACTGAAGGGGAAAAGGGTTCAAGGGACCAGCCTAGATGTGGTCTTTATGTGTGAGATCCCAGCACTGAGGTATGTCCCTTCTGTATTTCTCTTCAGGGCAAAATATTTCAAAGGGAAGAAGATCCATGGAGAAATTGACATTAAAGTAGAGCAAGTAAGTTGAGGAGGCGGGCTGGGAACACCATTGTCTGGGCCACAGACCAATTGTTCATAGTCACATGATGTGGACAAATCACTGATTTTGTGTCTCTTCCAGGCTGAATTCTCTGATCTCAATCTTGTGGCTCATGCCAATGGTGGATTCTCTGTGGACATGGAAGTTCTTCGGAATGGTGTCAAAGTCGTGAGGTGAGCATGAAAAGGCATACTGGTGTTATGGAGAAAAGCATAAGAGACTCCCTTAGAACTGGGGGAGAATCACTAACTCCCTACACATCGTCAGTGAGCAAAATCTTAGGTGCAGAATGTGGCAGGGAAGGGGCAGGTTCTAAGCAGTCAAAGATCCTAGCAGACCACAAGGAAACTTCTCAATTATTCATTCAACAAATATTTGTTAAGCATCTACTTTATCCTAGGTGCTATTCTCAGAACTTGACACCAACAGACATTTATTTAATGCCTATTGTATCCCAAGAACTCTTCTACATGCTGAGTGACCTAGTGGTGAACAAAACACAACACATACACACACACACACACACACACACACACACACACACACACACACACCATAAAATATAAAACCCTTCTGCGCTTAACTTGTTCTATGAATAGATAATAAGTAAATATAGACGGAAGGCAGAAGCAGTAGGATCTCTGAGTTCAAGGCAAGCCTGGTCTACAGTGTGAGTTCCAGGACAGCCAGGGATACACAGAGAAACTCTGTCTTGAAAAACCAAAATAAAAGTGAAATAATATATAATAATATCAGATATAGGGCTTGTTGGAAGATGAGGTTTGAAGTTTGGATAGAGTAGCCTGATAGCATAAGAAACAGCTAAGAATGTCCTGATGAAAGTGAAGGAGAGATCCCTGTAGGTATGCTAGGAGGAATATTGCAGGCAGAGGGAAGAGCTCACAGATCCTCTGAGACCACAGTCTATTCTGAGCAACACACTTGGAGAACAACCAAGAGATAGAGAAACCGTGACCAGGGAGATGCCAGAGCTGAGTGGGTAGAGTTGCAAGCTGACCTTCAGCAGATAGGAAATTCTACAAAGGAATCAATCACCAGATGGGGAAAGGGGAGTAATAATGCTCCAAGCAGAAGGACCAGCTTGTGCATATGGGAAGAGAGAAAAAACAAAACCAAAAAAAAAGACCACACTTCGCAATTTCCAGGAGCTATGGATACTTAGACATTCAAAAGAGTGTCAGGGAACTTCCTGGCTGGTGGGGCGCCAGGAGTTGCTCAACATTCATATCCCTGTCCCAAACCCAGGTCTCTGAAGCCGGACTTTGTGCTGATCCGCCAGCATGCCTTCAGCATGGCACGCAATGGAGACTACCGCAGTTTGGTCATCGGGCTGCAATATGCTGGAATCCCCAGTGTTAACTCTTTGCATTCTGTCTACAACTTCTGTGACAAACCGTGGGTGGTAAGTTACAAGAAGAGCACTACTGGGGATGGAATTGCTCATGTGTGCATGTGGGAATCTAGAGTCACTCTGTCTTTTCAAAAGTGAAGATGTTTAAAAATGTAATATGCAAGTTAGCTTTACATCATTGTAACAAAAGCATGACATAATCAACTCACAAAAAGAAATGGTTTATTTTAGCTCAGCTTTTGAGATTTCAGTCCATGATCTATTGGTTCTATTGCTTTGTTTGGGCTTGTAGCAAGGCCAGAGAATGATGGTGGAAGTGCATAGTAGGGCAAAACTACCTCTCTTGTGGCCTGAAAGTAAAAAGATAGAGAGAAAGAAGAAACCGTAGAGTTATAATTCCCTATGAGAGTAGCCCCTTCCAACAACCTAAAACATCTTAACAGGCCACACTTCTATGCTTCTGCCACCTCCCAACAGTACCACTCTGGGGAACAAAATTTTTTTATGTTTATTTATTACTTCAGGTTACTTCAGTGCCCTCTTTCCACCCCTCCCAGTCCCACCCTCCCACCCACTATACCCTATCCCTTCCATCCCACTCCTCCAGAGTGTAGTGTCCCTACATATCAGTCCCCTGCCCCAGTTCAGCAGTCATATGAGAACCAAGAGCCTCCTCATACACTGGGGGCCTACAAGGCAGCCCCACTAGGGCAAAGTGTCTCACTGACAGAAAAAAAGTCTATGTTCATGTTCCCTTTGGTGCATTGGTTGTAGTAACGTTATCCTGTACTATATGGCTAAAATCCGACTATAAGTGAATAAGATGCCATGTGCATCCTTCTGAGTCTGGGTTAGCTCACTCAGGATGATTTTCTGTAGTTCCATCCATTTGGCTACAAATTGCATGATTTCGATGTTTCTAATAGCTGAGTAGTATTCCATTGTGTAGATAGATGTACCAGTTTTTTAATCCATTCTTCGGTTGAGGGACATCTGGGTTGTTTCCAGTTTCTAGCTATTACAAATAAGGCTGCTATGAACATAGATGAGGAAACGTCCTTGTGATTCAGTGAGGAATCATTTGGATGTATACCCAGAAGTGGTATGGCTGGGTCTTGAGGTATTAAGAAAACTATTCCAAGTTTTCTAAGATATTGTCAGACTGACTTCCATAGTGGTTGTATAAGCTTGCACTCCCACCAGCAATGGAGGAGTGGGGAACAAAATTTTAACACATTAGCCTTGAGGACATTCCAGATCCAAATTAGCACTTGGGGTGCCAGCATAGAGACTCCTCTGAGGTAAGGAACTCACTGATTCATGTCTCCTGGTTCTCATAGTTTGCCCAGATGGTTCGACTACACAAGAAGCTTGGAACAGAGGAATTCCCTCTGATTGACCAGACTTTCTACCCCAATCACAAAGAGATGGTAAGCCTGGGAGAAAAGAGTAGAAAAGACTCAGAAGTACTACAGTTTTACCAATGGCTGCATTGCTGGTGTGATATCTGAGTGTGGCAGGTGGAAATGTGTAGAGGACCAGTTCTCAACCTGTGGGTCGCAACACTTTCACAGAGGTCACATATCAGATATTTGCATTATGATTCATAACAGTAGCAAAATTACAGTTATAAAGGTAGCAATGAGACAATTTGATGGTTGGGGGTCACCACTACATGAGGAACTGTGTGAAAGGGTCACAGCATTAGGAAGGTTGAGGACCACTGGTGTAGAGGAATCAAGTCGCTTTATGATTGCATCTGTTATACAGGTTGAGCAGCCTTTGTCCAAAATGCTTGGAAATCATAAATGCTTCACGTATCAGATTTTTCCTTTTGGATTTTGAACTACTTGCATATTTTGAGCATGGGACTCAAGTCTAACAAATTATTTATTTTTATTTTACGTGTGTGGGTGCTTTGCCTGTATGTGTATCTGTGCTCTACATGCATGCAGTACCCACGGAGGCCAGAAAAAGGTGTCAGATCCCCTGATACTGGAGTTACAGACAGTTCTAAGCTACCATGTGGGTGCTAGGAACTGAACCTCAATTCTCTGTTAGAGCTCTTAATCCTTGAGCCATCTCTCCAGCCTAGGACCCAAGTCTAAACGTGAAACTAATGTGTTTAACATATGCTTTATTCACATAACTCCAAGTTACTCTGATATAGTATTTTTAGTAAACTTGTGTCTTGACTGCTACCTGTCACATGAGGTCTCATGCAGAACATGACACTTGTGGAGCACATGGTAGTGCTCAAAAGGTTTCAGCATTGAGAACATTTCAGATTTTAGATTTTTGATGAGGGATGTTCAACCAGGACCACAAATTTTCTAATAGTTACAAGTATGAATTAAGTTATTGATCCCAATATTTTTCAAATCCTATTTTTATATTATTGACTCTTACCAGTATTAAAGATGTATTTCGCCGGGCGTTGGTGGCGCACGCCTTTAATCCCAGCACTTGGGAGGCAGAGGTAGGTGGATCTCTGTGAGTTCCAGGCCAGCCTGGTCTACAAAGTGAGTCTAGGACAGCCAGGGCTGTTATACAGAGAAACCCTGTCTCGAAAAAAAAAAAAAACCAAAAAAAAAAGATGTATTTCTAGTGTGAATTAATAGAATTAACACAGATTGTATTCCATGTAGAAACCAGATCATTGTTACTAATATTATGAAATATTCCTCCTGATAGAAATTTTGCCCATATTTCAAACTAGGATTGCCAATAAAAATGTTTAATAGCAGTATTATAAATTATTTATAAATAGGAATTGAATCATTGTTTATTATCAAAAATATAATCATTATTACAACAAATGATCATGAGTGGTACAAATTATTGTAATTGATATATATTGTGGGTACCAATATTATAAATTAAATTAGAATTTTTACTAGAAATCAAATAATCATCCAGATGTCATGATGTGGATTTATAATCCCAGCACTTAGGAGGAAGAGGCAGGAGGATTATGAGTTTGAGGCCAGCCTGGCTACATAGAAATCAAATAATCATTACTAGCATCCTCAAAGAGTATAAGTAACTTTATCACAAATTATGCTTACATACAAATTAGAAGTATCTGTTCTGAAGTATATCCAAATAATCATCACTAAACCTGATGTATTAGATGTAACAACTAATACTATAATTTATTGCAATTGTAACAAACTAAGGTTACCAATATACATGATTAGTATTTATGTTCAGAAAAAATCAAATTGCTAATATTTCAGTGCCTATTATAGTTATTGATATTTACATTATGGTTACTATAGACTCTAAGTGCTATGGTTATTAGTCAAATATTAGTTTGACAATTAGAAATTAAATCATTGTTAGTAATTACATCAAGGTTTACAATTAATTGCTAATTTTTCCAACGCTACAAGTTATATTTACTTCCATAAATAAACATTACCAATTTTATGGCTTAAATTATACTTAAATAACAGTGGTAATCTAGCATTATTGACCTTACTACTAATATTGCAAGTATTATAGTTGTTCATATAAATTAAAAATGTATGAATTAGGTTTATTTAAAGATAAAACAGTTAGTTCTGTTTGGTTTGGTTTGGTTTAGTTTGGTTTGGTTTTTCAAGGCAGGATTTCTCTGTGTAACCTCCCTGGCTGTCCTCGAACTCCCTTTGAAGACCAGATTGCCTTTGAACTCACAGAGATCCACCTGTGTCTGCCTCCCTTAGTGTTAGGACTAAAGATGAGTGTTACCATGCTCAGCCAAACCACTAGTTCTAAGAAAATCCAATTAGTTTATCACCATTATTATTTATGAACCAGTTCAGTATAATGCATGAGCATGGACTCCACAGCTAGAGTTTCTCTGTGGAAATCCTAGCCCTACAACTTACTATCTACTAACACAAGAAAACTTACTTAAATGCCATGCACCTCAGTTTATACATCAGTAAAATGCAGGTAATAGTATTTCTTGTATCATAGACTTGGTGTGAGAATTAAATTACTTAATAAATGTCAAGTGGTTAAACCCCATGCACCTGGCATATCTTAACTGCTCATTGTGTTGGTAGAAGTTATTTTTCTATTCCTAAGTGATTGTTTTTATCATGAAAGGGTGTTGGACTTTATCAAGTGTTTTTGCTGTTTTATTGACATAATCATGTGGTTTTGCTCTTTAGTCATGAATATACTATATTACATCAATTGATTTTCATATAAATTCATAGTTTCATAAATGTGTTTATGATATGTCTGGGTATAAAAAATTGCGTTACTGGGCTAAAGCTCACTTGGTCATAGTGTAAATCCATTGTGGGATTCAGATAGTATTGTTAAAGATTGTAGTATCTGTACTTGTAAGGAGTACAGGCCTGTAGTTTTCTTTTCTAATGTAATTTTGGTATCAGGATACTATTGTTCTTTTTTCTTAATATTTATTTTAGCCATATAGTACAGGATAACTATACTACAACCAATGCACCAAAGGGAACATGAACATAGACTTTGTTTCCTGTCAGTGAGACACTTTGCCCTAGTGATACTCTTGTTCGTGTAGAAAGAGCTTGACAGTATTCCATTCCCTTCTATTTTGGGGGGGGGGGAATTGGTGTTATTTCTTCTTCAAATAAATATTGGTGGAATTCATTGGGAAGACATCTAGTTCAAGGCATTTTTGGTCTGTATTTTATTTTATTATACTGGGTTACATAAGTCCATTTTCATGCAAATATGTATTGTACTTTGAGCAGTGCTCCCTCAATAGCTGGCTACCCTCCCCTCTCACTTTTCCCCTCCCCACATTAGTCCCCCAGACAATTTTGATTCTGCTTTCATGTCATTTGTGTATGTCCAATTTTATGTATCTATATAAAATGTAGGACCCACAGGGAAAACATGATACTTGTCTTTCTGAAACTGACTGAATTCACTTATAATATGATCATCTCCATTTTCATCCATTTTTCTACAGATGGCATAACTTCATTTTCCTTTATGGCTGAAAACATTTTCATTGTGCATATAACCACATTTTCATATGCTTCTATTGAGGGATATGAGTGTTAGTTTTATAATTTAGCTATTGTGAAAAGTGTTATGATACCTTTTGGGTAGATACCCAGGCATAGTGTAGCTTAAAGTCTAGTTATAGGCAGGTCTATTTTAGTTTCTGAGACCTTAACATAAGACTCAAAACTCTAAAACTGATCGAAAAAGTAGAAAAAAACCACTTCATGTTGTTGGCATAAGCAAGCACTTTCTAAATAGGACTCTAGTCACTCAGGAAGTTAAGGCCAACAATTGACAAATGGGATTTCATGAGGAAACAGTTAATCAAGAGACAGCCTTCAGAATAGGAGAAAATCTTTGCTACCTGAAAAAGGACTGATATATACAATATACAAAGAACTTAATAATCTAAATACCAAATTCAGTCACTAGATAGGCTAATGAAATAAGCATACAGTTCTCAAAAGATAAAGTACAAACTACCGATAAACATGAAAAAAATGTTCAACATTACTAGCCACCATAAAAATGCAAATTTAAAATACATTGAGATTTCATTCACCTTAATCATAATGGTAGTCATCATGGAAACAAAACTCTGGCTTGCCTGGAACTCACTATATACTCCAGACTAGTCTTGAACTCAAGACAAGAACTCTGCTTCATCCAAATACTAGGATTATATATGTTAACCATTGCATCTAGCTTTTTCATATGGAAAATATTATCATTTAAGATTCTAGTTCACTTATTATATATAGGTCTATTCAGATTTTTCCTTTCCTCTAGAGTCAATTTTAAAAGTTTGTATTTCTATAGAAATCCATCCATTTCATTTAGGCTTGCCACTGCCTCCTGAGTGCTGGGATTAAAGGCATACACTGCCACCACCTGGCTTTATTTTATTTTTAACAATTAAAAAATTAAAATTTATTTTTATTTTTATCATATGTATATGGAGGAGGGGTGTGTGCAAGTGGTAGCAAAGGCCAGAAGCTTCAGATCTCCTGGAGCTGAAGTTAGAAGCAGTTACCATCCACCTGATATAGGTGCTGGGAACTGAACTTCAGTCCTCTGCAAGAGCAGTAATCTCTCTTAACCACTGGGCCATCTTTCCAGGACAATTTTAGAAATATTTTCAAAGGGGGGCATGGTGGCACATGCTTTTAATCCCAGCACTTGGGAGGCAGAGGCAGACAGATCTCTGTGCGTTCAAGGCCAGCCTGGTCTACAAAGTGAGTCCAGGACAACCAAGGCTCTGCTACACAGAGAAACCTTGTTCTCGAAAAACCTTTAAAAAAAAAAAGAAATATTTTTAAAAACAAGCAGATAGGAGGATGAGAGGGAAGAGGGTAGGAGGATGGGATCAGGAGGGGGAAGAGGAAGGGGACTATGATTGAGATCTAACTTGAAGAAATGAATAAATGTAAAAAAAATATTTTTTCAATTGTAGGTATAAGGGGTGTCTATAGTGTGGGTAGTATGTATTAAAAAAAGGGTTTGAGAGCCAGATGTGGCAGTGCACACCTGTAATCCCAGCACAGGATTACAAGAGGCAAAGTCAGGAGGATCTCTATGAGTTTGAGTCTAGCCTGCTCTACACAGTGACTTCAAAGCTAGGCAGTGCTGCATAGTAAGAACTTGTCATGAATAAAATAAAGATAATAAAATAAAAATAGGCCTTGTGGAAAAAAAGACTTTGTTAGCTGAGTTTGCCCAGCTAAAAGTTAATGTTTGAGAATATTGTTAGTAAACTAGGTTAATCTATGGTATGAGGTAGGTTAAGTGTGTTAAATGCACATTTTTCTTTGTTTACGAAGTTGGAGATTGAGCCTGGGGCCTCACACATTCTAGGCAAGCATTCTATTACATATGCCTTATTTACATAACTCAAAGTTACTCTTTTTTGTTTTTTAGTTTTTTTTTTTTTTTGAGACAGGGTTTCTCTGTGTAACAGCTCTGGCTGTTCTGGACTCATTTTGTAGACCAGGCTGGCCTCACACTCACAGAGATCCACCTGCCTCTGCCTCCTGAGTGCTGGGATTAAAGGGGTGTGCCACCACGCCTGGCTCAAAGTTATTCTTATACAGTATTTTTAGTAAGCCTGTATTCTGCTTTATATATTTGGAAGCTCTGTTGTTACTGGCATGTGTGTTATTTGTTACATCTTCTTGATGAATTGATTTTATTATAAAATACCCTTATCTCTAATGACAATTTGTTTAAAAATCTGTTTTATCTGATATTTGTATAGCCATTCCAGCTCTCTTTGTTATTATTTGCATGGTAATTTTTTTCCATCAATCCATGTTGTTCCTATTTTTGTATTTAAATATAAAACATGTCTCTTGGCTAGCAAGATGGCTCTGCAGTTAAAAGTGCTTAACAGGAAGCCTGATGACCTGAGAGATAACCAACTCCCATAAGTCCCATGACCTCCACATGGTGCATTGTAGCATGGGTACACATGTGGTTACACACACACACACACACACACACACACTGAATAAATAAATGTAATAAAAGGGTTTTTTTGTTTTGTTTTTTAAGAATGTTGTCCAGCTGGATGAGGTGGTACACACTTTTTTTTTTTGTTTTTTCCAGACAGGCTCAGGCTTTCTCTGTGTAGTGGTACAGAGTGTCCTAGAACTCACTTTGCAGACCATGGTGGCCTTGAACCCACAAAGATCCATCTGCCTCTCCCTCTAAAGTGCTGGGATCAAAGGCGTGTGCCACTACTCCCAGCCTGGTAGTACACACCTTTAGTCTCAGCACTCAGGAAGCAAAGGCAGGAGGAGCTGCATGAATTTGAGGCTAGCCTGGTCTATCTATATAGCTCCAGGACAGTCAGAACTGCATAGAGAGACTCTGTCTCAAAATAAACAGATAAACAACAACAAAATAGAATGTTGTCCATATACACAAAAATATTAAAAATAAATGAATATCTGAATAAAAGTTGTCTCTTGTAGACAGGATCATAGTAAGGTCATGTTTTATATCCATTATGCCTGCATTTATGATGGCTGCCGTGTGAGTGCTAGGACTTGAACCTGAGTCCTCTGTAAGAGCAACAAGTGCTATTATCTGCTGAGCCATCTCTCCATCTCCATTATGCCTTTTCTTTCTTAAATAATTTATTTATATTTATTTTATATACATTGGTGTTTTGACTACATGTGTGTCTGTCGGATTGTTTGGAACAGGAGTTACAGACAGTTGTGAGCTGCCATGGGGTGCTGGGAATTGAACCCAGGTCCTCTGGAAGAGCAATCAGTGCTTTTAACCACTGAGCCATCTCTCCAGCCCCCATTCTGCCTTTTAAATGGAGTGTTTACTTTTATTTAATGTAATTACTAGTAAGTAACAATTTATGTTTGCAATTTTTCCTTCTTTTATCTGTTTTTTCTTTAAGACAGAATCTCACTTTGGAGTCCAGGCTGGCCTTGAACTCAAAATTGTAGCTCAGACAGGGCTTAAATATAATCCTTCTGCCTTGACACCCTAGGACAAAAGGCATGTTCCAGCACACCAAGCTAAATATGTATGCTCTTTGGTGGTACTAAGATTTGAACCTGTGGCCTTATGCATGCTATGTCAATGTTTACCAGTAAGATAATCTCCTACCCATTTTTATTCTGTTTTGTTTTGTTTTGTTTGAGACAGGGTCTCACTATGTAGCCCTGGCTGTCCTGGAACTCACTTTGTAGACCAGGCTGACCTTGAACTCACAGAGATCCACCTGCCTCTGCCTCCTGAGTGCTGGGATTAAAGGTGTGTGCTACCATGTCCAGCAATTATTTTACTCTTATGTTTGAAATTTTGAGTATTTTAAAAATATATAGCTTTTTCAAACATATAGTTATGCATTAATAATTTTATGTTCAATATTGTCTTGAAAAGCACTTTAATTATCCTGTTTCTTTCCTGATTAAATGTGTGATATGCACAAAGCCCTGACTGCAATCCTTAGCTAAATAATAAATTTTTAGTGTTTTCCCTAGAGATTATAATTTATTTCTTAACTTATACAACTCTAATTGTAATTAATTTCAGTAGCCAAGTTTGTTTCCTCTATATAGCTTTATGGCTTTATTCTCATTGTCTCTTTGTGTTATTTTTGGTATATAAATAACATCTTTACAAACTGTGTGCCAAAGACTATAAACATAATTGTACCTTATATAGTTACCTTTTAAGTCAGGGAAGAAAAAAACATATCAAGCCAAATAAAGCATTCATATCATTATTTGTATTTACCTATAGAGACAGGTCAGATGGAACATGCCTTAAACCCAACATTTGGATATAGAGGTAGTAGGATCAGGAGTTCAAGGTCAGCCTCAGCTACATAGAGTTCAAGGGAGTACAAGAGACTATCTAAAAAAACCACATACTACATACATTCATACATACATACATATGTGCATGTATGTATACATAAAATACCTGTATGGTTACCATCAGTTGTTCTTTATTCCTTTATGAAGGTTCAAGTTGCTAGAGTATCATTTCATTTGAGTATTTTTATAAAATAGACATACTAATGATTAACTATTTCAGATTTTTATCTGCTAATATCTTTATTTCTCCTTCAATTTTGAAAGACAGTGTCCTAGTTTCATTTCTGTTGCTATAATAAAATACCACAACAAAAAGCAATTTAGTTTATTTCAGCTCACAATTCTAGGTTATAGTCCATCATAACATCCAAGTCACAATGGCAGAGCATGAAGTGGCTAGTCACATCTGTAGTCAAGAATAGAAAGAAAGAAATACATGCATGCTCAGTATTCAGATAGCTTTCTCTACTCTTACACAGTCCAGGTCCCTAAACCAGAGAATGGTGCTGCTGCGGTGCCCACAGATCAGGCTGATCTAAGCAGTCCCTCATTGAGACTCTCTACCTAGATGATGCTAGGTTGTGTTAAGTGAACAATTAAAGCTGTCACGGAGAGCATTGCTAGATACAGAATTGTTGATGTGCATTGGCTTTTCCTTTCAGCACTTTGTAATTGTTACTTCACTGCCTCCTGACTTCCAACGTTTCAGCTACTAATCTTATTGGGGATCTTTTGTGCATAAGTCACTTCTACTACTTTTAGATTTTTCTCTTTGTCTTTCATAAGTTTCTTTGTAATGTGTCTAGTTACATGTTTCTTTGAATTTATTCTACTTGGAGCTCAGTGTGCTTCTTGAAATCCATGGGTTGTTTTTCATCAAATTTAGAGTTTTGTATTCATTGTTCCTTCATATATTCTGTGTACCTTTTCTTCTTTACTATCTCCTTTTTTTCATTTTTTATAATAATTTATTTTTTATTTCTTCAAGTTACATCTCAATCACAATCCCCTCCCTTCTCCCCCTTCCATTCCCACCCTTCCACCCTCCTCCCCCTCAACCCCCCATCTGCTTCCCTTCTTTTTTTTTTAGTTTAAGGTATTTCTTTTTCCCCCCAACAGCTTTCCCTTTCAGTCCAACAAATGGTTCTTTTTCTTATAACTATAAATACAATACAAAACAACAGAAATAAATAGGCCACAATTATAAGAGTTATATGGCTTAGCATACATTCCCAATGTCCAGTCCATATATATTTGGCACCTGACTTTAACATTCTACTATCTAACCATCTCCATGAGTTTAAAGTTCTATATCTAACTCAGCTTTCATACTAACTTGCCTCACAATTTTAAAAATATCTTCTTAGATCCAGAACACCCTCTTGATTCCTAAACAACTCAAAATTTAACTATGAGACTCTAGCTATCTATTCTTCAACCACCTCAGAGACCTGAGAGGGATAAATATATCTGATTATATAGGAAGTGCAGGGCCTGCATCTTCCAAAACTAAGAAATGACATACCAGTGGCTGCCTGGACAGTTCCCATTTTCTCTCCATACATTACAGCATCAATCTTCAGCCATTTGGCCCCGTTTCTCTGACAGACATGATTGTAGAGCAGGAATTATGAAGGACTTACCTACCCTGTCTTGGCAGAGCTAGGCTGTTGACTTACCTGCTTCCAAGTTTTGTCCTTTTTGGACAGAAGTCTGTCTACAGTTGAAGCAAGGGATTTTTCTTGCCAAGAGAAAGGCTTACCACCAATTCAATCATCTCCCACTGGAGATTCTTCAATGCTCATCTTCTACTTGGAGTAGAATAGGGGGTGCTGTCAGGAGCTGACATGTCTCGATATCAAAAAATCTTAAGTTAAGAAAACATCTTTGAATGCCATATTCTGCAGATCTCTTGAGGTTTTTGAAGATGCCCTATCTCTTATATTTAGATAAGCAAATATTGCTTGTCTCTTAGCAACTTGATTTCTGAGTAGCTTAGAAAATAACTGTGATAGACTGTCATAGTAACTAACAAAATGACACGTTTGCATGACTATTAGTTTCCATTTCTTAATTATACTAAACAGTTTATGACGGTTGGTAGCAAGAGGCCAAAACTTGACATTTCATTTTTAAGCATTACTAGGAGCAATACCTTTAAGAAGCATTACCCTTAATTTTGTATCAATATACAAAGATCAATACCAATGTGGCCAAATATAATCTTAATTTTGTATCAATATACAAATATCAATACCAATGTAGCCCTATACAATCTTAATTTTGCATTAATATACAATGATCAATACCAATTTAGCCAAATATAATATTAATTTTGTATCAGTATACAAAGGCATAAGGCCATATTCAATAATCTGTCCTTTTTTCTTGATCTTTCTTATACTATGTCTATGTCCCATTTTTCTCAAGTCTGTTCACTCCTACATAGGAGAGAAAGAAAGATACAGAAAAGAAAAAGAGAGAAGTCCCTGGTTCTAACCTCCAAAACCCATTTAACAAGACCATTTAACAGCTTGTAGTCTTTTCCCCTAAATAACAAAATTTTCTATTATTTATCAAATAACCAAAGCGGGGGGGAATACCCTCCCCACCTTCTGGGGATGGGACGTTGTTCTCTTAAAATGACTTCCTGCTGATTTGGGATATAGTAAACCTGTTTGGGGCCCAAATAAGAATGGAAAAATGGTTAAAAATGTTAATAGAATCATTTGATGTTCAGTCCTTTTGTGCTCAGCTATTTAGATGTCCTAAGAAGTTCATAGACAGAAGCTGATCTTCAGAGCTTTACTGAAGTTCTGGCTGGAGCAGTCTGTGGAGCTGAATGATCTTAGCAATTTTGAGTTGTTGTGGTTGTGGACTTTTGAGGAAACTGCTATTGAGGAAGTCTGCAAGGCTGGATCATCTGGGCCATTCGTCTTCTTTGGTGTCTGATCTGTTTTCTGCTGAGGTTTCCGTTGTCCAGTTGTCCCTGGATTCCTTGAATGGATGCTTTAAATCTCCTGGAAAGATAAGAACAGAGCCCTGCCCTAATCCTAACTCTGGGACAATTACCTTTTTTTTTTTTTGGAGGGGTACTATCTCCTTTTGTGACTTGTATTATGTGTGTATTGACATGCTTGATGGTGTTACACTTACCCTTAAGCTTCTGTTTTGTTTAAGTTTTTCTATTCCATAGACTGGATAATCTCAATTTACTTTTCTTTGGGTTCACTAATTCTTTACTCTGACATATCAAATCTACTATTAGTTTGGGGCAAACGTTGGTTAGAAAACAAATACCAGGCTTCCCCGGGGCTACATATCACATATGTCTGTGGGAGGGTGTCAGAACTTGGAGTTAGAGACACTTGTGAGCTGACATATGGTGCCGGGAATTGAACCCAGGACCTCTAGAAGAACAGTCAGTGCTCTTAACCACTAAGCCATCTCTCCAGCCCCAGGAAAAGGCAGAGAGATCCCACTCTCAGGAATAAGCGGAGTAGGCAGATGAGGCAACAGGATGTTGATGGACAGTACTTATGTGGAGTCCATTTGATCCATGAGGGGTACATTCAAGCAGATTCCCTGAAGCTTACAAGAAAATTTTAAGTTCAAAAAAGGAGATAAGTTTTAGGCATATTAGCATACCACTGTTTGTAATCTGTACTAAAATCCACTTTGTAGAAAAGGGACTAGTGGGGCTGGAGAGATGGCTAAGAGGTTAAGAGCACTGGCTCCTCTTCCAGAGGTCCTGAGTTCAATTCCCAGCACCTACATGGTGGCTCACAACCATGTATAATCAGATCTGGCCCCCTCTTCTGGCCTGCAGGCATACATGCAGGTAGAACACTGTCTACCTAAAAAAAAAAAAAAAAAAAGGAAGGAAGGAAGGAAGGAAGGAGGGAGGGAGGGAAGGAAGGAAGGAAGGAAGGAAGGAAGGGGAGTAGCATGACCACTCTTTAAGGCAAGCTCAGGGAGGACAGAAGCTTTCCATGGAGCACAAGGGAAAAATCTCTCTTCTTCTTTACTTTCAGTATGAATAGAATACAGACCATGAAAGCAGGACCTCTTTCTTCTATCCAGAACCCTGATGTATATAGATTAGACAAATATTTTAGGACAATAAAACGCACTTTTAAATGTATACTTAGAAGACAACCAAAGGAAATTGAAAATCTTGTGCTTGTAACTAACCCTAACCCTAACCCTAACCCTAACCCTAACCCTAACAATAGTCAGTGTTTGCCAGAACTAAATTAATAGTTTATTAGAATTCTATTGATTAATGTTCAAACTCTGGACTTTTGAAGTTTTGTGTATCAATAGCATATCGAAGGAAAGAAATCTGAAACATTACTTTTAGACCTTAAGTCACTTTCTTATCACAACTTAAGCTTTCATATCCTCAGACCTTTATACCTTGCATTTACACACCCTAAAAAACTTTCTTAGACCCTAAAACATTTTCTTAGATCCTCACAACTTAAGCTTTCATATCTTCAGACCTTGCACAAATTTTATACTTTTTGTTGTTTTTTGAGACAGCGTTTCTCTGTGTAGCCCTTGCTATCCTAGAACTCTCTCTGTAAACCAAGCTGGCCTTGAACTCCCAAAGATCGCCTGCCTCTGCCTCCCCAGTGCTGGGATTAAAGGCCACAACCAGCCTTTTCTACCTTTTTTCTATCCAATTATTCACCACAAGACACAAGTGGTTGCTTACTGGGAGCAGCCATTGTAAAGCGGATTCCTTTAAATAAAGGAATAGTAAAAACTTGCTTTGAAATCTGTTTTGTGAGTTTCTCTTTTCTGGATCTAGTAACAAGGTAAATTGTGTTTAGACAGACATACTCTAGGAGAGTGAGGCCTGTGGCCTGATCTTTATATATGATGAGAACTGAGAAGGCAGCTGAAGCCTTGGTTGCTGCTGTTAAACTAACAAATCTATCACTAACCTAGTTGTCAGCCCTATCAGAGACAGGAGAATGATGAATTTCACCAGAGTAATCATAAAATACAGTTCAAGCAACTAATGAATCTATTAAAAATGACAGATACTTACTGGCTACCAGGACAGTCACTCAAGATTCCTCCTTGGTTGTTGAGGGCAGGGATCCCAGGGCAGCAACAGTCTTTGGCCACCAGGCCTAGAAGATCCAACAGACTTTCCTGTGGAGTAGAAACTTGGGGGAACTGGCCTACCTCATCTAGGCCAAGTGGGGCAATCAACTCGCCAGTGTCCTGATTGTCCACAGTTTGGAGAGGGTCATGGTGGCAGGCAAAGTGAAGGGTAGTTTTTCATCCCATGAGTAACTTTGCCACATTTAAAGCAAGCTCCAGGCGGAGGTTCTTCTGTGCCCATCATCTTCTTTGGAGGAGATTAGAGGGGTTTCCAGGAGCTGATGTGTTTCTATTATGAAAACTCTTATTTATTTATTTATTTATTTATTCATTTATTTATTTATTTATTTATTTATTTATTTTAAATGTCATATTCAACAGATCTATGAAAAGTTTGAGGACCATCTATATATTAGATATACCTGATTTAGTTACTTGCTTTAGGCTTAATTTTGAAACATATACAGGAGACTAAATAAAGCTTATTCCTGTAATTTATTATATTAGTAGTTAGCATGACTACAAGTATAGGTCTTAACTCATTAAAGAATTTGATCATTAGTCAGGCATGGTGGCACACACCTTTAATCCCAACACTCAGGGGGCAGAGTCAGGTGGATCTCTGTGAGCTCCAGGCCAGCCTGATCTACAAAGCGAGTCCAGGACAGACAGGGCTATTACACAGAGAGATCCTGTCTCAAAAAACCAAAAAAAAGACTTTGATCATTTATAAGGTGACTATTAACTTGCATGTCTTAATTACCTTTAATAGTTTTTAATAGTTTAGTTAGCTTTTATAAGACTAGGACTTTTCATTCCATCCTTGTTAGATTTAGCTTTTAAAAAATAGTGAGTTTTGAATTGAAGCTCTTCTAGTATCAAAATAAAACTTTTTAATATAGATACAGTTCATAGGGAGACTGGAAACTTTACTGATCCTTTTATAGTGCACCATTATGGAATATTACAGTTTTTGTATGGCTTAGTTTATCCATATAGCTAAAACTTAAAAAGGCAAAAAAGCTAGCTAAATACTATTACAAACATGAGCAGACCTTAGGAATTTATAAATCTTGGTTATCAAATATACCTTATTTATCAAACATATGTTGTTACTTATCTAAACTTTCTGGCAGCTCGGTGTTGAACAGTTAGTAAAGACATAAGTACTTAAATATACATCTTAAATCAGCTTTTGTTAATCTGAATTGACCTTTATAACCTTCAGTTTTTATCATCATGCACGGTACATTCAAAACCAGTGTTAAATCATATATATAGTATGTTGTAGTAAATATAACCTTAAATTTTTATCATAATACAAAATCCATACCAATTCAAAATATTTGAGACTTGTTGTTGCTTCCTTGGTCTAAAAGGAGATATGATGATAAATAGAGAGCTCATTGGGACTAAGAATTTTTACGAATATTGCTTTGTGCCATGAGGTCACCTTAAGATGGTGAAATCACCTGATATGTACTCTTTAACCTTCGTATAGATGGTTGCCAGCCATGTGGCTACTTATATCCTAATGAGGTCACCAGACAAGATAGAGAAGAGCCACATGGTTGCTATTTTAAAAATGTTTTCCTAGTGTATAAGTATATATATGTTTGTGTGTGTGTATGTATGCATTTTAATGAAAGTTGAATCTAAGTTATATGCACTTAGAGTTGAATCCAAGTTACATATATATATATACATATATATATACAGACAGAGTTAAATCCAAGTTAACACACACATATACTAATATATATACTAAACATATGTATAGATTTTTGTTTTTTTGAGTTTTTTTTCAGTTTTTCGAGACAGGGTTTCTCTGTGTAACAGAGCCCTGGATGTCCTGGACTCTCTTTGTATACCAGGCTGGTCTCAAACTCACAGAGATCCACCTGCCTCTGCCTCCAGAGTGCTGGGATTAAAGGTGTGTGCCACTACACTTGGCTAGATTTTTTTTATTAAGCCTTTTTATAAGCCTTTTGTTGCAAGTTTGAAGCCAAATTTTGTTATAGATTTTATAGATTTTAAACCATACCCAATGAATTTGCAAATCCTGAGATAAGGATTTACAACATAATCTTAAGAGATTTTTTTTTTGAGAGCAAAGTGCAAAGAAATCATAGAGATGAGAGACTTTTTTTGGTTTTTAGAGACAGGGTTTCTCTGTGTAACAGCCTGGCTGTCCTGGACTCACTTTGTAGACCAGGCTGGCCTCGAACTCACAGAGATCTGCCTGCCTCTGCCTCCCGAGTGCTGGGATTAAAGGCGAACGCCACCACCACCCGACTTTTAAGAATGGGAAGTAGAGAAAGTTAGAGAGCAAAGCAAGTTTAGATATAAGATATTTAGGAATCATTTTTCTGGGCAGTAGCACTTGTTAACAATTTGTGAGAATTTGGAAATTGAGTTTACCAATTTTTTTTGGCCATTGATCTGTACTGATGTCAAGCTGCTATAATAAAATCTGAGTCCATGGGGGAAGAGAAAGTCAAAAACCTGAACACCGTGAGGATGTGTTCCTATAACCTGCAAGAGGAGGCTGAGAGCTGAAGCTGCAGGACTGTAGGCTGGAGCCAGAGAAAGGCAGGAGAGGAGCGGGAGAGGCAGGAGCTATCCGTGTGGTTGCAGCAGGCAACAGATGCTAAAGAAGCACATAGGTGCCCACATGGAGGTGCAGCAGGCAAGAGGGAAGCAGCAGCTGAAGAATAAGACTCTAGAATTTGGAATCAAATTCACAAACAAATGATTGGTACACACTTTAGGAGAGTTAGATTCATTCAGAGCAGGTGCTGCAGGGGAGACCAGGTAGTGGGAGTGTGCACTTGCAGCTGGCCTGCTCCTTTGCTTTTTCTGCTCCTGTTGGTCCTGCTCTGACTCCACTTTGTAACACACTTACAGATCCATCAACCTTAACTTAAACACAGGACATTTACAAAGTTTGTGGAGGGGATGAGGGGGGGAGCAGGGGGCCAGATAGGGAAAAAAACCATAACTTGGAGCGAGGAAAAAAAAGAAATGGGGAATGGGGAACTTTTTTCGCTTTCTGATCGCTTGCAATATTTGTAAGTGTCCCAGGTAATATTGAGATCTAGGGTACCATTAGTCAGCCACGTTTGGATTGATTACTGAAGGGTTGTTGAGGCCATATTCAACTGGAAAGGCAGATAAGTTTAGAGATCCTTAAGTTGGGTACTAGGTGGAAAGATCAGATATTCTCCAAAAGGCATCCCATAGGTAAGGTAGAAGGAGAGGCCAAAGGCCTGAACTCCAAGACATCCCAAAGACTTAAGGGGACTGAATAAAGAAGGCACAAGCCAAACAGTGGGTCCTTACCTCACAGATTGGGTGGGCCAGGAGAGACTCGGCACCTGGTACCAAGGCTTTTGAATGAAGCCAATAGGTGAAAACTGATTTAAAAAATAAAGCCTTGCCCAGGGGAAAAGGTCATAAGTGGGTATATCAGCCTCCAAAGACTACCAGACACTTAGGGAAATAGTTAAGCCAACTGAGAGGGATTATTCACCAATTGCTGGTGATGGTTGGAAGACCAATTGATTGGTGGACCAGAAGGTGGATTTGTTGCAGGTGAAACAGGCTAGTGTGGCTTAGACCACTGGGGGAGTTGGGGGAGAGTGCACAGTCACTGAGAGAACCTCTGGAGTCATCAGCACTGTTAGGATTTAGCAGAAGTGTACCTTGGTGGATAGGAGCAGAGATCACACCACACAATAGATCTCAGGCAAGAGATTTATTGTAGGGTAGGGGGTGAAAGCTCATTGGACAAGGACATGAGACAGACAGAGAGAAAGAGAGAGACAGACAGAAAGACCAGAAAACAGAAAACAAGAGAGTAATCTGTGATGGAAAGGACCTTTTAAAGGGTTCGCGACTGGTGATGACATAGCTTAGCTGCTGGTGCTGAGTTGCTGAAGGTAGGTTGGGGCAATGCGTGATTTCTTACAGTCCCTGTGTTTGTACCATATTTTCTTATTTCTTTGCATAGCTCATAAATTTTTGATGAAACTGTCCATCTTAACATTATGTGGCAACTCAGGGATCATATTTTATTCCCCACCCACCCTAAGTTTATTTCTGTTGTGTTTGTAGTGACTTTCTTGACCTAATTATTTAAAGTTTGAATGATTTATCATGTGTAGTATAGAAGCCTTCACTCCATTAGTGATCAGCTCTTAATTGAGCAGATTTTCTTTCTTTCTTTCCTTCTTCCTTCCTTTCTTTCTTTCTTTCTTTCTTTTTTGAGACACAGTCTCACTGAATAACCCCAGTTTGACCTAGAGGTCATATAATTCTCCTGCCTCAGTCTCCCAAGTGCTGGGATTCCAGGTACATGGCACCATATCTGGCTAGATATTGTTTAGACATTAACACCTTGTTGAAGTGCTTGGTGTGCATGTTAGGGCATGCCTTTAATGCTCTGACAGGCTGTTTACAACTTCATTTCTGCTGTGTAGAGCTTCAAGATCATTCTCTTGGAATGAGGCTTTAGAGGAATTCCAGCCATATTCTGTCTCATCCAGTAGTTGCTCTAATATCAAAAGGCAAAATTACAACAATTTAATGATTTTTAAAAATTCTTCTCTCATACAATACATGCCATCTGCAATTCCCCTCCCTCCACTCATCCCAGTTCCTCCCCCCACTTCTCCTCTTCCCTAGAGCCACTCCTCCTCCCTTTCCCTTCAGAAAAGAGCAGGCCTCCCAATTTAGTGATTCTAATTAGCTTTATTTTCAATTCTAGAATCAGGCAATACCTTATTCCATGTATATAATAAATGTTCTAAGAAGCTGAGCAAATGAGCTTAATTTTATAGATATTAAAAACCAAAGAAAGCAGAAACAGACAAAAATCATATTCATTTCAAATTTACTCTCTTTGTAAGCTGGGAGTGGAGAGATAGAATTATAAAAAAAAAATAGCTGGTTAAGATATGGTTACTTCAGGACTAGAGAGATGGCTCAGCATTTAAGAGCACTGGCTGCTCTTCCAAAGAACCAGGATTCAAATCCCAGCACCCACATGGCAGTTCACAGCTGGCTGTAATTGCCAGGCATTGTGGTGCACGCCTTTAATCTCAGCACTCCGGAGGAAGAGGCAGGTGAATTTCAGTGAGTTCGAGGCCAACCTGGTCTACAAAGTGAGTCTAGGACAGCCAGGGCTGTCAAACAGAGAAAACTTGTCTCGAAAAAAAAGAAGAAAAAAAAAGATGAAGTTACTTCATGTTAACTATTTTTTAAGATAGGGTCATGCTATGTAGCACAGCTTGGCCTCAAACTTGCTATATAGCAAAGGATGACTGACCTTCTCATCTTTCTGTTGCCCACCTTCTGAGTGATAGGACTACAGGCATCTGTTACCACACCCAATTTTGTATAGCACTAGGAATGGGATCCAGGCAAGCATTGCACCACCTGAGCAGTAGCTCCATGTTAACTCTTTTTGTAAAGATAAAAACAGGGTCACTGCCTGGCGGTGGTGGCGCACACCTTTAATCCCAGCACTTGGGAGGCAGAGGCAGGCGGATCTTTGTGAGTTCAAGGCCAGCCTGGTCTACAAAGTGAGTCCAGAACAGCCAGGGCTACACAGAGAAACCCTGTCTCGAAAAAACAAAAACAGGGGCACCTTCCATAGCATACCAACTGAAAATGACCTGCTTGGAAATTTTGCTTATCATTTCTCCTGACTTCTTGGAAGATCAGATAGCATCTTCGTTTTGGTTTAGTCATGAGAAAATTTAGGATGAGGGATTCCGAATTTATTTTTCCCCCATTATCTGTTGGACCCTAGTGCAGGATCTCAGTTCACAACAGGTATCTCTTACAGTTTTCATTTAACTTAATATACTTCATGAAATGGCAGCTTTCTTGGATTATTATACAGTTTTGGTCACTTTATAGAGTGCAGAATAAAGGTAATTTTAATCAGGTGTGATGGCAAACACCTGTAATCCAACACGTGTGAAGTGAAGGCAAGAGTATCAGGAATTCAAACTTATTTTGGTTATATAACAAGGTCATGGCCAGCCTGGGCTACATGACAGGCTCTCTTGAAGATCTTATTAAAATGCTTAGTTTTTTCCCTATTCATGCTGATTTTATTTTATCTTTTTTTACATGTAAGTCACAAATTATTTCAAATAATAAACAATAAAAAGAGACTTGCACATTATTTTTTCTGAAGTATCTATGATATTGGTAGCACAAAAATTAAAACATATACAATTGTACCCACGAACATCAATGCAAAGATATTAAACTATTAACTAATACATATAAAACCATATTAAGAAAATACTAGTTTTTAGGTTCTTCAGTACCCTCACCCATGTGACCTGCTATCAGTCTTGACAGTGTATTTTGGTCGTGTTTTATCTTTGCTTTATTCTTTGTTTCTATGCCACTTTTCAATAATAATAATAATTAGGAAGAGCAGTTATGGTGGTTTGAGAGGCTTGTCTCAAGTTCTAGGCTACCCTAAACTAAATAGTGAGTTTCTGGACAACTTGGGCTACAGAGTGAGACTCTGTCTCTACAAACAAAACAACAACAAAAGATGGAAGAAGGGAAAATCAAGAGAGTTTCCTGCTAAGAATGCAAGAATATTTCGTTTAAATAATGTATTACAATAACACAATTTATTGATGGATCTAAGGAGAAATTTATATTATTTCCATAGATATTTAGGGAACTTTTGACAGCTTTTGTTTTAAAGTATTTATTAAGTAAATAAATAATTGAACTATTTATTAAATAAATAAATAATTATGTATACAGTGTTCTGTCTGCATGTATTCCTGCAGGCCAGAAGAGGGCACCAGATCTCATTATAGATGGTTATGACCCCCCATGTGGTTGCTGGGAATTGAAATCAGGACCCTGGAAGAGCGGTCAGGGCTCTTAACCTCTGAGATATTTCTCCAGCCCCTGACAGCTTATTTTAATAAAGGCATTCAAAACAGAAATCAATTGATAGTGTTTTATCACAATAAAATCTGTATTATCTCAATTCTAAAATTATCACCATAATGGACAACACTGAAGGTATTTCCAGTAAGATTAGAAGTATAAAAAAAAAATACCAAATATAATGTAAAAAAAAAAATCAGGAGCAAGGCAAAGGTGCTCACTGTCTCCAGTTCTTTTTGACATTGTTCTAGAAATATTGAACCAATGCAACTAGATGTATAAAAAATTAGCCATAAGAATGGGTAAGAAGACTTTTAACAATTTTTATTTGAGCCAGGAATGTGTCTTAATGGCAGAGTACTTAGCTAGCATGTACAAAGACCTAGGTTTGATCCCCAAAATAATAAAATATCTCTGTAGATGATACAATGGTATACCTAGAAAACCCACAAAGAACCAATAATAATGCTAACCGAGGCAATAAGATAATGTAGTAGCAGCATAGCAGAATGTATGATGAGTATATGAACATCAGTAGTTTTCTGATACACAAATAACAATAATAAAAGATATACTAGAAATTAGTATTCACAATAACAACAAAAATATCTAAAAATACTTTAATAACTGGATTTAGTGGATTATAAAAACAAACATGAAATTGGACGGGGGATGTGTTAGGTGATATATTGGAGAAGTTGGAAGGAGAAATGAGAGATACATCTGATCATATTTCATTACATACCTGTGTGAAATTCTCAAGCATATAGAAAAAAATACACACTTCAGTATGAACTTTACAAGGTATGTGTAGATTTATGAGGAAAAGTTTAAAACACTCTTAAAGGACATAAAAACATACTTACTTAACTAAAACTTTTTTGTTCCTTATTGTTAGCTAGAATAAACTGATACCATTAAAAGGTCAGTTTATATACTCAGGTCTTTAATTTACTAACAATATGACTATCAAAAATATACCTATAAACTTTTATCTAGAGCTAGATGAGTTGATAAGAAGTGCACATAGGAGAGTAAACACGTCTACGGCCATACCACCCTGAACGCGCCTGATCTCGTCTGATCTCGGAAGCTAAGCAGGGTCAGGCCTGGTTAGTACTTGGATGGGAGGAGAGTAAACACAAAAGAATGGCCAGGACAACCCTGACAAAGACAAGTTCAGAGGAGGCACTGACCCGACCAGTGTACAGGGAATCTAATGCCTCTGCCACCAAACACATCATGAAATTTTTTTTCTTGTATGATTTTAGACGTCTTATTTTTAAATGTTTATTTATTACTTCATTATATCTCCATTGCCACCCCCTCCCTCCACCCACTCCTGGTCCCTCCCTCCCCCCCAACTTTCCCCTTTCCCACCCATCCCATCCCTCCAGTGTGGGGTGTCTCGGTGTATCAACCCCCCTCAGTTCATTAGTCACGTGAGGTCTAAGAGCTTCCTCTTGCACAGGAGGCATACATGGCAGTTCCACTAGGGTGGGTGTCCCACTGACAGGTAACCAAGTCCCTGTTCCTGCTCTTTTGGGTCTATTGATTGTAGGATAGTTATCCTATACCCTACTGGCTAGAATCCAGTTATAAGTGAATATATGCCATGTGTATCTTTCTGAGTCTGAGTTAGCTCACTCATTTTGAGCATTTCTAGTTCCATCCATTTGGTTGCATAATTATTTCCAGTTTCCTTGTTTCTGATAACTGAGTAATATTCCAATGTGTAAATGTACAGTTTTTTTTAATATACATTCTTTGGTTGAAGGACATCTGGGTTGTTTCCAGTTTCTAACTATTACAAATAAAGCTGTTATGAACATAGTTAAGGAGTTGTCCCTGTGGATTGGTGAGGGATCTTTTGGATATATGCCCAGGAGTGATATGGCTGGGTCTTGAGGTAGAGCTATTCCAAGTTTTCTAAGATATCACCAGACTGATTTCCATAGTGGTTGTACAAGTTTGCACTCCCACCAGCAATGGAGAAGTGTTCTCCTTTCTCCGCAGCCTTGCCAGCATATGCTGTCTTTTGAGTTTTTGATCTTAGCCATTCTGATAGGAGTGAGATGGAATCTCAGAGTCATCTTGAGTAGCATTTCTCTGACGATTAAGGATGTTGAGCATTTCTTCAAGGGTTTCTCAGTCATTTTAGATTCCTCTTTTGTGAATTCTCTGTTTAGATCTGTTCCCCATTTTTCTGATTGGGTTACTTGGTTTGCTGGTGTTTAATTTCTGGAGTTCTTTATAGATTTTGGATATTAGCCCTCTGTCAGATAAGGGGTTGATGAAGATTTTTTTCCCAATCTGTAGGCTCCTGTTTTGTTTTAATGACAGTGTCCTTTGCCTTACAGAAGCTTTTCAGTTTCATGAGGTCCCATTTATTATTGATTGTTGGTCTTAGGGCCTGAGCTATTGGTGTTCTGTTCAGGAATTTGTCACCTATGCCAATAAGTTCCAGGCTTTTCCACACTTTCTCTTCTATTAGATTTAGTGTGTCTGGTTTTATGTTAAGGTCTTTGATCCACTTGGACTTAAGTTTTGTGCAAGGTGATGAATATGGGTCTATTTGCATTCTTTTACAAGTTGACATCCAGTTAGGCCAGCACCCATTTGTTGAAAATGCTCTCCTTTTTCCATTGTTTGGTCTTGGCTTCTTTGTCAAAAATTAAGTAACCATAGGTGTGTAGGTTTATTTCTGGGTCTTCAATTCGATTCCATTGTTCAACTTGTCTGTTTGATACCTCCAGATGTTGTTTTATTTTACAGGATTGATTTAGCTATTTTGGGGTTTTTTGTTGTTGTTGTTGTTTTTCCATATGAAGTGGAGAGTTATTCTTTCAAGGTCTGTAAAGAATTGTGTTGGTATTTTGGTGGGAATTGTATTGAATCTGTATATTGCTTTTGGTACACATCATGAGATTTTTATTATTTAAATTTTATGATGCTACACATGAACAAACAGACTAATGTTTAAAAGGGCAAAATGTGGGCCAGCAAGATGGTTTAGCCAGTAAAGGCTGCACAAACCTGATGACCTCTAAATTCAATCAGTAGAAGTCATGGTGGAAGGAGAAAGCCAATTCTACAAAGTTGTCTTCTAACACACCTTAGCTCATGTGAATCAACCCCCACACACATCATACATACACAGAACAACAATAATAAATATAAAAAGCAATAGAATAAAACTTAAAAGCCAAACACATATGGAAATGTAGTTTATGAGAACAATGACAACTCCAGGGACCAGAGAAAAGAGGGGCTTTATAGTAAATCATTGATTAAAGCATTGATAAAGTATTGCATTGATATTCTTCATTTATCTGAAATAGATTTTGATATCAGTGTGTAGCAGTGCTGTAGTTTGTTCTGGAAGTGTATGCATGAGGGAATGGTCACATGACAAGACAGGAAGCCAAGGAGATTCAGGGACTAGGCACATACTTTTTATAACAACCCATCTAGGGAACTTACCAAGGTCCTATGAGGACTACATTAATACCTTCCAAGCACTGTATCCTCAAGTGCCTAACCACCTTCCATTAGACCCTCATTTCTTAAAAGTTCCATCCTATCAACACAATCACACTGGGGACCAAGCTTCCAACACACAAACCTTTGGGGACACACTGAAGCCATATCCAAACTGTAGCAGGTAGGTAGGTATCAGTTCATTCTTTACCTTATTGGGAACTGATTTTCACCCAGTAATCTAGTATGCCACGCCTTTCCTATATTAACATTTCACATACATGTGAAGGTCTTAACTCTGTTCTGTTCTCCTTATCACTTTCTCTGTACTTACATGAGTGTCAGTTGTTTGTTCATTCATTCATTTGTTTATTATATGAGACAGGGTCTAATGTTGCCCAAACTGAATTCAAACTCCTTATGCAGCTGGGCATGGGGATGTACATCTTTAATCCCAGAATTCAGGAGGCAAAGGTAAGATGAGCTCTGTGAGTTCTAGACCAGCCTTGGTCTACATATTGAGTTTCAGGACAGCCTGAGCTATATAGAGAGACCCTGTCTTTAAAACAAAAGGGAAAAAGAAAAAACAAAAACAAAAAACAAAATTCCTTATGTGGCCAAGGTTAGCCTTGAACTCCTGATCCTTCTGCTTCTACTTCCAACTTGCTAGGATAAAAAGCATGCATGCCCCACCACACCTGGCATCACAGCATCTTAACAATATTTTCTCATTAGGTTCTGATATCTGGTAGATTAGCCATACTTCTCAGGTTCTCGCACAGAGCTCATTTTGTCATGGACAGAGAGCATGGCAAATAGACAAAGTTAATAGTGGAAGTGGAGTGGCAGAGGCATTAGACTCCCCACAGGACAGCTTACAAAGACTTTTCCTCTTTTGCCCACCACCTCATTGTGAACCATGAAGGATCAAAAGCTAGGCATAGATTTGCTATGGAGCAGTCATCCTCATACTGCATCCAGAAGCTTTGATGGGGATGCCACCATCTTGTGGCTGGAGTTTCTCTAGCTCGATGCCCTATTTCCAGGCAGGATGCAGGATGGTGGGATTCCTCTGAGGATTGAGTAGCTCAGTTGTATCTAAATGGTCAAAAGTGGAGGTAAGGCAGAAGAAGATACCTGTAAGCACAGTTGAATGTTTCTTCACCTCCAGTCTCCAAGGCTTGTGATTTGGTCATGTCAACTTTGTCACACAGACTTGAGATGGTTGTTGTGGGATTAGGGAATTTCACTCCTTTACTCTCACTCCTTTACATCTCATATCAGATGACTTGTAACATAGCAAATAGTTACTGAGAGCTCATAGCAGGTAGTGTCCAATTCTAAGACCTCTCTGTCTCCAATCCCTTCCCTGGGTCCAGGAGCCCTGGTT
>CAJQZJ010037357.1:3649131-3674876 GCA_907164525.1 Lophiomys imhausi | reverse complement strand
ACACACACACACACACACACACACACACACACACACACACACATGCACGCATGCTCGAGCATGTCTTCAAGTAGGTATATGGACATCAGTACAGGTGCCTGAAGAGGCCAGAGAAGTTGGATCATCCTGGAACTGGGATTAGAGGTGGTTGTGAGCCACTTGGTGTGGGTGCTGGGACGCAAACTCAGGTCCTCTGGAAGACCACTGAACCATTTTTCCAGCTCCCTGCCTTAATCTCTTAACTATTAGAATTACAAGCATGTGTCTCCTCAACTGACCACAAGTCTTTTTTTCTTTAAAAGCATTTATTTTTATTGGAAGTTATTTGCTTATATTTATCAAGTGTATTTGTACGTGTGATATATGAGCACTTTAGAGGATGTACATGGAAGCCAGAGAAGAGCAGTGGGTACCCTCCTCTAGTATTCTCCACCTTATTCCTTTTGATGCAGGGATTTTCTGGTAGTCAGCCAGCCCCAACAAGCCTGCTGTCTGCACTCATTGATGCTGGTCTGACAGGTGTGTGCAGGATCATGTCTGGTTTTCTCTGTGGGTGTTAGGATCAGAACTCCAGTCTTCAGGATTGTATAGCAAGTGCTCTTAACCACTGGGCCATCCCTCTAACCCCCCTGGACCCTCAATCTCCCTTAAACAAAAACCAAAAACCAGGTGTGCTGGGGCATGCATTTAATGACAGCACTTGGGAGGGGGACGCAAGAGGATCAGGAGTTCTTGGCAAGCCTGGGCTGCATGAGACCCTGTCTCAATAAAACCAAACCAAACCAAAGAACCATCTCAGAGTTAAATTGGATGTGGTGGTGCATACCTATAAGCCCAGCACTCTAGAGACAAACAAAGGATGCTACATAGACACTGTTTTTTCAGTCTCCTGTTCAGAGAGAATTTGTTCTGTGATTATTTTCTTTTGTGGATCTTTACTATTAATAAAACGTGGAAAGGCCATGCCTTACATACATCAACTTCTCTGGGCTGGTGATGTAACTCAGTGTAGAACACTTACCAAGCATGTCCCAGTCTCTAGATTAAATCCCCAGTAAAACATACACACACAAATTGACTTCCCCATCTGTCACTGGGTAATGGAGAGAGATATATTGGGAGATATTCTAGCAGGAGTATTTTCCATCTGGACATGCCTAAGATCAAAAATGTGTCAGTGGGGTCAATCAATAGGAAGTATATATAGATAGATGGCTTTTTATGAATGGAAGAATTTTTATCAGGATTATTAATGAGATAATTATCAGTGGTGGTACTTGTGAGTTACCAGATTAGGAACTTATTTAGGGGACTAGGGAAGATATGACAGGGGAGGTTTATCATTCCTTACTGAAATGGGGAAATATACTAAATATACAATTAGTGAATGGGAAAATTTGCCAATAAAGACTGTGTCATAGACAGATAGTTATGAAGAAATATTTATCAACAGGGAGGCGCCAACATGTGGGTAATTATTAAGAAAGATATTGTGGCTGGGGTCCATCAGAAGGCAGTAGATTGCTAGTGAATTATTTATAAATAGAGATATTTGTCTATAGGTTACTAATGGGGAGATATTTATGAAATAGGAATAAATGATTGTTTCTCATCGAGGTATTTGTGACTGAGAGGATTGTCTCCATGAGGAGACAGGACTAATTAAAGGAAGAATTTACAAGGGCTTGGAGATTTAGCTTCTGCAGCTTTGGCAACAGTAGAGATTTATAAAAGTATAAAGGGGATTGGTTCACAATGAGGATTGCACAGTGACTAGCACTACTTCATTTGCGAGGTTTGTTTATCAGAGAATAGATTTTCACACTAGAAAGTAGTAGATAAGTATCACAATAACAAGAATACTACAAATGAGCATATTAAATATCTGCTACATTCTGGAGGGAATTGTCACAACTATGAATTAAACTGAGCTTTGTTTCTAGAGTGCATTAAATTATTGCTAGTAATACTATACATAATTTCCAATATTGTTTATTATTTCTAATATCAAGCACATGTATAGTGTTGTCATAATCACTACTGATAATTATCACTACTGAAGCTGCACATTAAACATTAAATTCTATTTACTGTGATGACTATTTGTAAGCACTACATCCCTAGAACTCTCTTAAGCATTGTGCATGTCCTCTCATTTCCTGCACTCATTGTCCTTGTGAATTAGGCATGTTTTTATGCCCATTTTGAAGATGCAGGAACTGAAGTGCAAACCAGCAATTTGATTTCCTCAAGAATACATGGAAGGAGCAAGATTGGAACCCAACTTCAGGGTTCATGCATGCCTATAAATTAGGTCACAGGGGTTTTTTGGTTTTTGGTTTTTTGTTTGTTTGGTTTTTTTTTGGGGGGGGAGATGGTTGGTACTTTTGGTTTTTTCAAGACAGGGTTTCTCTATGTATCAGCCCTGACTGTCCTGGACTTGCTTTGTAGACCCAGCTGGTCTCAAACTCACAGAGATCTTCCTGCCTCTGCCTCCCAAGTGCTGGGATTAAAGGTGTGAGCCACCACACCTGGCTAGGTCACAGTTATTAATATTACACATTTAGCAAAATTTGCACATTTACGGTTAAATCAAGGAGGCAAGTTCAGCTAATCTTTTTAAAATTATGTATTTATTTATTTATGTACATTGGTGTTTTGACTGCATATACCTGTATGAGAGTGTCATATCCCCTGGAACAGAAGGTTCAGACAGTTGTGAGCTGCCATTTGGGTTCTGGGAATTGAACCCAGGTCCTCTGGAAGAGCAGCCAGTGCTCTTAACCACTGAGCCATCTCTCCAGCCCAAGTTTAGGTAATCTTGATAAAAGCAGTCTTTGCAGGGAGGAGTCTTCAGGCTGTAAACATGGGGGAGGAGGAAGCTACAGTAGCCATTTTCTGCACACACTGCCAGCATTTGCAGTCGACTCCTGAGGAAGACTTTGTTGTCCCTCTGAACATCACTCAGGGAAGGCTTTGCCACTCCCATGGGGCTGAGACACTGGAATCCTTGACAATTCATGGCCAGGTCAGCAGCACATATTCGCTCAGAACTTCATTCACTCACTTGCCACACAGCAAATATACTTCATAATCATCTTCCAACCCTTACTACTATAACAGGTCAGGGTAAGGACTGTGATGTCCAGTTTCTAAGGAGAAGGACTGAGACTCAGGAGAAGGGCAAACCAATCAATCCCCAGGTCATGAATTGGACTGGATCTCCTGCTGTGTAACTCATAGAGCTGTGATCCTCTCCATGCGCTTAATCTCAGCTGTGATAGAATTTTTCTCAAAGAGGGTCATGAATGGACATGCTGACTTTTGAGGTTGTCCAGTGGCTTTTCTAGAAAACTGATGGGAGATGGGGACTCCCAGAACTACAAATGCCTGTGCTGAGTCTCTGGGGGAAATGGCCTGGTATGCTGTTCTGAACTCTGTGCACCCTGAGGTACTTGTCAACCCTGTCTATACTGCTCTGGTGGCATTGCAATTGTTACTGGGGTGTCCCCCACAAGACTGCAATGCCTGTGGGTTGGTAAAGCGTGCAGCGATGAACTACTCTGGAGACCATTTCAGGAAACAGCTTCTGCTTTATTGCATTGAGAAACTTATACAGTGGAAGCCTATTGACTGATTACTTAGCACATTACTTAGGATTGGACTGTGAGAGCTTATACTACCAGGGTCTCTATGCAGAAGATACACATTAAAGGAGACATGGAGAGTGCAGACTCATCTGCAAGCCAGCTCCTGGCTATCAATGCTACTTCAGAATTCAGTGTTCTGATTTCTGGGACTATTCAGGAGCATGCCATGTCATGCTTCTTATTTAGAGGCACAGTGTGCCAGGTAGGCTGGCCACTAGGTCATGCCTGCAATTTCTACTACACACTGGGTCTGGGTACAGGTCCTACCTGCATGGTGGACAGGTTGGTGGAAGAATGGTTCTCAGTACTAAGTTTCATCCTCCCCTGCTACTCCCTGCTTCCTTCAAAATAGTTGACGACACTAGGGAACAGATTGGTCACATTAGTGTTCAGAGAGCTGGCACTAGCCTAGTGATTGGGCAGACGCTGCCAAAATCTTTCAGGCACCTAAGGCAATGCCAACAAAGTCAACAGGGCCAGTACAGGACCTAGACCTCTCTCTTGCAGTTATACCCATCAGCACAGTGTTTATGAAGACACTGTTGCTGCAGCAGGCATTCTCCATTCAAGTGAATAAGTACCATGTGCTCAAAATCTGCCTGTTCAAGGCTGGGCATAGTGATACCTACCTGAATCTCCAAGGGTTAAGGAGGCTGAGACAGGAGGATCATGAATTCAAAGCCAGCTTCAGCTACATAACAAGTTCAAGGCTAGTCTGAACAATATAGGAGACACTGTCTTTTAAAAAATCCTGCCCATCCTGATATATAGAGTATAACTTGGGCCTGCTTGAACTTCCCAGCAATGTAAAAAACAACAACAAGGCAAGACCACAGAAGACCCAGGGGGCCACATGGGCTGACCTAGAACATTCTTTAGAGACCTTCATGTTTTGTTTTGAAAGTTATATCAATGAACTACACCCCCAACCCAAGACATGTGTTATTTTTCTTTTTATAGTGTTTTGCTGTGTGTGTGTGTGTGTGTGTGTGTGTGTGTTTGAGAAAGGATCACCCTATGTAGCTCAAGCTGGCTTTAAACTTGTGCTCTTCTTGCCTAAGCCTTCCATGTGCTAGTATTGCAGGCAAGGGCACCATGCATACCTGTTCCTGTTGATAGCAATAGTGGGGAGTCTGGTGGGAGGGGTTTTGAGGGTCCTTTTGTTCACTAAAGTGTGCACATTTGAGTTTTTTCAAGAAAATTCATGTGAAAACAATACTTCAGTGTTCTCTTGAGTGCCTCAATCTGAAATTCTGGTTCCCAAGTCAGAATCTTTGTAGTATGGGTCAGGTTGTAAGGGGTTGGAAAGACCTGGACCCATCTGTAGGAGCTGGAAATCTTAGAGAGATGTTTGCCAAGTTTCCCATTCAAATTGTACAAAGATGATCAAGAAATTTGAGGTTCAGGTTTTAAGACCTGGGTGGTCCTAATTTTAAACCATACACGGGCCTAGGGGATATAACCTAATATTACAGTGCTAAGATATATTTCCAGCCTCCAAACTCAACATTTTGCATATTTTCCTTTTCATTGGTCCCTGGATGCTCTTATCAGGTTATCAGTGTCTTGAGTTTGTTCCCAGACACTACACAGAAACAGAACAGTGCTGCTGTGATAGTTCTTTATTTCACCATCTAAGAGAAAGAAAGATGGAGGGAAGGTAAATAGTGTTCAGGCTGCAGCTTTCACTGGGAATAGCTTTTGGGTCATCGAGGACCCCAGAGACTGCCAGGTGCACAAGCCTGGATTCCGTGGCAGGCAGGCAAAGTTACGGCTCTGGTAGCCCTTCTCAGAGCCCATGAGGATCTGATCTGTCCACAAGCAATGAGTGTCACTCTCCAGTTTGCAAGGGATGGTTGAGCAGGGAAATACCTGGAAGAGGGGAGAAAGGCCCATCTATGAGGACTTCTCCTCCTGCTCTCCCCCCACCTCCTACATACAGAGTGCCCCACTCTCCTGACAACACTGAAGGCCTGGAAGTTGCCCCACCTGTGTTTAGATCGGAGAACAGCCTCTCCCATTTGGGGAAAAGATAGCCAGTGTTTTGGAAAGGTGGGTAGGGAAGTGTCACTTGAAGTCACTCAGGCAGGTCTCCTGAGGAATTGTTCCACAGTGCAGAGAACTGATAGTGTTGGGGAAAATTTGCCATGCAGGGAGATTTAAGCACGAGAATAAGCAGCAGAGCTCTCAATGACTGCGGGTCAGAGGATATTTGGTGCCATCAGGGAACAGTTTTGAAATAGCCAGATGGTCGACATGTCCCTGTGGATTTGGAGAATAGCACTTTGAATTCGTACAGAACATGCCTGGGAAGCAAAACTCAATCTCGGAAGGTAAGAAACAGACAGCGGTATTTCGGAATAGTCATAAAGGAAAGTTAGAGAGGCAGAGAAGGTTCAGGGAACAACTGGTACCAAGAAAACAGAACAACCAGAGTTTCTAAGAGAGCAGTCTCAGGTTTGGGGTGATGGCAAGAGAAATTAAAGACAGTGATTGGGTTTGGGATGCAACTATAATGACAAACAATAGCGGCGGGCTGGGGGGAACCATTCCAAGAAGGATCCTTATTTCCAGGAGGAGAACTGGATCCAGGAACTTACTGTGCACACCCCACAGCCAGCACTATAGGTCTTCGAGAAGGCCTTTTGCTGAGCAGAGCTCAGACTAGGCCAGGGAACCAAGAAGCTGCAGGCACTAATGTGCAAATTTCCGTTCCTTAGGCGTCCTGTAAGGGAAGCGGGAAACCAACAGGCTTTTGATTGGCTAGGTGGTGTTGAGAGGGGTCACCTGATTAGCATTAGGTTACAGACCTGCCCACCCCCATTTCAATCAGGCCCTTTCCCTTTAGAGCCTTGCTCCTCCCAGTTGCCAGGAAGCGTCTGAGGATGAAGGGGTGTGGCCCAAGGCGAAGGGGCGGGACCTCACCCGCGATGAGAAACTCCTCGCTGCGGTTCTGGGACTTGTGCACATATCCGCAGAGGCTTTCCATGGCTGGGGTGTAGGCGAACCGGAAATCTGCGGCATTCCCCACAGCATCGAATCCTTTGAGCATCTGCCATGAGTGACAAAAAGTATATCTTTTACTGACATAATCCTCCCACTCCACTTTCTCTTTTCTGATGTCATATATCTAAATCACAAGATTACAGAAATGTCCACAACAAGGAAAGGCTAGATGCTTCAGTATTTTGAGGGGGAGGAAGAGATTAGGAACTGCTATGGAGGGAGGGAGGGGAAATACCTTAGTCATCTTGATCTCATAACGCTGGTATAAGGTGGTCTCGTTGATTTCTGGGGACCCCATGAATTTAGCCTTTATGACTAGAGGAAAGGAAGGGGGAAAATAAGGAGTCAAATGGGCAACATGAACTCATAACAGCAAAGTGTATATTTTATGTATATATATGTGTGTGTGTGTATATATGTATATATAGCATAATTCTAATAGAGACAGCACACTTAATGGCTTCCACATCTGTTGATTCATCTATATATTGTCTACTCTTTCAGGCACTGTTTTAAGCCCTTTTCATATATACATTTGTTGGCTTACTCAACAAATATTTTAGAGTGCCTGAAGTATGCCGGCTACTGTTCAGGGTGTTAGGGACAGGACAGTGACCCAAACACAGGAATCCATTTCTTTATGGAGCTCATATCCAATCCAGGAAAAGACAAAACTGAGTAGCCAGGCATGGTTGCATAGGCCTGTAACCCCAGCTCTGTCAGAGACTGATGAAGAAGTATGAGTATACTACAGTATGAGTTCAAGACCAATCTAAACAATTTAGTGAGACCCTGTTTTAAAATAAAAATTCACAAAAGGATTGGGTTTGTGGCTCAGTTGTGCAGTGTTTGCCTAGCATATGAGAGTTCCTAGATTCAATCTCCAGTACTGACAAAAAAAAAAAAAAGGTATATGGATTGTTAAAGTGTGATGGAGAATTAGAGTAGGGAGGGGTATTCCACTCATGTGGATAACTACAGTAGGGAGGATTAGAATAGGAGGGATAAATGTGATTTGCTTGACTACACGCAATTTACTCAGGCTCATTAACCTTCCAAACTCATCAGTGCAATTTCTCCTTTAAAATCCAGTTGTAGCAACGTATCCTAAATCAGGTTAGTGGAAAACACCTGCCCTCATCTGATTTTCCTCAATATATGATGGGACCAGGTGATTACACTAGCCAGTTTTCATCAAAAGTCCTGAACTGGGTGTGGTGGCACAGGCCTATAATCTCATCACTTGAAAGGCTGAATGAGGAGGATCAAGGTTTCAAGACCATCCTGGGTTATGTAGTGAGACCCTGTCTGAAAAAAAAAAACAAAAATTGAACTTATGGGCTTCATGGTTAAGAGCACAGCACTTGCTGCTCTTCTAGAGGACCGGAGTTTGGTTCTCAGCATCCATATAGGGTAGCTCACAACCACTTGTAACTCCAGCTCCAGGGGATCTGACTCCTTCTGAACTCCACAGGCACCCCTCCACACACACACACCATAACTGGTACAAATACACAGAAAGAAAGATAAATCTTTTTTAAAAAACAGACTTAGCCTGAATCCTCTTACTCCTTGCCCATGCTGTTTCTTCTAAGTGATTTCACCTTCACCAATCCCTAAATTTTTCCTTGGCCATAGAGTTCCATTTGCCCACACAATGTTTGAGAGTTAAGCCCAATCTCTTTCTGTGATTATAAAATCTGATTGCCATGGTCCTGAACAAAGTCTGCCTTTCTGTGCCCTAAGAAGTACCATTAACAGCATTATTTAGCAGGGGATCAGGAGTACTACAGGGCAGGGATTAAAATTTAAACAAAGTAGGCAGGCACCTCAGTCAGATGATTTTTGAGGTAGCCACCCATGTGGATAACTACAGAGAAGCATGTACCTAGTAGAGGGAGCAACCAGAACAATGGTGGGCCTAGGCCTAAGGATGTCAGTATGACCAAAGCAGATCCACACAAGAGTATATAGAACCAGTCTAAACATGACTGCCATCATGAGCCCTGTTGGACTAAAGGGGCCAGACTCACCTATGTCCGAGTTGCAGAAGGCTGTCTGTGGGTGGGGTGGGGCACAGCTACAGGCCTTACTGGAGGCTATCAGTGAAAGCATCAAGAGGATACCAGAGGTCAAAGATACAAAGGGGGCCATAGTGGTATCTGCTGGAAGAGACAAGGTGTTAGTTGGTTCCCAGACCAACTGATCTGCTTACTCATTGGCCCTAGACAGATTAGGGAACTCTTTAGGGTAGAGAAGTCTGGGAATCTTACAGGGCTTGAGAAACCTGGAGACATTTAGATCTTAAACAGTTGGGAAGGTTTCAAGGTTTATCCAGCTCCAGTGATTTAGGAGACAGAATGAATTGGAAGAGAATGGAGCTGTGGCAGTTGGTGAATAAGGGAGCTGAGAAGTTTGAGATTTAACCAGTTTGGGGAAATCTGATATTTGTGTAGTGAAGAATTTGGAGTTTGGGAGCCTGGACAAGAATAAGGGGAGTTGGGAGTTAGGGCTATTAAGATATAATGGGCTGGGGAAATTGGGGATATTGAGGGATTTAGAGAAGGTTTGGGGTTTTAGGGAGCCAGGGAAAATTAGGGGGGTTAAGGGCCTGGGGGAATTTGGAGGCTTGAGGTTGTGGTAGTGCTTAAGGAATTTGAAGGCAAAGGAACTTTTGGAGTTATAGGAGCTGGGCATGGCAGAATTTGAAGGCAGGGAGGGGGGGTTACGAGAGCTATAGGGATTTGGGGGACAATAAAGAAATTTGGGAGAGTAGGCAATTTGGGAAGTATTTAAGACATTAAAGGCTCCTAGAGTTGGAGCACTTGGGGATGAGTGCCAGGGGCATGAGGGAGTCTAGAGAGTCCAGCGTGGGACAGTCATTCCAGATATGCTCCTCTTACATTTCTCCCTAGGCTAACTAGGGATCCTAGTACCTGCAAACCAAGTTGAGCGGTTAGTATGGCAGAGGACTGAATGGACCTGGTGGCAGCACCAACACAGGCTCAAGGCAAGCCCCAGTTCTACCAGGACACCCGGCTCCCACTTACCTCTTGTGTCTCTCAAGAGCCCGATCTGCGGTGATGGCGGCAGGGACTGAGCGGTGGAGAATAAATGTCCATGCGAGGGGCGGGGTTGGCGCGGAAATCACAGCCTCCAGGCTTCCTGGATGCATTACTCATCCACCCACCGCTGGAGTAGAAGCCTAGGGGCGGGCCCGAGGATAGGCCCAAAGATACTCCCTCCTCTGCCAGCCAGCCCACTGCGCCCCTTCCCCCAGCTCCACGTCATGCACATTCCTTCCTGGCGGCCTTGAAGGGAAGAGGAAAAACCGCCAAGCCCCTAAAGCCCTGTTCCTCTCCAGTTTCCCACATCCCCCAAACTTCCTATGGCTGAAGCCAATAACTCCATTCCCACGCTTTTCATCTCCTATGTAACAATCTCACAAGAAGGGCTTTCCCGGTGGACCTGGAATTCTGCTGAGGGATGGCAGAGGGAACAAACCTAGAAAAGCAGTTAAGGGACATGAGCCACAAATACATAGTGGGGAAACTGATACACTGAGAGTGTCCATGATTTATCCAAGATGACAGTTAAGTGTGACAGAGCTGGAGGGAACTGAGGTGGCCTTTACCAAAAACCTCCCTGTGGCTGCACACACCAGTGAGCCTAGAACTTAGAATGTTTGAAGATAGCCTTGGCTAAAAGAGACTCTGACTTAAACAGAAACAAAACAAAACAAGACAAGCAAATAGCTAACATGAAGAACTTTGTCAGGGTCACAGGACAAAACTGGGATTTCAACCTAGGCTTCTTGACCCTGGGATCTTAACTCGGGCAGGGCACAATCTTGGCAAGCAGGGAATGATGTGGTGAGCATTGGGGGGAAAGGGAGTGGGGTGAATGATGGTAAAAGAAGTTAGTGAGTCAGTAGAAAACCCATCCATCCCCACCCCATCCTGCCCTGCCCCTTCCCCACCAACTATCCCACACCCCTGGTGGGGGTGGGATGAGGCAACTGCTGCCCACCAGCTTCCTGGTGATGCAGGAATATTCCCCGGGGTCTTGTGGAAGGGTTCTTGTGAGCTGATTAACACTCTCAATTAATACAGGGAGGATCGACCGATAATAATGACAATGGCTGTAATCGCAGTCAAGCCGATCCTGAGAGTTTGATGGTAGCCTGGTCTACATAGTGAGTTCCAGGATAGCCAGGGTTACTACATAATGAGTCTCTCTCTCTCCCTCCCTCTCTCTCTCTCTCTCTCTCTCTCTCTCTCTCTCTCTCTCTCTCTCTCTCTCTCTCTCTCTCACACACACACACACACACACACACACACACAAACACACACACAATAATGGTAGTGATGACAGCAGCTACTTACTGAGCACTTACCATATACCATTGCTAAGGTCTTTGTGTAAATTTACTTTATCTAATTAATTTTTATTAACTTAGGTAGACCAGTCAATAACCACAGCACACAAAAACTTACTGCCAGCACTCGAGAGTACTCACTGTATACAAAACAGTTTTAAAGTGTTTTTTTAACCTTCATTTAGTGTATATGTACCTGTACTCATGCCATAGCATGCTTGTATTGTTCAGAGGTCAACCTTCAGGAAGCAGTCCTCTCTTTTCCTCTGGGTTCTGGGTTCAAACTCTGGTTTTTAGACATAGAGACACAAGCACCTTTATCTGCTGGGCCATATTCCCAGCCCAGGATTTTTGTTCATTTGTTCTCTATTGTCTTCCTTGTTCCTTAATGTTAATTAATGAAGAGGTGTTAAATCAATAACAAAAACAATAATAGTAACCAACACTTTGAAGATTCAGGTTTACTGTAAGTGTATACTGAGAGTTTCTTTTTCTGGAATAATTGACTTATTCTTCCCAACATGTAAGTGAATTACAAATCATATTTTCACTATTTAATGAGAAAACAGAGACAGAGAGGGGTCAAATGGCCAGTCTAGAAATGATAGTAAAGAAATTACTGGGGTGGTAGGGAAGGTACAAAGAAAGGGAGAAAGGGAAGGAAGCCAACATTGTCAAGCATCTGATTGTGAAAGTGAGGAGTGAGAAAGTGGATGAGACAGGGGGCTGAGTAACAAGGTGGCAGGACTGAAGAGAAGTAAAGGCAGGGAAAGTCCTGTTTTGTCTCTTCCATGACCCTGCTTCTGACGCCAGCTCTTTAACTATGAAATCTGAGTCAGGACAGTTTTGCCAACTGTTTACATTGAGGATTCAGATTATTGTACAGGTTTGAAATGGAGTGGGATGGATGTCACGGAGGGGTGTCTGGCCTGTGGCTATCTACCAAACTGGACAGGTGTGAGGCTCCCATAGGGATCTGCTATCACATGCAAATACCTGATGATCCCCACAAAGTATTAAGTCCTTGATCTTGATTATTCCCTTTGTACAGATCAGGAAACTGAGGCCCAGAGAGACAGGAACTATCTAGGATTTTGTATGGCCTTAGGAAAAAGAAAGGCCAAAGTAGCAGGCTACAGCTCTTCAGGAAATCCCAAGCCCCCTGTATGTATGCACATACGACAGGCACACACTTACATGCACCCACAGCACTGTGTCAGCTCAGGAACAGAGGAAGAAAAGCCAGTTTATGAAAAGGGTCCAGAATGCTCAGCAGATGGGAGTCGGTATGCTTGCTTGTATGTGCCAAATTCTTTGGTGTGTCTGTGCCTCTGGGAGTGGTGTGTGTTCCTCTGTGTGCTCCATGTCCCTTCCTCAGAGCCAGGTTTGTGCCTGAGTGTGTTGCTTCTGAGAGTGGAAGATTGCAAATATAACTGCGCATGTCTCATGCTTCCCTGTGTGATGGGTAGATGCCTGAGTGGAAGGCTTCTCCCTCACCCCACCCTCTCCGCCACACACACCCCATACACCACACACACGCCACATACCACACACACATACAGCGAGAGAGAGATGTTTCCTTGGCCTGCTGCCTGGATGACACCCTTGCCATCATCCCCCTTGCCAAAATTATGCCACTCAGCCCTCCTCCTCCCCATGACGCCACTCATTTGGGAAATGAGGAAGGATATTGTAGAGGAAGGGAGAGACCTGAAGGTCAAGAGAAAGACCTGAAGTCACCCTTAGACTACAGGGCTTCCTGTGCCTGTTGGGAACTGTCACTGCCACAGAGTTCCTCCAAGAATGCTATCCTCACCCTGTCAGTAGGAGTCAGGGACCCTGTATTTGAACATGGGGTATGGGGGAGCTAGGGTCCTCCAACCTCATATCCTCTACCTGGCCCAGGGCACAGGGAGACTTAACATATCTTTGCCTAACACATACTTGCCTGAATATGTGTCCATACCAGAGTGTTCTCTGATTTTCTGTATTTTTGTATTGTAGATATGAAAAAAAAAAACATGTTGAATGTCTAGATATACTTTTTTTGAACCCAGAAATGAGTTACAGGCATTTGGTTATGTAAATGCCTAGAAGTGCGTTCACCTTCTGTATGTTTTATTGATCCTTCTGTTCATTGTGGATATCCATTTATTGTGTGCCTCTAGAGTTGTATGTGCTTCTATATTAGATGGCTCTTTCTGTTATGTGTCCTTCTGTTATGTAGGTGAGAGCAAGGGGAGGGAGCCCATGTGTGTGCTCCAAGAGTCTTAAGAGTGTGGAGTACAGGGCTGGAGAGATGGCTCAGTGGTTAAGAGCACTGGCTGCTCTTCCAAAGGACCTGGGTTCAAATCCCAGCACCTACATGGCAGTTCACAGCTGTCTGTAATGGCCGGGTGTGGTGGTGCATGCCTTTAATCCCAGTACTTGGGAGCCAGAGGCAGGTGGATCTCTGTGAGTTCAAGGCTAGCCTGGTCTACAAAGTGAGTCCAGGACAGCCAAGGATACACAGAGAAACCCTGTGTCGAAAAACCAAAAAAAAAAAAAAAGGAATAGAAATACTTAATCGGGGCTGGAGAGATGGCTCAGCAGTTAAGAGCACTGGCTGCTCTTCCAAAGGACCTGGGTTCAAATCCCATCAACCATCTGGTAGTTCACAGCTGTCTGTAATGGCCGGGTGTGGTGGTGCACGCCTTTAATCCCAGCACTTGGGAGGCAGAGGCAGACGATGTCTGTGAGTTCAAGACCAGCCTGGTCTACAAAGTGAGTCCAGGACAGTCAAGGTTACACAGAGAAACCCCGTCTCAAAAAACCAAAAAAAAAAAAGTGTGGAGTACATGCTGCTCAGGAGTACTGGCTGCTGTCCCCTGCTAAGACCAACTGGCTGGTAGAATGATCACATGAGCCAATTGAGTGGATCTCTGCAAAGCCCCAGAACTAAATGTGATTTAAACCTGTGGTTGTCTTTCTCAATAGATGTGGACAAGACACCTGTGGCTTTGGCTGGGTAATATCAGTTCTGAAGGTGTGTTTGTGTATACATAGAGATGAAGCTTACATGTAAGGCTTGGCTGATGGTTTCATTGCTGCATGCTAACTACCACACCTTCATACACACACTCACTCCAACATCAGTTCATTATTTAAAAAAATAGAACACATATACTTTCTCTTTTCTAGGAAGTTCCCTCACCCTCATCTAAGGTCTGTGTCTGGGAAAGCAGATAAGGAAAGCCTAGGGCTTAGAGAGTGGAACAAGTGACCAGCAGGCAGGGCTATGCATTTAATTCTGGGCTCAAAGTTGCTGTGAAACTATTGACTGCTGTTCCACCTGTCTTTGACCAAACTTATTCTGCACGGGGCTGGAAAGGCAACCAATATGGGTCACACTCTATGGGTCACTAACTCTCAGAGGTCAGCACTACTGCTCTGACCATGTCTCTTCTACCTTCATCTTCACCAGCTCAGCAGCACAACGTATCCTGTGGTCGTGAAGATGGGCCATGCACACTCTGGGATGGGCAAGGTGAGTCCCACAGGGCACACATGCATGTTTGTATAGTGCATGTTCTGGCACTGTATGTAGTTAAATGTGCATCTGTGCATGCAACACACAATAATAATTGCATTTGATGATGCATTTTGGGATGTCTTCTTCTAATTGGATTTTGTATTTTCATATTCAGCTGATTTTTTCAGCCCATATTTGTCTCATGCAAGCAGCCAATTTTGTATGTCTCGTTACTGTGCCAGTGTACCAAGCATATGGCTGTGTATATATATGCATGGCTCTGTGATGAACACACATCATCTTTTGTGTTCCAGGCTCTTGGAGTCCAGTATGCTTTCCATCCAGCTGATTTTGTCTGTGTGTATGTAGCAAGCAGATTTGTAATTTGTAAGTTTGAGTGTGTCTCAGCTTCTGTGTTTATTATGTATACAACTGAGTTTCTTTGTCTTTGTATGGTTCTTTTTACAGCTCTATTGGGATGTTATTCCACACTTCAGTCAACTCCCCTGTTTAAAGTGGATAATTTGGGTTGAGGCTGTAGCACAGTGGTAGAGTGCTTGCGTAGCATGTGCAAGGCCCTGTGTTTGGTCCCCAGCACTGCAAAAAGTGGTTTTTAGCATATTCAGAGTTATATACAAACAATTTTGTGTGCACATATATGAAACAGGATACCCATAATTATGCATGCTTGAGTGCCTTGGTAGATCTACTTTGCATTTGTCTACATATTCCTCCAGACCCATGCACTCCTCACTCCTGCCTTCATCCCACACCTATGCCAACAGGTTAAGGTAGACAACCAGCATGACTTCCAGGATATTGCCAGTGTTGTGGCCCTGACTAAGACATATGCCACTGCTGAGCCCTTCATTGATGCCAAATATGATGTGCGTGTCCAGAAGATTGGGCAGAACTACAAGGCCTACATGTGAGTGGAGAGACAGAGCCGGGGGGGGGGGTTACCCCATGCATCCCAGGCCCCATTAAGTCTCTTCCCCCTCCCCTACTAGGAGGACATCAGTGTCTGGGAACTGGAAGACCAACACAGGCTCAGCCATGCTCGAGCAGATTGCCATGTCTGACAGGTGAGAGACATAACTGAGGAGTGGGAGGAGGGAGGGTGGAGTAGAATCATCTAAGCAGAGCAATGACAAGCTGCCCTGCCCCTTGTCTTGGCAGGTACAAGTTGTGGGTAGACACGTGCTCAGAGATTTTTGGGGGACTTGACATCTGCGCAGTGGAAGCGCTGCATGGCAAGGACGGAAGGGATCACATTATTGAGGTGTGAACACCCAGGGATTGGTGGGGCAAAGAGGGAAGAGTGGGTGCACGGAAACAGCAATGTAAACTGTAAAGCATTTTGTGATTCAAAGCCTTCAGGGAATGGTGGTACAAACTGTAAAGAACCCTGTGAGCTGGGACATCCCTAGCAAAGGGCAATGTTAAAAACTTTTTAAAAATTATATCTTAGCAAGTGTTGCTAAGATATAAAGTGTTCTGTGATATAAAGATATGATATAAGCCGGGCGGTGGTGGCGCACGCCTTTAATCCCAGCACTTGGGAGGCAGAGGCAGGCGGATCTTTGCGAGTTCGAGGCCACCCTGGTCTACAAAGCGAGTCCAGGACAGCCAGAGCTGTTAAACAGAGAAACCCTGTCTCGAAAAACCAAAAAAAAAAAAAAAAAGATATGATATAAAGTGCTCTGTGAATAGAGATAGCTTGGTAAATGGAAAAGCACTTAGTTAACCTTTAAAGTGTCCTAGCAACCACAGCGAAGCACTCTGTGAAAGACGAAGTGCCTAGTAAACTATAGAGCTGGGACCAGCAAGCATCTTCTATAAGAGACCAGCAGTACATATTTTATGCTTTGTGAGCCATGTAGTTCATTATTCTGACTCAGTTCTACAAAAGCAGTCACAAACAAGAAGGAAAATTAGTGGAGCTGTGCATATGGATACAGTGTATGTGTTTATGCCCCTAACTTTTAAGTACACTGAATTTAAATTTCTTATCTTTTGCACATATGAAATCCTTTTTCCTCAACTAATGAAAGATATCCCAGCACGTGGAAGACTGAGGCAAGAGATGAAGAGTTTGAGGGTAGTCTGGACTAGGGTACATGCCTGTTATCCCAGCAACTTGGGAGAGTGAGGCAGGATCGTGCCTGTGAATTCAGAGCTAGACTGGTGGGTTTTAGGCTTGCCTGTGTGATTGTGGTCCTGTCTCCTTTAAAAAGAAAAAAGAAAAAAAAGATATTGAACCTACCTTAGCTCATGAGCCACAGAAAAACATGTAGCAGGCCAGATATGCCCCCATGGACCCTGATTTGCAGAGCTAACTCTAACACCTCACCCCCAAAGCTGTCCAGAGCCTTGGAACAGACAGAACTTCCTTACTGTGTACAATCAGTACCCCTTAGAAGCCAGACAGAGCTCTCTTCTTTGCAGTTACCATGCTTTTTGCCAAGTCCAAGTGTGTTGACACTGTGGCCTCACATGCACTTCCTGCCTCCCCCAATACTGGATCCCCTTTCCTCCCACAGGTGGTGGGTTCCTCCATGCCACTCATTGGTGATCACCAGGATGAAGACAAGCAGCTCATCGTGGAACTGGTGGTCAACAAGATGACTCAGGTTCTGCCTCGGCGACAGTGGGATGCCTCCCCTGGCAGGGGCTCCCACAGCCAGGTCAGGCCCTTGGCATTTAGCTAGTGGGTAGGAGGCCAGCCCTTGATCAAGCTGGTGCTCTTGAGGAGGTATCAGTAGACTACTATTGTCACCTTTATGCACGTGTGGCCTCAATAAATTGCTGCTACCTTGCCATCCTGAAGAGCCTCCTGACCAAGGCCTCATAGCCCCACATGCCCTCAAATGGCCACAAATGGGGCAACACCCAGTACACAGGGAATCCATGTCATTTTGATTGGCTGTTGCTCTCACTGTCCAGTAACTATTTTAGTCTCTTCTGTCCACTCTTCCTCCACCACAGACTCCACCCCCAGGAGCCCTGACCTTGGGCCGCCAAACCTCCCAGCAGCCTGCTGGACCTCCTGCTCAGCAACGACCCCCACCCCAGGGTAAGTGAAGGCAATCTTCCTGGGTTCCTACCATCCCAAGCAGCCTCACCTCTTTCACTCTCACTTGCTGTTCTTTCTCTGTTCCTAGGAGGCCCTCCACAGCCAGGCCCAGGACCTCAGCGCCAGGGACCCCCCCTGCAGCAGCGCCCACCCCCACAGGGCCAGCAGCATCTTTCTGGCCTTGGACCTCCAGCTGGGAGCCCTCTGCCCCAGCGCCTACCAAGTCCCACAGCAGCACCTCAGCAGTCTGTGTCTCAGACCACACCAATGACCCAGGGTCAAGGCCGCCAGTCCCGGCCAGTGGCAGGAGGCCCTGGGGCACCTCCAGCATCCCGCCCACCGGCCTCTCCATCTCCCCAGCGTCAGGCGGGGCCCCCACCGGCTACCCGTCAGGCGTCTATCTCTGGTCCAGCTCCACCTAAGGCCTCAGGAGCTCCACCTGGAGGGCAGCAGCGCCAGGGCCCTCCTCAGAAACCCCCAGGCCCTGCTGGTCCCACTCGTCAGGCCAGCCAGGCAGGTCCTGGACCTCGCAGTGGGCCACCCACCACACAGCAGCCCCGGCCCAGTGGCCCAGGTCCTGCTGGACGTCCCACCAAACCACAGCTGGCCCAGAAACCCAGCCAGGATGTGTCGCCACCCATCACCACCGCTGCCGGGGGACCCCCACACCCCCAGCTCAAGTAAGGGGACCTCTATAGCAGCCTTGGCCTTTGCTGCTCACAGAGGGCACTGGTCCCAGTAGGGTATCCCCAGATCCTGAGAAAAACCAGGTCTCATCTGCCTGATTAACTCTCACCAGACTGGGCCAAACCCCTTCTGTCTCAATCCCAGCATCTACACTTCCAGTTCAGGTTCCTCCTCTACTGGCCTTGGGAAAGTCCCCATTCCAGATCTTTGGCCCATCCCAGTAGCCTGACTGACCCACTTCCAGTACCTCCCTGCCCAGCTGATCTCCCAGTATCACCCTCCTCCCAGCCATCCCTGAACTCCCTCAGGCCAATTTGTAGCCTTCCATCACACCCCTCTTCTCAGTCTCTCCTCCAACTTTCACTAATGGTCTAGGCTCCTTTCTGGTCCATACCCAAATCCTCCTGGAACTTTGAATTCTCCCAGATCATCACACCGCCCTTTCTGCGACTGGGCCATTCTATCCCCCTAGCTCTTGACTCAAAACTTTTCCATGCCCCTGGCCCACTTGCTCCCCCTCAGACTGGCTTGCCCACTACCAGAACGGCCCTAGTCCAGGCTCTTCCTAGACTTATTACTTTTTGACTGGAAACCTACATTCACATCAAACTGGCCTAGAATTGGGCCAAGGACTCTTCCCATTAAACCATACCACTTTATCTTATACCTAAATCCTCCCAGCTGACCACCCCAAATCCTCCCTGGCCCCAGCTTCATTGGCTCCAAGAGTTCTCCCACCTTTGAGAATCCATCAGGGTCCAGGCCCATGCTTGGGGGTGGGAAGGTCACAGGCACAGCCCCAGGATCAGAGGGGCAGGGCTGGGGCTGGGCCTGGGGTAACATTGTGTTTCTCTCCCTTCCTCCCCTTCCTCTTCCCCCTTCCTCCCATGCCTCCACCTTGTCTCTCTAGCAAATCCCAGTCTCTGACCAATGCCTTCAACCTTCCAGAGCCAGCCCCGCCCAGGCCCAGCCTTAGCCAGGACGAGGTGAAAGCTGAGACCATCCGCAGCCTGAGGAAGTCTTTCGCCAGCCTCTTCTCCGACTGACACCCCACTCTGAGAACCCCTAAATCCCCAGACAACCCTCTCTGGGTCCTGAGTTCAATTCTCACTTTTGGAATCTCCAAATCCCTCGAGAACCCCTCTCCTGGTTCTCCAACGTCCCACTTCTCATTCCTCAACATGCTGATGTCCCTTGAGAAACCTGGTCCTACATCCAGTTCTCACATCTGGGAATCCCCAAGACCATTTAGAATCCTGCTCCTGGTCACTTCCAGATCTGTTTTAGAACCTCCAAATCCCTGAAGACCTCTACTTCTGGTACCTCTAAAGGATGATTTCCTCCCTGGAAGTTCCTGAATACCAGAAAACCTGTTTCTGGTCTAATACATCAAATCCTCTCCTGGAGCTCCAAAATTCCTGGAAAACCCTATCCTACTCTTGGTCCAGAATCTCTCCAGCACACCTTGCTCTAAATCAAAACTTTCCAATTCCTCAAGGACCCCCAACCATTAAGCCCTTTCCATAGATCATCTCTCTGGAGAGCCACATCTTCAAATGCCACCTACCATCCACCACCCAGTCTCTCAAGGACTTCCCTTCACCTGTTCCCCCTCAACCCCAGTCAACATACTGGGAGTTCCTTCCACTTCTAGGACCCCTCGGTACCCTCCTCCAGAAACCCCTCCCCAATCTCCTGCCTCTGACTGCTGTCTTTAAATATGCAAACTCCACCCATCCTCTCAGAATCCTTTGCACAAGGAAGGCCAGTGGTCTCCCACACCCCCACCTTTGCCAATGTCTGTATCTGTGAGTGACTTGGCATCCTCTTGTGCCATGCTTGGCATATGTGGTCCTTGTCTGTGCTGCCTGTGGTAATGCGTACAGTGGCGCTGTTTGTGTGGTCTGCACCTTCCTCCAGCCTCCACTCCTTGCCTGGACTTGCCCCACCCCTCAGCGGCTCTGAAACCCAAGAGAAGAGTCGGGGAAGCAAAATAAACAAACAAAGGCCCAGCAGATTTCTGTGCTTCTTGGTAAAGAGGAGAGTCCTTGAATAGTGGGGGAGACAAAGGGAAACTCCCAAATCCACATGGGGTGCTGGGAACCCCAAAATCCAGTGAAGAAACATCAGGCAAAAAACTTTAGAAAGTGGTTCTGAGTGGAAACCTTGCCGTGAAGTCCAGCTATTGGAGATGAAACAGCTCTCCAAATTAGAAATATCCCCAAAGCCAAGAGGAAACCAAATTATGGAGGAAGCAGGGGGGTCTCAGTTTTTTGGGGGGTTCCCCCAAATTTCCCAAGGTGTGGGATAGACAGAGGCAGAACAATGAATGATTGGCTGGTAGGAAGGGGTGCCTTACTGGCTCCCCGGTGGCTGGGTGGTGGAAATGGGGTCTAAGGCACAAGGCGGGCTGCACTGAGAAGGCACGCAGGCAACTCATCAGCCTGGGTGCGGTGCAACGAGGGTTCAGAGGCACTCCGCTCAATCTTGGGGAGTGACCGCTGCAGTAGCTCAATCGTGGCCAGGATCTGGGAGCAGGAGGAGATGAGGAGGGGTGTTCAGACTCCCAGAAGCACCCCAATATCCCCAATCCCCAGCCTTCAACATGGTTCACATTCACATCTTCCTCTGTCTCTATATCCTCCTCTATCTCATACTGCATCTCCCCAAAGCATCCAGCCCTCCTACCCAGCCCACCTGGGGAAATAGAGGCCGCTCCTCCCGCTGGAACTTGAGGCAGTCAGACAGCAGGCGCCTCATGGCCTTGGGACAATTACTGAAGATTTTGCTGAGGTCCGGAGACAGATAGCCACGGCCCACCATAAAGATGATCTGGTGGAGGGAGGAGAATGGATTGATCTGGGATCTGGGCTGGGAGGCCCAGGGAACTATGAATCTCAAGAGATATGGGAGGTTAATTTTTGTGTACCAGGTGTCTAGTACTAGGGCCCAGAGGAGTCTGGGTCCCTAAGGACTTGGAAGAGTCTTCTACTGATAGAACAGAGGGATTTAAGTTCAGGGTGTCAAAGATTGTAACTGTGTATGGCCCAGAACGATAGGAATGCAGAGTTCATAGGGGATTTAAGAGACTGGAAAATACTGAGATTCAAGGAAATGCAGACTACTGCTTCTTGGAGAAACTTCCAGTTCTGTAGGGGTCTGGGATCAAAATAAGTCTACATAGACTGTGAAGTACTCAAGGCTCAAATAGTTGGTATCTGGAGCCTAGAGAATCCTGGTATCTAAGAACATGGAAGGTTCTAGACTTTGAATTTGAAGAACTGTGAGAATCTAAGATCTAAAGTGTTATGGATGCCGGGATCCCAAGCCCTGTGAGACTATGGGTATTTGAGAAACACAAAGGGATTGAGTGTTGGGCACTTGGGGTATTTTTGGCATCTACAGCAAGAGACTGTAAAGATTGAAGGGTTCAGGGGGCTTCTGGGTACTTGGGGGCATTCTGAATATAGGGAGTCAAAGGAATCTGGCTTTTAAGAGTTCTGGCTCCGGGGTTTGTGGCTGGGTACAGAGGACAGGAGTTAGTATGATATCCAATATCTAGGAGGCAGACTCTAGGACTCTTATATATTTGGTTGTGAGCCTAGCCTTTAACGGCTGAGCCATCTCTCCAGCCCAGACTCTAGGACTCTTAATCCAGAAAAATCCTAGGCTTGGGGGAAAAACTATTAACATTACCAATCTATGCAAAGAAGCAGACCTGGAGTGTGAAGCCCTGAGAACTGAGGGTAGGTTATGGGGCTCACCTGATCACGGCTGCCAATGTGGCTGTAGGGCAGTGAGCCAGTCATAAGCTCATAGAGCACAACACCATAGGCATAGACATCCGACTGGAAGCTGTAGGGATTCGGGTCCTGCATTCGGATCACCTCAGCTGCCTTCAGTAGGATAGACAGGGCAGGAAAACCATGAAGGTCAAAAAATGGCTGGCCCACAGTACTAGATCCTGCTAGTCACACTGAGGACAACTCAGAGCCACCCACATGAGGTGAAACAAGGGCAGTCCAGGTACCCACACCTGGAACAGGGCTCCCCATTTTGCCCCGTATGTCCCAATCCAGAAGCCCACATCTCCCATTGCTCCCCATCTAGCCTGGCCCAACTTACCATCCATAACACAGACCCCGAGGGCTGCTCTAAGGGCTGGGCCCCACTCCACCGTGTCTTCACCGTGGCCAGGCCGAAGTCACCAATCTTGACTGTGAGCCCCTCATGTAGGAAGATATCCAACAGGGTCAAGGGCCATTACAGGGAATCCCAATAGCTATGCCTCTCACTCACCCTGACTGGGGGGTTCTCCAAACCCCTGTGCTAGTGAATCATGTCTCTGGCCAGAAGCCACTCCATTTCATACTATCTACAACTGATGGGACCCCACTTGGTCCCATTGTGACCCAAGACCAAGAAGCCCCTTGGATGACACCTAAAGCTGTCATGCCTGGGACACTGACCAAGAGATCCCTGTAATATTCTCTACAACTACATCTCACGTCCTGACCAGAGTACCCAACAGTACATGAACCATCTGATTCCTAAAAGTCCTTCATTTAAAGACCTTCACCAGCTATAGCTCTGCTACCTGGCAAGAAACCATTGGATACAGGTCCTTGTCTTTTCACCTCCAGAAACTTACTCCAAGAACCATATCTCTGAACTATCACCCTGATTAATACCCACCCCCAATCCCAGCCAGGGGCAGGTAGATACTGTTGGACTTGAGGTCTCGGTGGATGATGTTCTTGGCATGGAGGTAGCTGTGGAGATGGAAGCGGGTAGTGAACTGGCTGGTGACCATTTCATCTCTCCCTCCCTTCTCCCCCAACTCTCTAAGATGTGAGGCTCACTCCATGCCCTGGGCAGTCTGCCGGGCCACATCAATGAGCTGGACCATGTCAAAGCGCGTGTCAGCCACATGTAGGTGATGGTAGAGGCTGGAACCCTCACACCACTGTGTGATGATGGCAAACCCAGGCCGAGTCATGAAACCCATGAACAGCAAAATGTTGACATGTCTTGTCTTCCTGTAGGCAGGGAGGGTAGATTGGGGGAAGGAGTCAGGAAACAGAACAAGTGCCATGTATTTACTCAGCAACAAGAAAAGCATGTCAGCTACCTTCTATGTCATTCATTTTACCTGGTCTTCAAGGGTGTTCAGGGCCAGAATGTTGTCAGATCCCAATCTGTGAGACTTGGTGGGCTGATTCTCTGCTGGGAGCTGGGGGGGAGGTGGATGCCCTGACCTTCCTCAACAAAATTCCATCTTATTGCATTATTTTCTTCTGTTTTTGAAACAGGGTCTCATGCTGTATACCAAACTCACCTGGAGCTCACTAGATAGCCTGGGCAGGCCTCAAACTTACAGTGATCCTTCTCCCCTAAACTCCCATGTACTGGGAGTCACCACACCCAGCAGTGGCTATATTACAGATGGCAAAGTGGGAAGTCAATCTTCTTTATCAATACTGATAAACACAGGGTCAAGATATGGAGACACACGGGACATGGGAGGATGATAGTCTATTAACCACTTTGAGAGGCTTAGAGGTAAGGAATCTGGAGTCTGGAACCATGTTAGAACCCAAGTTCAGTCCCGACCTTCACCACTTACTCATTGTACAACCTTGGAGAGGATCTCTAACCTCTTTGCTCCTCTTGTTCCCAAACCACACACCTCTTATCATTACAGCAGCTGCTTTGTTAGGATGTCACAAAGAGTGAGGAAACAACCTATACAGTCCTTAAAACTGAGCTGAACAGTAAATGCTCTCAAACTTCCAGTTTGTTTCTGGGTACCTGGATCTACCTCCCAGAAACTGTCATATACAAATCCTTTTACCACAGTTTATGAGAAAACCACATTCTTTTCTATAAGTATAACCATAGTTTGAATACACAAATGCAAACAACAGGGATGATACTTAAATTACAGAAGACAGAGAGCACCAGGACATTCCCTTCTTGTTTTGATACCTACAGGTTTTTTAAAAACTATTATTTGTTTATTTATTATGTATACGGTCTTCTCTCTGCCTGCATGCATGCAGGCCAGAAGAGGGCACCAGATCTCATTATAGATGGTTATGAGCCACCATGTGGTTGCTGGGAACTGAACTCAGGACTTCTGGAAGAACAGCCAGTGTTCTTAACCTCTGAGCCATCTCTCCAGCCCTTGTTTAGATACTTGAGGTGGAACCCAGAGCCCATCAAATGCTAAGCACATGGTCCTCTACCACTGAGTTCTACACATGAAGATTAGTTTTGCCTTTTGAAACAGGGTTTCCTGTATCTCAGGCTGGCTTCAAATTCCTGATCCTCATGCCTCAGCCTACCAAGTTCTAGGAGTACATACACTACCACACAGCTAAACAGATGCAAAACACAAAAACAAAAACAAAACTTTTTTTGAGACAAGGCTTCCCCACATACACCAGACTGTTTGAACAAGTCTGTGCATTGTGTATGTACAAGTACACATGTATGTGCTGGTGCATGTGTATGCACATGGAAGTGAAGGTCAGAGGTCAACCGAGGGTGGTGTTTTCAGGAGCTACTCACTTTGTTTATGTATTTACTTATCTTATCACCTTGTTTTATGAGGCAGAGATTTTTTTCACTGGGACCTGGGGCATGCCAATTAGTCTAGACTGGCTGGTTGACGAGCCTCCGGAATGGAATGGTCCTATCTCTGCTTCCCCAGTGCTGAGATTGTAAGCCTGTGCTGCCATACCAGCCTTTGCCATGGGTGCTAGAGATCAAACCCAGGTCTTCATGACTGCATAGTAAGTAAATACTTTAGAGTTACCACCCCAGCTCTGGTCTCAAACTGTTCATCCTCCTGCCTCAGCCTCCCAAGAGCTGAGATTACAGGCATGCACCATCATACTCACCTCACCATGGGGATTCTTGTGTGTGTATATGTGTGTGTAACATAGGTATGCACACCTGTGCACACTCAGAGGCCAGAGGACACTGCCAGCTGTTTTCCTCAATCATGCTCCACATTGTTTGCATGTGGCAAACATACATGATTGTGTGTTCAACTGTGCATGTGCACAGGTGTGAAGGCTAGAGATTGATGTTGGGTGTGTCCCTTCATGCTCCACCTCATTTTTTGAGACAGGATCTCTTCCTAAACCTAGACCTCACCAATTGGCTAGACTGGCTAGCTAGCAAGCCCAGTGATGCCCTCCTTCCTGTCTCTGCCTTCCCAGTGCAGTGCTAAGATTACAGGTGTCACCACTTCACCCAGATTTTTTTTTTCTTTTTTGGCTTTTCAAGACACGGTTTCTCTGTGTAACAGCCCTGACTGTTCAGGACTCCCTTTATAGACCAGGTTGGCCTTGAACTCACAAAGATCCATCTGCCTCTGCCTCCTAAGTGCTGGGATTAAAAGTGTGTGCCATCACACAGCTTTTTACT
>CAJQZJ010037357.1:3616105-3649121 GCA_907164525.1 Lophiomys imhausi | reverse complement strand
CCAGGGACTAAACTCAAGCTGTCAGGCTTGGTGCTGAGTCATCCAACCTGCCCAAAGATTCTTAATAGTGGTAAACCAGTGAATAAAATATAAATAAAGTGCAAATTATTGCATATTCAATCATCAAAATTTATAGAGATGAGCTGAGAATAAAAGTTTTCTTATTGTGGCATTCATTATGTCCATTTGATAGAGGGGGAAGCCCATGTAGGCATCCTCAGGATTGTCAGAAATTATACGTTCCTGATGACAGGGAGAACAGTTCAGTGGCAAAACATGTTTAGTATGGGTGAAGCCGTGGGTTACATACCCACAACACACACACACAAACCCTATTCAGTCTTGCTTATATAAAATAGAGGCACAAAGTACTATGCTACATAATAACTGTAGTGGCTAAAAGGGTGCCACCCTGGTTTCTCAGTAAGAATGAATTAATATAGTGTTGATTATATCTTAATTATGGAAATTTTATAACTAAACAATTGGATTATGGATATGATTATAATTAACAATATAGTTCTTTGCATCAAAGCACTATTATAATTAACAAGGCCACAACACAATAAATATAACCCCAATGATTCAGCAAAAGGAAAGGAAGGATATGAGCACTGTTGAAACTGGAATTACATAAAATCTTCATGTGTTAAATGTGTCATGGGAATGGCTTATGGTTAGACCTAGCTCACAGTCAGCACATAGCAATGTTAATCTAAAGAAATATCATCATCATCCCATGGCTCAGAGGAGAAAGGGTCATCTCTTAGAGAGAAACCATGTCTAATTATGCTTCCAATATGACACAAATATAGTAAACACCTAGGAAATACACCAGTATGGCTTTTTACCAAAGAAACACTAAACATTGCCTGCCATCATCCCATCCTATGTACACACACAGTGACCTCACCTGAGCACCTGCATCTCATTCTTGAAGGCCTGGGCCTGCTCAGCGGTAGGTTGGGCCACCTTGAGCACTTTCACAGCTACGTCGCCATGCCAACGCCCCCGAAACACAGTGCCAAAAGAGCCTGTTCCGATCCTCTTCAACAGCTGTACCTCACTGGGTGGCACCTCCCAGTAATAGCCCGAGTCCCGGTACCCCAGGTTCTTCTGTGGGCCAGATGGGTGGCATCAGAGGGCCCTACCTACCCACAACCCTCAGTCATGCCACTTAGCCTGTGGTGGCCCCCAAGGATTTCCAATGGCATACCACTTTTTTCTTTTCATCTGCCAAGGACTTCCGCTCCCGCTGCTCTGAAGGTAACTTGGAATGTGGGGACTTCCTCCCCGAAGACACACTAGCTGGGCTAGGGCTACCCCGAGGGGCTCCATCACCACCTCTACCAGCAGCTGTGGTTATACAGAATACTATGAGTGGAGGTGTGGGAGGTGGTGGGCTAGAGAAAGTTCAGGGTACAGAAAGGGGTGGGGGTACTCTCACCATCGCTGCTGAAGCTCTGAGCAGTAAACTAGAAGGAGGTGGGAGCAAAAGTCAAAGTGAGGATGAGGCAATAGTAATGGCTCAGGGCAATGCTCCATGCTCCCCACCATCACCTCCTTGACACCCACCTGTATGAGGTTGGAGTCCGCGGGAGCTGTGGTGCTGACCATGTGGACGTTAGGAGTAGATGTGGAGCGGATGCGCTGCAATGGGGGATTGGCAGGGGCAGGGAAGGAGAAGTGCTCCGGGTCACGGTGCTTGGTACAGGGGCTGATAGAGAAAAGGCTGTGAAATGGCTGCAGAAGGAAGTACAAAGCAAAGAAAGCCCAACTCCACCACCCTGACGGTACATTTAGCTCACAAACAGTACATGTCTATTGGCTACACCAATGATCATCTGCTCAAGAAACATTTACTGAGTGCCTTCCTGTGTACCAGTTTCCACTCTAAACAGAGATCACACTGTGGATACCATAAATAAACTCTTGCCCTTGTAGAGTTGATTTTATCAGAGGTAGAATAAAAAAACAAATGCATAATATGCCTGTCAGTGATAGGCACAAAAAGAAGAAAATAAAATTAAGTAAGGAGGTAGAAAGTGTCTCTGGGAGAGTCAGGAATGGGCTCTCGGAAAGGGAACATTGGGGAAAAGGAGGGACAATGAAGGACAAAGATAGTTGGAGAAAGGGTAAGATACGATTTTTTATTACATATCATATTGACATGTATTTTTCAAATATATTATTTATTTTATAATATACATTACCTGTATATTAAAATGGCAATGTTTTAAATATACATATTATCATATTATGTAATACATATTATACATATAATATAAAGAGTACACATATATGATGTTACAAAAAAACTTTTTTGCTGTTTTGAGACACTCTCATGTAGCCCAGGCTAGTTTTGAACTTGCCAATTAGTGGAGGGTGGCCTTGAATTATTGATCCTCTTGCCTCCACCTCCAATGAATTACCATACCTTACACAAAAACATTTTTCTGTTCCTTTCACCATCCTGGGATTAAATTCATGGATAATCAACACACATACACTCATAACTATAAATAATAATGTTATCCTTACTTTTTATACATTATATAAAACTGTATGGTATAATTATATCCAACATAAGAGAAACAAAAGTACTTTCTGATACAGTAATATGTATTTCAAAGAGAAAAGACTTGAGTGTAGTTATATTGGAAGAAATGAACAAACTAGTTAGATGATTTTATATATACACTTGTAACTAACAATAAGACTTGTTATTTACTCTACACCAGATCTTGCTCTAAGCATTACACATATCTCAGCTCTTAATTCTCTTCAGAACCCACTATGGTAAAGTATCGGGATTCCCCTCTTCCAGATGAAAAGACTGAAACGCGAGTGAATGGGGGCCTTATCAATAGTCCCACGGCCCCATGCCTTTACTCAACACTTATAGGTGCTTGATAGTATTTATCAAGTAAACAAATAAATAAAAGTATGATCTATCAGGATCTTCTGATCCTTCTTTCACTGGCCTCCAGCCTTTGACATAAGCACCCCTACCTGGGACTCTGGGGGGTTAGCAGCTTATTCACAGAGAGATTTGAGGGAGCCTCCTGGTGCCTGGAGCCTCCAGACAAATCCTGGATGCTGTGGTAGAACCTTGAGGACATAAAGGTGTAAAACAAGAAGGCTGTGAGTATAGGTCAGCAGTAAGTCCTTGTACCTGGGCTCTGTCCTCCCCATCCCCCAAGCCACCCATGGCTGGGCTCACTGTCGGCAGTTGGTACTCATGTCAACGCAGACTGTGGGAACCTTGGAGGAACAATGCTGGTGGAACTTGTAGCCACAGGTTTGGCAGCGGAAGCCATGGAACAGAAACTTAAGGCAGAAGTCACAGAAGGCCAAGCTGAAGAATGTCTTCCGTACCTGCAGCCACAAAGCAGGGAAGTCCAGGCATGACTGATGGCATTCCCTGTCAACACTGTGGCCTCCCTACTCTCTCTCCCCCTCCCTGTTGCACTTACAAAATTGTGCATGGTCAGTGGTACATCTTCTAAGACCTCCACAATGAGCTCCTCTCCATCCAGAGGTGCAATGGCTGTGTCCCAGGCAGTGACTGTCTTTCTTCTGCAAGGAGTATGGGAGACAATGAGTAGGATGGTGGGCTGGAGCCATAGTAGACAGATAAGGTCCAAAAAGTCCTCTCAGCCCCGTCCCCAAATTACTCTCTGGCACATTTAATTCTCATAGAATTAGTCACTATTAGGCTGGAGAGATGGCTCAGCAGTTAAGAGTACTTGCTGCTCTTTCAGAGGACCTGGGTTCAGTTCTTAGCACTCACAGCATGGCTCACAACCATTAAGTTCTGGGGGATCCTCCAGTTCTGGGGGAATCTCGAACCTTCTCCTGGCCTCCATAGGCATCAGGCACACAGTACACATACACACACACAGTCAAAACACTCATACACATTTTAAAAAAGGTAACATTTCAAATTTAAAAAGAAAGTTAGTGACCAGGTGGTGCACGCCTTTAATCCCAACACTCAGGAGGCAGAGGCAGGTGGATCTGTGAGTTCAAGGCCAACCTGGTCTACAAAGTAAGTCCAGGACAGTCAAGGATACACAGAGAAACCCTGTCCCGAAAAAAAAAGAAAGAAAGAAAAGTTAGTCACCATTCTCACTCCCACTTTACAGATAAGGAAACGGGCTCAAGGAGTAAAGTGATTTGCCCAAATGCCAGGATCACAGGTATGCCCACCATTCCCAGATTTAACCCGTGGTCTTAACCATGAGGTAAGAAGCAAATTAAACTAAATCTCAGAAGTATTGAGCCAGTACCTGAGAAAGGAGCTGATGAGACATTGCAACAACAGATAAAATGCAAAACATGAACTGCATCCAAAAAGTTAAGGCACTAAGGAACACAGGAATAAAAAGGTCAGTGAAGACCAACTCCATGGTGCATGGCGAAAATGAGAAAAGATAGAGCTGATGAGTTCAGGAAATGAGGTGAAAGAACAAAACAGATGAACTCTGGAATGTGACAAAATGACAAAATGGGGGCTGAGTGGATAATGAGCTGCAGACCTTTCAGGTCAGTGAAGGAATGAAGTGAAACAAACGATGTTACCTGGGTTACCTCAACTAGTGGAAGACTCCAAGGCAGAGGTGGAGGACTACGATGACACTGAAGAAGGGAGGTGTGGAGGGACCCAAGGGATGGCATAGGGTTTCCATACTTACCCTCTGATGAGTCTGTAGACCACACAGCAGTCCTGATTGAGACCCCGCACCTTGAGGGCCTTGTCCAAAGAGTCATAGACACTCATGCCATCCCGGACAGTCACCTGTGTGCGTATGTGTACAGGGGTCAGAGTCTTCAGTACCCAATAGGTACCCTAGCCAATTATTCTATCCCTCTACAGTGGCCATTCCCTATCCCTTGTCATCCTTTTTTGATCTCAGACTTACAACCGGGACCATGTGGAGCCCCTGCCCGCTTTGTCTCAGTGACTCACCACTGTGCGTTGCTTGTTAGGTAGGTACACTTTGACAGTGCCAACTGCCCGATATGGCTCAGCCCCACCAGCAGGAGGGCCTCGTGATGGTTCCATGGAGCCCAAGATCTTGTCAAGATGGGCTGAGGTAGGTCTGGGCAGGTGCCATAAGGCTCCTAGGAGAGTGCAGAGGAAAAATCAGAGGCCTAGTAATGACAGCCCGAAAGCAGAGTGGCAGAGGACATATAAAATTACATCTCCAAGACTAGCATGGTGACACTTTTTTTTTTTTTTTTTTTTTCTCGAGACAGGGTTTCTCTGTGTAGACCAGGCTGGCCTCGAACTCACAAAGATCCGCCTGCCTCTGCCTCCCAAGTGCTGGGATTAAAGGCGTGCGCCACCACCGCCCGGCTTCATGGTGACACCTTTAATCCCAGTACTCAGGGGGCAGAGGCAGGTGGATCTCTATGAGTTCGAGGCCAGCCTGGCCTACAAAAAAAAGAGTCCAGGACAGCCAGTACTGTTACACAGAGAAACCATGTCATGGAAAACAAAACAAAATCCATCTCCAAGCTCCCATTGCTCCCTAAGTTCCACTTTTTATGAAACAGCCCAATGATGCTAACCCTTCTCTGCTCCAAATCTCCTATTGCTAATCTCACTGTTGAGTGCCAAGATCTCAGAATCACTGCAGTGAGGAGATGGTGCACACTGTTCTGGAACGCACAGTACATAAAACACTTCTAAAGACTAATTGAGTATGTACTGCACTGGAGATGGAAGGTGCCAGGCACATAATGGAATGAACAGGCTGTCCTGGCTTTTAATAGAGAATGGGGTGACCAGACACTAAAGTGAAAGGAGTCACAGACAGGAGCCTGGAAAATGGAGGATCATCAGATCTTTAGTTTGGAGGAAATGGAGACTGTACTAATGGTCATAAAAGGCACTGTGAGCATTCCAGGGCACTGAGCCATAGAATGAGGTAGAATCAAAGGTACCGTCAGATAGCTAATAGAGGTCACCAGACTCTGTGATGAGTTCACAAAGAGGATCACCAAACACTATGCTGAAGAGAGATGTAACAGGAGTCACAGGGGACTGTGAAAGGCAGCTGTATAACAGACATTACACATTAAGTCAAATGCAAGTGGCAATAATGGCTCATCAGAAAACACTGTCAAGAGTAAAGGAAAGGGAAGACCAGGTGAGGAAGATGGAAGGTGAGGGAAGGGTCCCAAAAACTATCCCTGATAACTACTGGGGGCTCACAAACAGATTATTGGTGTAAACACACTGGGAAATCATGGAAGCAGTTTGGGTTGAACTAGGGAAATGGGGCGATCCTCAGACATTTCCCTGAGAGGGGTAGAAGGGCAATAAGGAAACATGGGAGAACCATGGCCTTGGTGAGAAAATGTCATCAGACACTTACAAGGGTTTAAGAGTTCATCTTGAAATTTCACAACCAAGCCCTAGACCCCAGACCCCTTTTGGCTCGGTCCAGCCCTCCCCAAAGGATTCAGGCTCTGCGCAGGCGCACTGCCACTTGTAACGGGCGAAACCACCACTGCAGCCTGCCTGCCGACTCTATCCACTCCCGCGGTCGATGATGGTCTCGCCCAGGGTCAAACCACTCCTTTGGTTCCGGGCGGGGGGAGGCTGAGATTCAGAGGGAAGCATCTTGGAGCTGTGCTCTCAGTCCAGACTTCATGCCCTGGTCCAGCGGCTGCTCCAAAACCTAAATCCTATTGAGCCTGCCCTCACCTGTCACACCGCTACCACCACCACAGCCGCCTCCATCTTGGGCCTGTCTTCTTTCTTCTCACAGTCCGCCGCCACCGTCCCTGGGATTTTTGCTATTGGCTCTCTAGGACTCGGCCCTCCATTCTTATTGGAGTAAAATCACGCCCGTCAAGACAGGACCAGCGGAATGTGGGTCCTGTTCCGGATTAGGAGGGGTGGCCTCAAATGGCAGTCTCTAGAGCAAATTCGCTTGTCCTGATTGGCGCGCAGGCGCAGGCGCAGTCGGGAAGAAACTGAATGTTCAGGACTTTAACCCTTAACAGTGCTACAAATAAAGAAGTTTGTCCTTTTTTGGTGTGAGTGCCTGGGAACGAGTCGATTTTAGTTTTATATTTTCTGGTCATTTGGGACTGCCCTTATAGGTTTAAGAATATGAGCGAGAGAAACCCTTAAATACAATTTGGAGCCAGTACTGTAAATCACATTTTAAGGACTTTTCACATATATTAGTTTGACTGTCTTTAAAACTGGGTGGACTCAGATGAAATAATGTTAAGTATTTACCAGCTCTAGGACTCTGTAGTCATAACTTTTGATAATTAGCAGATCCGTGTTGGAGGTCTGGCTGTAAGGAAGGAGACTTCCCCAGGAGGAAAGGGATTGAGGAGGAATTTGAAAGACAGGCCACAGGTGGCTAGGTGAAGAAGGTAATGTGGATCTGGAATGCAACACTGTGGCAGCCATTTGTGGACATATTTTAGGATGAATATAATTCTTAAATTGAATTTTTCCAGTCATCAGAATGAGAAAAGGAACACACATGTTCTTTTTCTTGGAGCATTTCCTTCAGAAAACTTGTATTTTCTCTTCCATTTGAGATATATGTAAATCTTTTTTAAAACCTTAGTATGGTTCTGGGGATGTAGCTCAACAGTAGAATGAACCACAAAGCCCTGAGCTAAATCCCCAGCACCCTCCCCATCCCACCCCACTCCCCAAAAAAAAGACTAGGTCAGTGTCTTGCCAGTTTTGCAACCACAGAAAAATTTCCTTAAGGGTTTTGTAACTATCTCTGTCAAATGTAACAACACCCCTATCTCCCTGTCTGGTGAGAATTTCCTCTATATGTCCAGCTCAAAATTCTTACTTGCTTCTCATAAGATGTGCGTCTTCCCGGACACATGCCCTTAATTCCAGAGCTGGGGAGGTAGAGGCAGGTGGATCTCTGTGAGTTCAAAGCCAGCCTGGTCTACAAAGTGAGTCCAGAACAGTCAAAGATACCCAGAGAAACCTTGTCTCAAAAAAAAAAAAACTAAAAAAAAAAAGAATATGAGTCTTGATTTTCCTTTGAATAAAGTTAAGTAACAGATGGACACCCTGACTACTAGATGAATTTAAGAGGAACCCTGTGTTCCAAATGGTGCTGTCACGTTTTCTTACTTCAAAACAAGTTAGTGGTTATTTTGAGAAGCTATATGTAATGGGTTGAGTCTGTTAGTTCTATAAAAGGATAACATTTCTTCCTTTAACTTCTCTGCAAAAACATGACAAGAAATAACTTGAAAATTAAAAATCCATCAATCATATAGTCCAGCACCATCATTTCTAAGTATTTACTCTAGAGGAATGAAAACATACCCAAAAGGTATGTTGGTAAATGTTAACAACCAGTTTTTTTTGGGAAGAAAAGAACTATAATTTGTTGCATTTGTCAATTGTGATATAAAGATCCCTACAGTGGCTATTTCAAAATACCAATATGACATCACTGAACCAGAGTTAAGAGAGGCTCAAAATTGCTTGTGGTGAGTCAACTACAACATGTTACATATCTACACTAAAACCTATATATATTCAGCTGAGCTTTGTTGTATTAGCAAAAGTAAAAACTAAACACACAAAAAAACTAGAAACAGCCTAGGTAGTCAACAAAATAATTGACCACAAACTATGACAATGATCACACAATAGAATGCCACTCAGCAATCACAACTACAGAACAGCACAGATGAATCTCCTATACCTAAGGTTAAGAGAAAGAAGCCAGGCACAAAAGAGTAAAACTAAAGTATTCTATGGAGTTCTAAGCCAGGCAAAACTAGTCTACAGTGAAAGAAATCAAACTAGTCATTTTGGGGAAGAGTAGAGAGGACATTACTATGGTGTGGATATGGTCTATCCATCATAATTCATGGTAGAATTTTGGTTGCCAATGCAGGGATGCTGATAGGTGAAACCTTTCAGGGGAATTGACATCTTTCTTGCAAGATTGGATTAGTTATTGCAGCAGCTCCTGCAGCAAGAGTTCTTGCTCTTGAAAATGAGTTATTGGGTGCTAGGGAGATGCCTCAAGTTGGTAAAGTGAGTGCTTCATAAGCATGAGTGAAGTATTTCCCACATAAAAATAAACTAAGCGTGCATCTGTGTTTGTAATCCCAGTGAGAGGAAGAAGCAACAAGATCCCTGGGATTAGCTGCCAGCAAATGTAGCTGCTGAGTCAGTGAGCTCCAGGCCAACAGAGAGACCCTGTCTCAACAAACAAGGTAAAGTCTAGCAAGATGGTTCAGTGGTTAAAAGTGCTTGTGTTGCAAACCAGGTAACCTAAGTTTGATCCCTGGAACCCACAAAAAGGTAGAAGGAAAAACTGACTCCACAAAGGTGTCTTTTGACCTCCACATATATACCATAGCACTGTGCATCCCCATCATGCATGCACAAAATAATAATAGTAATAATAATAAACAAAGTTGATGGCACCTGAAGAAGGATACCAGAAGTTGACCTCTTGAAGACAAATCTTTTAAATTATCCAATATGTATTTATTAATAACTATATGAACTTCTAACAAATATAAACAATTACCTAACTACTAACCCTAAGAATGACTATAACCCCAGTTACATAACAACTAAACCTATTAATACTTATAACAACTATTATCTAACAACTAATCCTAACGTTTTAGAAGGATACAGTCTCTGGGGTAGGTCCTCAGTCGTCAGGCACACCTCAGGAGTAGATTCTTTAAGGCACTTAGTCAACAGTCTTTCTTCAGGAATATCTCAGACGTAGGTCCTTTAGGGTAAAGGACCTTCTCTTTAATTGAGGCTTGAGGCTTTCTTCTCTCTGGAAGGCCTCAGCTGTCCATAAGCCAACTTATTCAGTTTGTATTAGCCACTCAGACCCTCTGCCTCAGTCTTTGAGGTTGACATAGTTCCATTCAGGCCACTGTTTGAACTGTTGAACCCCTCTAGGCAAAAGCTGAGCCACAGGGTTTAGTCCTTGGCCTTTTGCTGCTTTGCTGAGGCCTTCTCTGCTCACCAGCTTCTTTCTGCCTCAGGGAGAACTGGCCATAATTTTTCAGCTCTGTTTGAGATCAGCTTTTCAGTCCATCAGCATTTTCTCCATCAGATGATACAAGCTGCCTTGCATCTCTGTCATCTCTAGTGTGGGAACTCTCTAGCATGGGAACTCTCAGGCTCCAACCACCTTGTCCTTAAATAGGGTCTCTCCTAGTTTCACCTGGCTTCAGCTTAATCTGGGCTCCACCCACTTTGTAAGGCTATTTGCAGCTGAAAACAATGCCTGGCCATAAACCTTGTTTTTAGTCCATATGCTGCTATGTCAATTGCCCACAGCCAAGTTGATTTTCATGCCCTGTAAAAAGAGACTGTATGGGGAGGGGGCTGGAGAGATGGCTCAGCAGTTAAGATCACTGACTGCTCTTCCAAATGGACTGGGGTTCAAATTCCAGTACCCAAATGGCAGTTCATAGCTGTCTGTAATTGCCAGGTGTGGTGGTGCATGCCTTTAATCCCAGCACTCAGGGAGGCAGAGGCAGAGGCAGGTGGATCTCTGTGAGTTCAAGGCTGCCTGGTCTACAAAGTGAGTCCAGGACAGTCAAAGATACACAGAGAAACCCTGTCTCAAAAAAAAAAAAACTAAAAAATAGAAAGAGAGAGAGACTGTATCAGAAGCCCCTAGATATTCACTAAATCTAATGTATTAATCTAACTCCCCTTACAACCTCTTTTTTTCATATACACGTACACATATGTACAGCTGGACACTCATAAACTCCCATATATAAAAGATTATGGTGGATGCTCATATTCATGTTTGTGTGGATATGTGCACATGTGCATGCAAATTCATGTATATGATGTGTGGAAGCCAGAGATTGGCCTGGAGTATCTCTCTCAATCCATCTCCACTTAATTTTTTTGGACAATGCCTCTCACTGAACCCCCCCCCCCCCCTTTTTTTGCTAGACTGGCTGGCCTGCGGACTCCAGGGATCTGCCTGTTTCCACCTTCTCAGCACTGGGATCTCAGACATGCACTGCTGCACCTGTCTTTTCTCCTCAGGCCCTCATGACTGCATGGCAAATATTTCACTGAACCATTCCCCCAGGCCCCAGGATGAGTTGTATGACATGTCTGATCCTCTTTGTCCTCTCTTTTAAGAAATATTTTCTTCTCTTTCTCCCTCTCTTTGTGTGTGTGTGTGTGTGTGTGTGTGTGTGTGTGTGTGTGACACATCTCTAAGGTGCCTGCAGAGATCAGATGACACTGGATTCCCTAGAACTGGATTTAAGGTGAGCCACCATGCGTAGATGCTGAGAACCAAACTGGAGAGATGCTGAGCTATCTCTCCAGACCCACTGCTCTCTCCTCTACACCCCTTCTTTCCTTTATGAGGTCCTTACCAGAAGCCAAACATATTCATATACAATTTCTCTTGAACCTCTGTGCCTTCAGAACCATTAGCCCAAATTATCCTCTTTTTAGAAGAAAAGTATAAAGGAAATTTTGGAGACAACTGGAATGTCCTATATGGATTCTTTCAAAACTTATTAAACTCTATACTGAAAACAGGTGTGCATTTTACTGTATGAATGAAAATGGATATAGGCCTAGGGTAATAGTGCATTATTTGTCATATCACAAGGCCTGAGGCTCAGTCCCCAACACCAGAAAAATATGCATGGCAAACAAATGGCTGCAGACATAATTCTAAACATTTTAATTTCTTAGAAATTACCATGCATTGAATTGGTTTTTTAGAATTTTCTTTTCTGAAATTGAATATCTGGACCCTCAAATCCCCATCTTCCAGTGCAGGCCCACTGCAATGTGATGTCATGAGCAACTGCTGCTGGAATTCAGTGATGATCCAAAATGCTTTGGGAGCAGGAGCAGGGAATGTGTTTTTAAATTGAATTCACTTAGATATTATTTAATTTGTTTTAAAACATTTTTAAGATTTTATTTTTATTTCTAATCTATGTGCATGTGAATGCCTACAGAGGGCAGAAGGAGTTGAATCCCTTGGAGTGCCAGGAATGGAACTTTGATCCTCTCCAAAACCTTACTTTAAGTTAGTTTTTTTTAAAAAAATATTTATTTATTACTTCAGGCTACATCTCCATCTCAGTGTCTTCTTCCCGCCCTTCCAGTCCTGCCCTCCCACCCTCTACCCCCATCCTTTCCATCCCACTCCTCTGGAGTGGAGTGTCCCTACATAACAGTCCCCCACCCCAATTCAGCAGTCATATGAGGGCCAAGAGCCTCCTCATACACTGGGGGCCTACAAGGCAACACCACTAGGGCAAAGTGTCTCATTGACAGGAAAAAAGTCTATGTTCATGTTCTCTTTGGTGCATTCATTGTAGTATAGTTATCCTGTACTATATGGATAAAATCCGACTATAAGTGAATAGATGCTTTTAACCTCTGAGAATCTCTCCAGGCCCAGAATGGTATTCTCTTTTGTTTTTGAGACAAGTTTCTCTGTGTAGCCCTGGCTATCCTGGACTCACTCCGTATACCAGACTGGCCTTGAACTCACAGAGTTCTTCCTGCCTCTGCCTTCCGAGTGCTGGGATTACAGGTGTGAGCCACCACACCCAGCCAGTTTGTAGTTTTATAACAGGGCCCCAGACATTGATAGGCCCTCAGACCTTAGCAAAACTGACTCCATGATGGAAGTACCATTCAGGCTTTAAAACTCAGTCTGTAGACAGTACCACCTGCCAAAACTAAAACAAAGGCCTAATCCATCAGAGTCCATATACTTCTGGAAAAGCCTCTAAATGTATTGGCATTGCTTTTTTGCTTTTGTAGCTCTGCTTCTGGCTAACTGTTCTTGTTAACTGTAGTATGTCAACCCAGAACATGGTTTTTCTGTTTTGTTTTGTTTTTTTTTGGGGGGCGGGGGTTTCGAGACAGGGTTTCTCTGTGTATGTCTGGCCGTTCTGGAACTCACTCTGTAGACCAGGCTGGCCTTGAACTCACAGAGATCTGCCTTCCTCTGCCTCCCAAGTGCTGGTGCGCCACCACCACCCGGCTGGTTTTTCTGTTTAAAAGCTCACCTGAGAGAGGCTTAGTGCTACACTGGGATCCCAAACACCCAGTGTAGTCACCAGCTGGCTAATAAAGACTTTCTATTGGCTTAAACCCATGTCCGAGAAGTCTTCTCTGATACTCCACAATATTTCTTGAAAATAACCTTGATCCTCTTGCCTCCAACTCCTGAATGCTGAGATTACAGGCTTTGGAAATCACACACGGTTTGCAAAATGCTGAGGACTGAACGAGGGCTTCATATGTGCTAGGGAAGCATTCCACCAACTGACCTTTATCCCCAATTAAGTAAGATCATAAGAATGGGTCCTTCAACAATATGGGTACTGTCCTTTTGAGAAGAAGGAGGGATACCAGAGGCAGGTGGATATCTGTGTGTTTGAGGCCAACTTCATCTACATAGCAAATTTCGGGCCAGATGGATTTACATAATGAGACCCTGTCTCAAGGAAGGAAGGGAGGGTGGGAAGGAGGGAAAGAAGAAAAAGAAAATGGGCAGCATAGAATACACACAGAGAAAAAGCCATGTGAAGACAAATGCAGAAGGACGGTCTTGAATTCACATTCTTCCTGTCTCAGCCTTCTGAGAGCTGGTATTACAAGCATGGCGAAGTCTGATAGCCTAGGCAGCAAGATTGAAAACTGGCATTGCAGGTTGACTTCTGTAAGCAGTGGTCTCTGCAGTGTCAATTAGCATGCAGGCTTTATTAGGGTGTTGGCTTGCTAGCAATGCATATGGAGAGGTGAGGACAGGGTAGAACAGAAAAACCGGTTGACTTGTTATGCCCTCCCTATATTGGTTTTGCCTGATCTCAGAGGAGCTAACTCAACTTATACATTTCGTGACCTTTGATAACGATGAGATGCTCACTGATCCACTAATGAATGCTGTTTCCCTGAGAAAGGTATACCCTTGAGCAGGGAAGCTTGCTGGCAACTGAACCACCTCCAAAGGGACTGACATCTAAGTACTGTCTGCTCACATCATCCGCAGCTGCTGGAGCAACAAGTCCTAGCTTGAATTTGGGACCCTTGGCAGCAGGTTAGAGTGTCTGTTGGCCTGAGTTGACTTGACACACGAGGACAATGACTCATCCTAATTAGGATTCTACCCTATGATCAGGGACCTAGCATTTGATTAGAAAACTTTACTCTGAAAATCCATTGGGTTATTCATCTGTCATTTTCTCTGATCAGCAAACACTTAGAGGTTTTGTTAATGTTTATGAGTAGCTTCAGTATCTTTTCATTTACAAAGTTGGTATTTGTTATTTGCTCGTGGGTGTTAGAACTCTGCTTGAGTTGGGGGCTGGGACAGCAACAAGTGGGGGAAGGGAGGCTAGAAGGGGAATATCCATGGGATCCACAGGGGAAAGGGGGCGAGGCAGGAAAGGCTTCCAGAGGTGTTCTGCTACAGAGCTGGGGACTGGATCTGGGGAGGTGAGAAGAACTGAAGGCAGCCTATCTGGTCCTCTGGCAGGTGTAGCCTATGATTAGCAAGGGGTGCCTGCTGGATTTGGGGGCTGGGCAAATACCATATACCCTTACCTAAGGAAGCATTAATTGTTCATTGTGTTTAGGAGACCAGTTCTAGCATAACAGTTTCACCAAATTGATCTCTACTCTTTTCTTGCCTTTTTCATACTTTGTTTTGGCTTTGTGTGTGTGTGCTGGAGATCAAATATAGGTTCTTAATCATTCTAGGTAAGTGCTGTACCACTGAGCTGAACCCTCAGGAGCCTTCTCTTTTACTTTTTGTTTTGAAGCAAATTGCCTAGGCTAGCCTTGAACTTGCAGGCCTTGAGATTCTGATGCTTCAGACTCCCGGGTAGCTGGACATACTCCCAAACCAGATCTATTATACTGTTACCTAATCAAGGTAATTGGCTTACTGAATATGACATATTTATTCCAACTTCTATACCTTTGCACATTCTCTACCCTCTACGAACATTATACTGACTTTTTTTTTTTAAAAAAAGGGAATCCTCATTGTCTGACCTAGGGGATTCTAAGCAATTATTAGCACAGTATCGCTTAGCATTCCTATGTTATTCATATGTATTTTTTGTATGTGTTTTACTTTGTAAATATGTTTTTGTAGTGCTTTGGGGAGGGCTGTCTGTCTCATATAGGCTGTAAGTTCTGTGAGAGCAGGGCCGGTGTCATCCCAGTCCATCCCACTGTGACTCCTTTACAGCTCTGTGCAACTCGTGATCTTGAATTTGAGTGACATACTTTAAAACTTAAGGCTTTAGAAGAAACAAAAGGCCTTAGAATCCTGTCTCTGTAATTATATCTCAGTTTTTCCTACCTACTTACCATGGGTTCTCTATTGCTCTTCTCCCTGCCTCACTGTAAGTTACTATACATTAAGAATGCCTGCCACCAAGGCTCAGATAAGTAGAAACTTCTTCACCTATTCCTTAGGATATAGAACATGATTTCAGCCCATTTTGCCTTTGCTCCCTCATCACCAGCTTCTGGAACAGTTGCTGTCTTTTTTACTTGTCTCATTTTATTGCACAGGACTGAGTTCTTACCAAATTTTCTAATTTTTATTGTTAATGACTGTTTTACTATTAAATATATATGCATGATCCAAAAAAAATGTTAAACCTAAAAAATTCCTGGCACAAAGCATCCAGGAAATTAGGGCACTGTGAAAAGACCAAACCTAGGAATATTAGGAATAGAAGAAGAATACCAGCACAAACACCCAGATTTTTTTTTTTTTTTGGTTTTTCAAAACACGGTTTCTCTGTGTATCCCTGGCTGTCTTGGACTCATTCTGTAGACCACCACACAGAGCCAGAAAGATATTTTTTAAATACCTAGTATTTATTAAACACTTTAATGACATTGAGTATTTTTTTAAAGATTTATTTATTTATGTATACAGTATTCTGTCTGCAGGTGTGCCTGTTGGCCAGAAGAGGGCAACAAATTTCATTATAGATGGTTGTGAGCCGCCATATATATGGTTGTTGGGACTTGAACTCAAGACCTCTGGAAGAGCAGTCAGTGCTCTTAACCTCTGAGCCATCTCTCCAGCCTCAGAAAAATATTTTAAACAAAATAATAGAATAAACTTTTCCTAACCTAAATAAAGAGATATCTATATAAAGAAAGGTACAAAGCTGGACATGGTGGCACACACCTTTAATCCCAGAGCTCGGGAGGCAGAGGCAGGCAGATCTCTGTGAGTTTAAGGCCAGCCTGGTCTACAAAGTGAGTCCAGGACAGCCAGGGCTACACACAGAGAAACCTTGTCTAAAAAAAAAAAAGTATAAGAGCCGGGCGGTGGTGGCGCACGCCTTTAATCCCAGCACTTGGGAGGCAGAGGCAGGCGGATCTTTGTGAGTTCGAGGCCAGCCTGGTCTACAAAGCGAGTCCAGGACAGCCAGAGATATTCAGAGAAACCCTGTCTCGAAAAACCAAAAAAAAAAAAAAAGTATAAGAAGCATACAGAATACCAAATAAATTGAACAAGAAAAAGAAAGTCCCCTTGCCACATAATAATCAAAACACTAACATACAGAACAAAGAAAGAATATTAAAAGCTATAAGGGGAAAAGAACAAGTAGCATATAAAAGCAGACGTATTAGAATTACACCTGACTTCTCAGTGGAGACTCTAAAAGGCCTGGACAAATGTGTTGCAGACTCTAAGAGACCACAGTTGCCAGCCCAGATTACTATATCCAGCAAAACTTTCAATCACTACAGATGGAGAAAATAAGATATTCCATTATAAAGCCAAATTTAAACAATATCTATCTATAAATTCAGCCCTAAAGAAGGTGCTAGAAGGAAAATTCCAACCTAAGGAGGTTTAACTACACTCATGAAAACACAAGGAATAATCACAGACAGCAAAATCAGAAGAGAAGTGCTCTCTTTCTGTCTCTCCCCCCCCCCCACATACACAGGCACACGTCACTGCTGCTGCTCCCATCACCAACAAAATAACAGGAATCAACAATCTCAATATCAGTGGTATCAATTCTCCAAAAAAAGACACAGGCTAACAGAATGGATTTGAAAATAGGATCTGTCCTTGTGCTGCATCCAAGAAACATATCTCAACATTAAGAAGAGTTGGATAAAGAGTTGGAAAGAGATATACCAAGATTGATAATTTTTTTTCTTCTTCAAGATTGCCTAATACAAACAGGCTAAGCATCATGTGCATAACTTTTATATATGGCTTTCTTGATTGTTTCATATTTGTTCTTATTGTTTTTACTATATGAGTTAAAAATCAGCCTTTTTTAGACAAAAGGAGGGAATTGATGGTGTAGTGTTAAGCATTCTAAATGTTAATTAATTGGTCCTGCTTTCTGTCTGTTACTTACATTGACTCTAATTGGTTAAATAAAATGCTGAGGCCTGAGATTGGGCAAAGACAGAGAAAGGTGGGACTTCCTGGGATTAGAACAGGAAGCCTGTGCTTTAGACAGAGGATTCAGACATTCCAGCCAGGAGCAGAAGGAAGGAGGCACACACCATGGGTTAGGAAAAAGATTCTCATTGCACATGGCCAGGAACATCGGCATATTGTGGAGAATGGCAGTCCAAGGGGACGTATGTATATATGGGGTCATATTTGGGTAATAGACTTAAGAGCTAACTTAGTTGGGCCAGGATTGCACAACTCAGGCCAAGGCTTGTTAAAATCTACGTGGTCTCTGTGTGCTAATTTATAATGGTGGGTTAAGGATTGGCTGCCAAATCAATTAACGATAATGTAAATACAGGTCAGGTTAAATAATTTAATTAGCCATATTTTTTTTACACAGCCACTATGGAAATCAGTCTGGAGGTTCCTCAGAAAGTTGGGATTCGATCTACCTCAAGACCCAGCTATACCACTGTTGGACATATACCCAAAGGACAATTCATCCTACCACAAGGACACTTACTAAAAAATGTTCATTTCTGCTCTATTAGTAATAGCCAGAAACTGGAAACAACCTACATGTCCCTCAGATAAAGAATGGATAAAGAAAACGTGATACATTTACACAATGGAGTGTTACTCAGCTGTTAAAAAAGTGCAATCACATGAAATTTGCAGGCAAATATATGGAACTAGAAAAAATCATCCTGAGTAAGATAACTCAGACCCAGAAAGATAAATACAGTATGTAGTCACTTATATGTGGATATTTGTCATTAAATAAATGATAACCAACCTACAATCTGTAGATCCAGAGAGGTTAGGTATAGAGGAAGGGACTAGGGAGAACATGCAGATCTGATCTCTCTGGGAGGGGGAAATAGAATAGATTTTATAGGTGGACTGGGAGTGGGAGAATAGGAACAGGAAGATCAGGTTGGGAGGGGAAAGAGAGATGGGTTTGAGGGAGGGATTTCAGGGGAAGATAGCTGGAATTCAGGGACGTTTGGGGGATAGTATTGAAATCTAGTGCAGTGGAAACTTCTTAAAATATATGAGGGTGATACTAATGAGGTCTCCTAATATCAGGGGAGATGGAGTCCCAACTGGCCATCTCTTGTCATCAAAGGAGACTTCCAGTTCTCAGACTGGTTGCATCCAACTGAGTCTTTTGTCAAGGGGTCCCATGGGAATCCCCAAACAACCCAGGTTGTTGTCAAGACAGTGGTTTGCTCTCTGAAAACTGACAACTGGGCCCCATTGATGAGGACAACACCCACACAGCTCATTGAACATGGAGGCCTTCACCCCTACATTCTAGTCTCTTTGGTGTGAGAAGGCACTCTGCAGGCTACCAAAAAGAGAAATGTAAACACCAACCTAGCCACAAAGACCTCTGACCTACAATCTGTCCTGCCAGCAAAATATTCTAGGGCAATGGTGGCACAGAACTTGTGGGAGTAGCCAACCAATGTCTTATTTCACTTAAGACCTACTCCATAAGATAGAACCCATACCTGACACTGCTTGGGTAACCAAGAACCAGAGAACAGATATCTCAGAGTCGGAGGGTAAACCCTAGGATGAAAAAAAAGCATCAATAAAATGACTCCTAATGATATTCTGCTATCAGAGATCAGTGCCTTATTCAGTCATCATCAGAAAAGCTTCCTCCTGGAGCAGATGGGAATGGATGCAGAGACCCACACACATTTCACACACACACACACACACACACACACACACACACACACACACACACAGACAGAGAGAGAGAGAGAGAGAGAGAGAGAGAGAGAGAGAGAGAGAGAGAGAGAGTCATTCCTTAGAACACACATTTCTAAATCCCCTCAGAGCTCAGGGAAACCTTCTGAAAATGAGGCAAAAAAAAAAAAGGGCATGGAGGATGGTAGGAGAACAAGGCCCTCCAAATCAACCGAGCAAGATGCATATGAACTCACAGAGACTGAAACAGCAAGCATTGGTCCTCTGCTTACATATTGTAGCTTTCAGCTTAGTATTTTTATAGGACTCCTGTGTGTGAGAATGAGTCGGTCTCTGGTTCAGATTCTTTTACTTGTTGGGTTGTCTGGTCCAGCCTCAATGTGGTGATTTTTGTCTTATCTTATTAAACAAGATATATTGTATGAGAATAAGAATATATTTTCAATTTAAAATAAAATGAATTAGTAAAGTATTAATTCTAAATAATGCAGTCAGATTAAATTTCCACTCTCTTGATAAAAATTAAGTTTTAATACCTGAAGCCTTGGGAGATACACACAGACTTCATCCAAATGACAACAATATGTTATTTTTGAAATGTCTTCAGTTATGGGTTGCCTATGATACCCCTTTCCTATTGAGTCGCTTGCCTTTATACTGGTTTGCAATTTTACATTGTGAATAAGAGGATTTTTATTTTTCTTTAATTTTGTAGTATATAGTTTTAAGAAGAATATCTCTTAATATAGTAAAATAAATCACCCCATTTTTTGAGAGTGTCTCTCTGTATAGCCCTGGCTTGCTTTGAATTTACAATCTTCCTGGCTCCACCTCTCAGTTCAGAGATTACAAGTTCATGCCACTACTCTTAATTCACTAATGTTAGTGCTGCTGGGTTTTTTTTTTTTTTTTTTTGAAGAAGAAATTCCTTAGTGATCCAGGCTCAGAACACACTGCCACAAAGTATGGCGAGCTGATGTATTCTCTATTCTAAGTTGAAGCAAGACCTTTCTGGCCTCCCCCCGCCCTTCTCTTGCTTGACTTTCCTAAAGCAAGCCATAAAAACTAGTCATTCCTCTCCCTCAACGCAAGGCATGAAACCTGGAAATACTACTCGAACCTTCTCCTGTCTTTCTGTATGGGAGTTGGCCATAAATTTGAGGATCTATCTTGTCAGATAGGAGCTCATGGGCCCTCATTCCAGAGATATTCTACATCCAGGAGGAAGGAATAGAGAAAGGGCAAACTGGATGGGTCCGTCCTGCTCCATGTATGTATTAGTCAGCCTTCTATTACTGTAACACACACACACACACACACACACACACACACACACACACACACACACACTTCTGAGCCTATCAATTTAAGGAGAGGGAAGGCTTAAGCTATGTTAGTGGTGCATGCCTGTTAGCCTAGTACTTGGAATGATAAAGCAGAAGGGTCACTAAGTGTAAGCCAGCCTGGTATGTACATAATGAACCCTTATGTCAAAACAAGACAAAGCAAAATAAAAATAAAAACAAACTGTAATAAACTCAATTGCATTCTGTTCAAGTAATGTATGTTCACCAAAGCATCTGTATCTTTTCTATGTTTTTTTCTAAGCATTTCTATATCTCTATATCTTTAAAGTATATTTTAAAATGAGACTAGGAATCTCAGAGGAAGAAAAGCTGCAACAAAAATTACTTGCATGTTTTTTAACATAATAGGACTCCTCTCCCTGAGCCACTCACTAGTTATTCTTAGAAACCAGGTCTCTCTCCGCCTCCATGGCTGAAAGAAGTGCAGACACCATCTGTCTCAAGCTCAGCAGCTGGAACTGGAACCCAATAGCCCCAGCCCATGGGTGGAATGTGGGAGGACAGCAGGCCTCCTCACTGCTGATTTGCTGATTGTTGTCTGCAGTGGCTTTGGTGTGTGCTGAGTGTCAGCCAGAAAATGGAAATGGGGCCCTCTGCTGGGCTATGTGCAGAATTCCATCTAGGGAATTTTCTGCATAAGCCATAGTGAAGAGCCAAAGAAAAAGAATCAGAAAACAAAACAAAACAAAAATCCCAAAAAACTTAATTGTCAGTTGGAAACAGCTTAGAAAATTTATTTGGCTAATCAAATTAGAAAGCTCATTCTCTCTCTTTTGTGTTAGTAACACATGAGGTGTATTGAATGTAAGTTTTTTTTGTAAATGAATGACTAAAAGGATAATTTTTTAAAAGTCATCATTATGAAAAGAAAAACTGTGATTTTTAACATCTTTAAGTTTATTATCTTCAGAACATTTTTTTTGGTTTTTCAAGACAGGGTTTCTCTGTGTAATAAATAGCCCTGGCTGTCCTGGACTCACTTTGTAGACTAGGCTGACCTTGAACTCTCAAAGGTCTGCCTGCCTCTGCCTCCCGAGTGCTAGGATAAAAGGAATGTGCCACCATGCCCGGCTATGTCTCGGTTTTTAAATATCAGACTTCAAAACTATCTGGGTAGTGTATAACATACTCTGACCTTTTTCTTCACAGGACCCCTTGTCTCCAGGCATACTTTGAGCAGAGGATGTTATAAAACAATTGGATTATGAGTCTGAAGCCCTTTGATACAGATATTCAGAAATTATTAGTGTCAGTATAAGGCTGATTGCTCACTCCTCACATGCATTATTAGTAAAAAAAAGAGTAATAATTAAAAATATTGTTGCATAGACTTCCACACATTAAATAATTCATTAAAAGGAATGCATAAACTTGGAAAGATTCTGTTGTGTTATTTTAAGTGAATAAAAATAATGTGCAGAACAATAAGCAGTCACTGATATCATTTTCACTTAAAAATATTGTCAGAGCTGGGCATGGTGGTGCACAGCTTTAATCCCAGCACTCAGGAGGCAGAGGTAGGTGGATCTCTGTTAGTTTGAGGACAGCCTGGTCTACAGAGTGAGTAGAGGACAGTCAGGGCTGTTACACAGAGAAACCCTGTCTCAAAAAACCTAAAAAAGGGCTGGAGAGATGGCTCAGAGGTTAAGAGCACTGGCTGCTCTTCCAGAGGTCCTGAGTTCAATTCCCAGCAACCACATGGTGGCTCATAACCATCTTTAATGAGATCTAGTGCCCACTTCTGGCCTGCAGGCCTATATACTTCAATACAGAACACTGCATATGTATAAAATAAATAAATAAACAAATAAGTATTTTAAAAAAACCTAAAAAAAATATTACCTTTGGGCCTGATTCTATAGCCCAGCATCAGACATCAGAGCAATTGCTTCATATGTATGACAGCTTGGTCTGCCGCACTCTAAAACAAAAAACAACTGCCTTAGTAGAAGAATGACAAAAACTTCAGAAGCACAGAAAACAATTAAATGTTAAGGAATTTAACTGTTTCTTTCTTTATTATCAAAATTCTTTTTTCTAGCCAGGCATGGTGGCACACTCCTTTAATCCCAGCACTCAGGAGGCAGAGGCAGGTGGGTCTCTGTGAGTTCACGGCCAGCCTGGTCTACAAAATGAGTTCCAGGACAGCCAGGGGTATTACACAGAGAAACCCTGTCTCATAAAAAATAAACAACAAATATTTCATTTTTCTTTTTTTATTCTCTTTTGAGATGGGGAGGAGGCATCTCACTATGTAGCCTAGGCTAGCCTCAAACTCAGGATCCTCCTGTTTTTATTCCTCTAAGATTCTTATTCTTAAAAGATATAGAGACACAGAAATGCTTAGGAAAACATATTGAAAAGATACAAGATATGTACCTTTTCACAATAGTAAATTGAACAAATATACACCATCACATACAGGTATTCCATTGTTTTTAATTTAATTTCATACATCTAAGTTGCATTTTCTTTAGATTTTGGGTTTTGTTCTGCATTTAATTTTTGTTTTTTGTTTTTCGAGACAGGGTTTCTCTGTGTAACAGCTCTGGCTGTCCTACACTTGCTTTGTAGATCAGGCTGGCCTTGAACTCACAATGATCCACCTGCCTCTGCCTCCCAAATGCTGGGATTAAAGGCATGTGCCACCACCGCCCAGCTGTATTTAAAGTTTTTATCCTGGTGGAATTTAATTTTGGTGTGAGAACTAATGAGATACATACCATATTTTCCTGTTTGTTTGTTTTTTCCTTCAAGCAACTACTAGAGTAGCCTAAAAATATTTGGAAGCTGTTTGCATTTCTCGGGGAAAAAAACACAGGAAGAAATTAATAGAAAAGTATTTTGAAACATGAATCCTGAGGCATGAAACCCTGGTTCTCAGAAATTCTAGACAAATCCTTCTATTACTAACCTATATGTCTCCAACCCTAGTGACAACGTTTTTTTAAAGATTTATTTATTTATTATGTATACAGTGTTCTGTCTGCAGGTATATCTGCAGCTCAGAAGAGGGCACCAGATTTCATTGTGGGTGGTTATGAGGCACCATGTGGTTGCTGGGAATTGAACTCATGACCTCTGGAAGAACAGTCAGTGCTGTTAACCGCTGAGCCATCTCTCCAGCCTGTGACAACTTTTAATGGAAAAAATGTTCAAAACTCTTAGAATAATTTTGTTCCATAAGGAGGAAGATGCCCACCCAAAAGACCATAGAACAAGTAATCTTTACCAAATATGTTATCAAATCATTACCAAAAATAGACCCATCTCAGGACATTACTTCAATAGAGAAAAGGCAAACTAGTGTGTCATCTTAATGCATGCTATATTGGCACCCAACGTTTGGTAAGGCAGAAAAAGATTCCATTATTTTTATCTTATATTGGTATCACAAGCTGGGAATGATGGCTCATGACTGTAACCCCATCACTTAGAAGGTGGAAGCAAGAGAATCAGGAATTCAAGGTTCAAGGTCATCTTTAGCTACACATAACAAGTTTGAGGCCAGACAGACTCATGAGACCTTATCTCAAAAGAAAGTTTGGTAACAAATAAGCCATTTAAAATAGCAATTCAGAGGCCTGGAGAGATGGCTCAGCAGTTAAAATCACTGGGTGTTCTTCCAGAAGACCCAGATTCTATTCCAAACACCCACATGGTGGCTCAAAACCATCTGTAGCTCCAGTTCCGGGGGATCTGATGCCCTATTTTGGCCTTTGCAGGCACTGCACATATGTAGTACACAGACATACATGTGGGGAAAACACTCATACACATATTTTTTTAATTAAAAGAAGCAATATAGGGGCTGGAGAGATGGATCAGCTGTTAAAGGCTAGGCTCACAATCAAAAATATAAGAAGCAATATAGTAGAGTACATAGAGGTATGTACCTGCAGTAACCTGAACCAGAAATTTGAGACTAATATGAACAACATAACAAAACTCTGACTTAACAAAATAGTAGCCAGGTGGTGGTGGCACACACATTTAATCCCAGCAATAAAGAGGAAGAAGTAGAAGAGATTCTCTAGAGTTTGAGGCCATTCAGGTCTATATAGTGAATTACAGGCCAGCCAAGACTGCATAGTGAGACCATGTCTCAAAAAATAAAAAGAAAGAATAGAGGAGCTACAGAGATGGTTCAGTGGTTAAGAGAACTTAGTGTTCCTCCAGAGGTCCTAGGTTCAATTTCCAGTACCCACATCAGGCATCTCACAACCACCTCTAATTCCAGTTCCAAGGGATGTGACACCCTCTAGACTCTGTAAGTACCAGGTCCGAACACAATGCATATAAACTCTCTCTCTCTCTCTCTCTCTCTCTCTCTCTCTCACACACACACACACACACACACACACACACACACACACACACAGAAATCTTTTAAAAAATAGTACATAGTCAGGTGTGGTGGTACACGCCTTTAATTCCAGCACTTAGGAGGCAGAAGTGGGTGGATCTCTATGAGAAACATTTAAAGAAATGGTCAACGTCCTTAGCTTTCAGGGAAATGCAAATCCAACTACTTTGAGATTCCATCTTACACCTGTCAGAATGGCTAAGATCAAAAACACAAAAGACAGCACATGCTGGTGAGGATGTGGAGAAATGGAAACACTCCTCCATTGCTGGTGGGAGTGCAAACTTCTACAATCACTTTGTAAAACAATGATGGTTCATCCAAAAACTGGAAATTGATCTACCTCAAGACCCAGCTATACCACTCTTGGATATATACCCAAAGGTCATTCTGTCCCACTACAGGGATACTTGCTCATACATGTTCAATGCCATTCTACTCATAATAGCCCAAAACTGGAAACATCCTAGATGACCCTCAATAGAAGAATGGATAAAGAATATGTGGTGCATTTACACAATGGAGTACTCAGCTGTCAAAAAATGACATCATAGCCAGGCGGTGGTGGCACAGGCCTTTAAGTCCAGAGCTTGGGAGGTAGAGACAAATGGATCTCTGTGATTTTGAGGCCGGCCTGGTCTACAGAGTGAGCCCAGGACAACCAGCGCTACACAGAGAAACCCTGTCTCCAAAAAAAGGTCCCTCGCATGCTGCCTTCTACCAAGCACTCTCTAACTATAAATGTATGCCACAAGCAAACTAGATAGATGACCATCCTGCCAGTAGCCTCTGATATCACTTGGCATATTTTTACAATTTGAACTTCTTTTGAAAGTTCCCCTAGGCTAGTGAAGCTGGTCTCATAGGTTCAAACTCATCAGCTTTCCCAGTAGCTGAGAGCATAAGCAAGTGCCAACATACCGGATAAAATTAACTTTGGGCTTTAAGAGTGAGATTCACCTGCAGCTGTAAAAAAACAACATAAAGGGCGGCTTTGTGGCCTTCACCAGATTTCCTCACACCTTCTAGTGCTGCACTATATGGAACATCCAGTGGAGCATCATTGACTCCGCCCCTAAAGGCTCTCCTGCTGCCCTGTCTGGAACCATAGTCTCGTCCTTCATATGCTTCCCATTTTCACTCTCTGTCCTCAAGGTCTGACACTTACCTACTCTGTCTCTCAGTTTCTGTCATTACAAGACTCCTATATAAATAGAATCATATGATATGTGATTTTGTTTGGAGAGATAGAATCCCATGTAGCCCAGGCTGCCTTGGATCTAGATGTGTAGCCCAGGCTGACCTCAAACTGGAACTCATCTGGCTTCCACCTTCTAAGTACTAGGATTACAGGTGTGGACCACTAGACCTGGCCACATGTGTGCTCTCCCAGGTTTGGGTTTTCCTACTCAACAGTTTAAAGCCTTGGAGATTCATCTAAGTTATTGCATTGTATCATTTTCTTACTTATAATTGATTTCATTGTATTTTTAAAGACTAGTTCTCATTTAGCCTAGGCTGGCCTTGAGTTCACTATGTAGCCAGATGAACTCTTGACTCCACCTGTTGAATGCTGGGATTGCATGTGTATGCTACTAACCCTGGTTGCTCAGCTCTTTCAGGACTGGGCGCCAAGAAGCAGAAGATGCACAGTGTGCTCTCTCAGGCTCAGCTGTGTGCACTCAGTGGTAGAGTTCAAAGACACAAGAACCTCATGCTCCAGCAGATGCAAGAGCTTGCCAGGATTCTAAGCCTCTGCTACACACAGGCTAAGATCTAGTTCCGAGACTAGAGAAGGAAATGAAAAAGAGAGGCAAGAAAGCGAGTGGCCAGGTGACCTGGGACTCAGCAGCTACAGAATCCCCAGACCTCCATTACTATCCTCAGAGGAATTGACAAACAGATCTGGAAGCTTTCTCATGTGGAGCACCCAGTCCCAAAACAGCTTAACTTGTATCAGCTAGATCTGTAATGGCCATTCCTGGAACACTCAGTCCTGGTACATGCAGGCCTGGGACAACCAGGCCCAGAACAGTCCATTCCATCACCACTGCAGAGTGTAATCTCCAGCCTCATCTGTGTTCCAAGACAAACATCATTGCTGTTTTGGAGGTCATGGTAGAAACCTGTGGGGAAACCCATTCATATTCTAATACTGTGGATTTCTTCCTAGATTCTTCAACACATACACAGTTTGATGGTGTGATGAGTATATTCTTCAGTTCCAGTCAAGGAGAAGGGCCCCAGAGGGTCCCCTAATTGAGACCCCTAAAGGAGCTCTGAAGTCCCAAAAAGGCTTAACCTATGGGCCAGGCCTGAGGTTCCCATTCACAGAAATGTGTTCAGCAGTTATTGGAAAAACAGCAGAAAATGGGCAACGAAAACAGAGACAGCTTAGCCATCTGAGTTGAGAAAGATAAGGTTACTTAACTGCTGGTTTGAAAACCCTTCCTGTTTTATGAGCAACTCATGATCGTCCCCTGTCTTATGATCAACTCATGATTGTTGACTAATTAGGCCAAATGCACCCACACTTTTTCCAAAGGTTGCCCAGGTGCTTTTCAGTTTGAATGCTCCAATCGTGTTAAAGATTACCTAACTTCAAAAATCCCTGGAATTCCCCTGAAAGCCTTTAAAAAGAGCCTGGGAGCTCATCTCAGGGTCACCGGTTTGCCTAAATGGATATTCCTGCATGCTGGAGTTCTGCAGAAAATAAACATTCATTGGTATTGCATAATATATGAGTTTGGGTGTCTTCTTCAACACTTTCTGGATCCTAACAAAGGCAATGACCACATTCCTCCCTTCCTTCCTCTCTTCTTTCTTTCCTTCCTTCCTTCCTCTCTTCATTTCTTTTAGGACTTGTTTGGTTTGGTTTGGAAGCCTTGTGTCTCCTCCTCACCACCCTAGATCTCATTGTGCCTGCTGTGTCAATTTGGTGGTTAGCACATAACTAGAGTATAGGCAAGCAGGTTTCAATAGCCTCTCTGGCTATGGAGTAGGTATCTCTGACACCTACAGATTGGTAGATCTCTTACGAGTTTGAGTGTCTTTAGGTATAGGCACTAGCCTCAAGTGCAGGAAGATGTGTGATAAAGGATTAATCACTTCTGTTCTGGGCCAATGACAAGCTTTACTTATGAAAAGGCCAATTGTGTAGTGGGAGAGATGGGTCAGGGTTTAAGTGGACTGGATGCTCTTCCAGAGGACTCAGGTTTGTTTCCTGGCACCCACATGGAATCTCACAGTGCAGGAAGTAATAATCTCAAAGCTGTGTGATAATGTATGAATCATTTCTGTACTTGGCCAATGTCAAGTTTTACTTAGTAAAAGGCCAATTTGTCAGGTGAAGGGTTTAAGTTCTGACATACTTCGCTTATTTCATCTACCCTTGAGGGACCTGGGTTTCTCTACAACCACTATTTTGTTCTTTTAAACATTTTAAAAATGACATTCACTTATCTATTCTATGTGACAGTGGTAGGCTTGTAGGGAATCAGAAAAGAACTTTGGAGAGCCACTTCTCCTCTTCCATTATGGGAATCCTGGGGATTGAATTTAGGTTGTTATGCTTGGCAGCAAACCCCATTACCTAGTGAGTGTCTCACCAACCCTGCTTTGTTCGCTAAGATTTGTTTTGTTTTCTTTTTTGAGATTTGTAAGATGTTGTTTTATACTTGACTGTGTCATGATGAATCAGTACCAGTTTGCCTGAAATACAGATGAATAAAATGCAAGCCTAACTTTTTTTCTTTCCTCCTCCTCCTCCTCCTCGTCCTCCTCTTCCTTCTCCTCCTTCTTCTTCTTCTTTGGTTTTTCGAGACAAGGTTTTTCTGTGTATCCCTGACTGTCCTGGACTCTGTAGACCAGGCTGGCCTCTAACTCACAGAGATCCACCTGCCTCTGCCTCTGGAGTACTGGGATTAAAGGCATGTGTCACCACACTCAAATTGGTCAGACTGTTTTAAGCCAGGGTCCTGAAAATCATTCTTGTTTGTGTCATTGGCCAGAATCTGGAAATAGCCTTGGTTATGTCCTGGGTGGAGGGAAGACACCCCCAAAGTTTTGGGGCTTTAGTTTCTGGTCTAGTTTCTCCTTTTCTTTTTTCTTTTGCATAGCTGCCTGGAAACTGTCCTTGATGATGTGGCTAAACTTTCAGGCCAGACACCCATCATTTTTGGTAAAGAGCTTTGGAACTGGATCCCTGGATTTTCCAAGATGTGTCTTATCTATTATAATGCTAAGAGTGGCACTATTAGTCTTAGGACCTTGCATACTCAACTGCTGTCTCAGTGTTATCTCTTCTTGTTTATAGTTAAGCCACACTCGGATGATTTTGCTGCATTCTTACTCTGTCTGTCTGAGTCCCTTCGAATCCCCTTCCAAGGCCTGACAATAAGCAAGAGTAGAGACCTAAACCTTTCTATACCCCAGTTTCAGCCCATCTCCTAAGTTATTTTAGGACCCCCAAGTCTTTTTTTTTTTTTATTTCACTTGGAAATTTTGAGTTTGTTTGCTTAGAAATGTTCACCATCACAGCTGATGTCACCAAAGAATCTTTATTCTTTTTGTCTTTTGCCAGCACCAACACTGGCCTTTGCAGTCCCCCGACCCTCCTCATTCTGTTCTCACATTCCTTTCACTATTTTCCTGAGGTCTTTTTCCTCTCATAAAGGTCATGCCATGCAAGTATCTGTTTAGACTCATTTTTCTTTGCATATTGCAAAGAACCATAGATCATGCTAAGGCCAGTTATCTCAAAACCGCCAGAACAGTTTCTAAATCCAAATACACAGATGACATCTGGTGTGGTTTTGTAAATTTTTGGCTAGCTTTTTCAAAATTTCTATCTTTAGTACTATTGCCTTCCCAGGGTGAGGGACATCAGTGACCATTTGTTTCCTCTGAATCAGACAGTCATGAACTTCCTGGTCTGGACCCTTACTGTGCCATTCTTGATGACTGGGGTCACTAAAATATGCCAAGGGGGCTCACTTCTTGACATGGGTGGATGTTATAAGAATTAGATTTGGAGGCTACTGAAGATGAATCCCTTCCTCATGATCTGCTTTGGTCACACTTATTGTTTCCCTGGTAACTAGGAAAGGAAGCTTCATAATTATCCTTCTTTAGGATTTAAAATATCATATGAAAAGATGGAGGTGTCAGAGCTTTGCTGAGGCTCATTTGGGGAAAGTTATTTTCTCCTGGTTCAAGGAATGGAATCTGAGTTCCACTTCTGACCCTGGGACCCAGAGACAGGATATTTTGATTTGTTTCAAAGATTAGAACATCACAAACTACTATCTCCTTCCTTAAGAGTTAATCCAACTGGGTCTGTCAATCACCTGGCCAGGAGACAGCACATCAAGGAAACTGATTCACCTGAGGGCATGCTCAGGAGATGGGAGGAACGATTATTACCTTAATGAGGTAGTATAAGCATACTTCCCAGAAGCCCCTCCTTCAATGCAGTTGCTGACAGAGCTTCCCTGTGCACCACTAAGCCTGCCCAACTCAGAAAGCATACCTTTTCCTTCTCCTCCTTTCTTTTTCTTTTCTTTTCTTTTTCTTTTTCGTTTTTCTTTTTTTGATACTGGCCAACAGCCTAAGCATCTTTTCCTGACACTCTATATTTTCTCACTTGGTTTCTGGAATTCCCTTCTTTATCTGCCATGCAACAGCTTGCTGATTTTCATTAGTGAACATGCCGACTTCTTTGGATGTTGACTCTCCCTTCATTTGGCAGCTGGAGAGATAACAGCTCACCTGCCCTGTTGTGTTTCTTTTAAACTCTAAGAAAATGGTCCTTGCTGGGCACGGTGGTGCACACCTTTAGTCCCAGGAGACAGAGGCAGGCGGATTTCTGTGAGTTCATGGCTAGCCTGGTCTACAAAGTGAGTCCAGGACAGCCAGGGCTAGTTACACAGAGAAACCCTGACTCGAAAAACTTAAAAAAAAAAAAAAAAGAAAGAAAGAAAATGGTCCTTGAGCTTCCTTCTCAGTCTGTTTTAAAACTTTTATTAAGGAGACTAAGAATCCAAATGGGGAACCCCAGTTTCCCCAGTAACGCTGTATCAAGTAAAACTGATAAGAACATTTTTTTCTTTTTCTTTTTTTTTTTGGTTTTTCGAGACAGGGTTTCTCTGAATATCTCTGGCTGTCCTGGACTCACTTTGTAGACCAGGCTGGCCTCGAACTCACAAAGATCCGCCTGCCTCTGCCTCCCAAGTGCTGGGATTAAAGGCGTGCGCCACCACCGCCCGGCGATAAGAACATTTTTTGTGCTTTCTTTGTGTTAACTACTCTTTGGCTATAGGGTGTTGGCCATGGCCCTTTTATGAGGTGCAAGAAAGGTAGCACTCCCTTTTCTATCCCCAGACTTACAACAGGTCTTCTGTGGCCCCTAACTGCACCTGAGTGTGATGTAGCCGCTGTCATAGTCCCTTGTAACCTTGGCATCTCAATGACCAAGGAATTCTAGACATGTGAATGTATAGCCAGATAATAAATGACAATGACCCGTTGGTAGAAATGGGAAAATATGTGTGGACCCCAAGTCTTTGTGAGCTCCAGTCAGGCACCTAAGTTCTGAGATGTAAAATGTTCCAGTGAATCAATGTCCTGGCTGGAGTCTCCAGTCCCAGTGTTAGTAAGTTCCCTTCTCTCCTGGCAGCCCCACAGGTGTACTGGCCCTTCTGTCTGGGTCTGTGGGGTCGCTAGAGCAGCAGCTTGGTGCTTCCTGGAATCAGTCTTCACATTTGTCTTCCGAGGGTCATGTCTCCTGCCTCAAAATCGTTCCTATGGGGTTTGGGTCAGGTCATATGGTCCTTGGCCTGGGGTGCCAGCAGATATAGTCTGGTCTAAGCAAACAGAGGCATGCAGAAGCAAGGCAAAGGGTGATTCTACGTGAGATGCGATGCTAATTGGTTCCCAATTGGGGTGTTTTCCTACCGGATTTATGCAGCACGGGGGGGGGGGGGGGGGGGGGGGGTGTGTGCATGCATGTGCATGCAGAATAGACCCTGGGATAAGACAGGGTTGGGTTCGAGAAGGAGGGGAAAGGGGGATGCAAAATGGAGGGCTATTGACTCGGGGAGGAGACTGCTTCCTAGCACCAACAACCCCCTCTGCTGTCTCATGAATAGTTGTCTTGCCATCTTGAGATGCCATCTAGGCATTTATGGGAACCTGAGCCAAAGAGTGGAAAGTCTCTGCGCCCAGAGACCTCAGAAGTCTCTGCCTCCTTCAGGTCCCAATTCCTCTTCCTGCAGATAGGGGAACGGAGTCCTTGACTCTGCAGTGCCACAATCACCAAACCCAAAAATGCTCTGTTCTTTTTGCCACCTCCTTTTAGAACCATAAAGCAGAAGGAGCTACTTCATTCCAGAGGCTTCAATCCGGAGGTTTCCTGCGACAGGTCCAGGTTAATTCCCACTATCATAGTACCCAGAGGGACCTGCATCCTAGACCCTGCTGGGCAGCCACTCCGGGCCTCTCTCAGTCTGCCCATTCCCTCTAGGCCTAACGACACCAGCTAGTTCCGCAAGAGTGTCCGAGGGAGAGGACCCTGAAATTAACACGTGGGAGGACTCGAAGAGGCAGGGATGGGAACGGTCACGAGAAAGCCCAGGAGACATTTCTCCAACATGGAGGAGGGGACATATAGGGGAGGCCAGGAGCTGAGGGTTGCGGCGTGAACGGCAGGGGCGCCAGAGACCGCCAAAGGACAAGGACAAGGACAAGTTTTGCTGTAGCAAGGCGTCGCCACGCAGTCCGCAGTCCAAGGGAGGGGCTGCCTCCCCAGCTCGCGCTGCAGCGGTGGCCACAGTACTGCCTGGCTAAGCACCAGGACAAGGATCTGCGTTTGCAACGTGGACCTGTTCCATTTCCCACCTCTTAGCATCTTCTACATCTTCTTTTCCATCCTCATCTTCTCTTGATAAATGTAAGTAGATGATAGATATTAATTGATGACAGATAATTAAAAGATGTGTGTTTAAAGATACTTGTATTATTTGTAAATAAATAAATTTTATTTGTAAATAAAAAAGAGGAAACATTTTAATTCAAATATCGTGTGCAAAATTTTG
>CAJQZJ010037357.1:3587696-3615705 GCA_907164525.1 Lophiomys imhausi | reverse complement strand
TAAAAAAGAGGAAACATTTTAATTCAAATATCGTGTGCAAAATTTTGGACCAAGAAATTAAGGAAACCCATAGATGGTATATCTACAATGCTACACAGAGAAAGCCTGTCTCAAAAAACCAAGGGGGAAAAAAGCAGGGTACACACAAAGAATTTCGTGTAAAAATGTCATCTACACACAGAAAAGCGATGAAAAGCTGGATATAGTGACTCACTCGTATAATCCTGTAACTGGGGTAACTGAGGCAGGGAGATCACAAATTCCTGGCCAACAAAATCATAGAAGAAAACTTCCCAAACCTAAAGAAAGAGATGCCAGTAAAAATCCAAGAGGCTTACAGAGCACCAAACAGATTAGATCAGAAAAGAAACTCCTCTCGCCACATAATAATAGAAACTCCAAATGTAGAGAACAAAGAAAGGATATTAAAAGCTGTAAGAGAAAAAGGCCAAGTCACATACAATGGCAGACCCATCAGAATCACACCTGACTTCTCCTCAGAAACTTTAAAAGCTAGAAGGGCCTGGACGGATGTCCTAAAAGCCCTGAGAGAACAGAGGTACCCAGCCAGAGTACTATACCCAGCAAAACTCTCTATCAACATAGAAGGAGAAAACAAGACATTCCATGACAAAATCAAATTCAAACAATATCTCCTCACAAACCCAGCCCTACAGAAGATCCTAGAAGGAAAATTCCAACACAGAGAAGATAACTACACCGAAGAAAACAGAGGAAATAGAAACCTCCACAGCAACTAAACAAAAGAGAAACACAAGACAGCCAGCTATATCAAAATAATGGGACATAACAACCCTTGGTCACTAATATCCATCAACAACAATGGACTCAACTGGCCAATAAAAAGACACAGACTTACAGACTGGATCCGTAAACAAGACCCATCTTTTTGCTGTATACAAGAAACACAACTCACTATTGAAGATAAACACTATCTCAGAGTAAAGGGCTGGGAAAAGGTTTTCCAAGCAAATGGACCCAGGAAACAAGCTGGAGTAGCAACCCTAATATCTAACAAAATAGACTTCCAATTGAAGTTAATAAAAAAGACAGAGAAGGGCATTACATACTCAATAAAAGAAATATCCACCAAGAGGACATCTCAATATTGAACATCTATGCCCCAAACACAAAGGAACCTACATTTATAAAAGAAACGCTTCTGAAACTTAAATCGCACGTCTATCCAAACACTTTAATAGTGGGAGACTTAAACACCCCACTCACAACTATGGACAGATCATCAAGACAGAAGCCAAACAGAGAAATAATGAGTCTAACAGAGATCATGAACCAAATGGACCTAACAGATATCTACAGAACGTTTCACCCAAACACAAAAGAATACACCTTCTTCTCAGCACCTCATGGAACTTTCTCCAAAATCGAACATATAGTTGGACACAAAGATAGCCTCAACAGATACAAGAAAATTGAAATAACCCCTTGTATCTTCTCAGAACACCATGGAATAAAGCTGGACTTCAATAGCAAAACAATCAAAAGAAAGTCTACATGCACATGGAAATTGAACAACTCTTTACTAGAGGACCACTGGGTCAGGGAAGAAATAAAGAAGGAAATCAAAGACTTCTTAAAATCCAACGAAAATGAAGACACAACATACCCAAACCTATGGGACACAATGAAAGCTGTGCTACAAGGAAAGGTAATAGCACTAAGTGCCTTCAAAAAGAAAAGTGTGACAGCTCATATTAGTGAATTAACAGCTAAACTGGGTGAATTGTGAAAAATAGAAGCAACCACTCCCAAGAGGAGCAGAAGGCAGGAGATCATCAAACTTAGGGCTGAAATCAACAACTTAGAAACAAAAAGAATTATACAAAGAATCAATGAAACCAAGAGTTGGTTCTTCGAGAAAATCAACAAAATAGACAGACCCTTAGCCAAATTAACTAAAAGACAGAGGGAGAAAACACAAATCAACAAAATCAGAAATGAAAAGGGAGAAATAACAATAGATATTGAGGAAATCCAGAGAATATTTGGATCCTACTTTAAAAATCTATACTCCACCAAATTTGAAAACTTAAGTGAAATGGACAATTTTCTTGATAGATTCCACCTACGGAAGCTAAATCAAGATCAGATAAACAGATTAAACAGCCCTATAACCCCTAAGGAAATGGAAACAGTCATTAAAACTCTCCCAACCAAAAAAAGTCCAGGGCCAGATGGCTTTAGCACGGAATTCTACCGCACCTTCAAAGAGGATCTAACACCAATACTTTTCAAAATCTTTCACAAAATAGAATCTGAAAGAACATTGCCAAACTCATTCTATGAGGCCACAAGCACCCTGATTCCTAAACCACACAAAGACCCAACAAAGAAAGAGAACTTCAGACCAATCTCCCTCATGAACATAGATGCAAAAATACTTCATAAAATACTAGCAAACCGAATCAAGAACACATCAAAAGTATCATACACCATGATCAAGTAGGCTTCATCCCAGGGATGCAGGGATGGTTCAACATACGAAAGTCTATCAACGTCATTCACCATATAAACAAGATGAAAGAAAAAAAGCACATGATAATCTCGCTAGATGCAGAAAAAGCATTTGACAAAATCCAACACCACTTCATGCTAAAAGTTCTGGAGAGAACGGGCATACAAGGACCGTACCTAGAAATAATAAAGGCAATATACAGCAGGCCAGTGGCCAACATCAAAATAAGTGGAGAGAAACTTGAAGCATTTCCTCTAAACTCAGGGACAAGACAAGGATGTCCACTTTCACCATATCTCTTCAATATAGTACTTGAAGTTCTTGCAAGAGCAATAAGACAACTAAAGGAGATCAAGGGGATAAACATCAGAAACGAAGAAGTCAAATTATCTCTATTTGCAGATGATATGATAGTATACATAATCGACCCCAAAAAATCCACCAGAGAACTCTTACAGCTGATAAACACCTTCAGCAAAGTGGCTGGATACAAAATTAATTAAAAAAAATCAGAAGCCCTTCTTTATGCAACAAACAAATTGGCTGAGAAAGAAATAAGGGAAACAACCCCCTTCACAATAGCCACAAACAACATAAAATACCTGGGGGTCACTCTAACCAAGCAAGTAAAGGACCTGTGCAACAAGAACTTCAAGCCCTTGAAGAAAGAAATGGAAGAGGCCTTTAGAAGATGGAAAGATCTCCCATGCTCATGGATAGGTAGGACCAACATAATAAAAATGGCCATCCTACCAAAAGCAATATATAGATTCAATGCAATTCCTATCAAAATACCAACACAATTTTTTATAGACTTGGAAAGAGCTACTCTCAATTTCATATGGAACAACAAAAAGCTCAGAATAGCTAAATCAATCCTGTACAATAAAAAAAACATCTGGAGGTATTACCATCCCAGATTTCACGATGTACTACAGAGCAATAGTTTAAAAAAAAGCATGGTATTGGTATAGAAACAGACCCGTAGATCAATGGATTTGAATTGAAGATCCAGAAATAGACCCCCACACTTATGGCCACCTAATTTTTGACAAAGAAGCCAAAACGGCACAATGGAAGAAGGATAGCATCTTCAACAAATGGTGCTGGTCCAACTGGATGTCCACTTGTAAAAGAATGAAATTAGACCCATACTTACCACTTTGTACAAAACTTAAGTCCAAGTGGATCAAAGACCTTAACATAAGGCCAGTCACACTAAATCCACTAGAAGATAAAGTGGGAGAAACCCTCGAACTCATTGGCACAGGCGACAACTTCCTGAACAGAACACCAACAGCTCAGGACTTGAGATCAACAATCAATAAATGGGACCTCATGAAACTGAAAAGCTTCTGTAAGGCAAAAGACACTGTCATTCGAACAAAATGGCAGCCTACAGACTGGGAGAAAATCTTCACCAACCCCACACCTGACAGAGGGCTAATATCCAAAATCTACAAAGAACTCAAGAAATTAAATGCCAAGAAACCAAATAATCCAATCAAAAAATGGGGAACAGAGCTAAATAGAGAATTCACAAAGGAGGAATCCCTAATGGCTGAGAGACACTTGAAGAAATGCTCAACATCCTTAATCATCAGAGAAATGCAACTCAAGACGACTCTGAGATTCCATCTCACACCTGTTAGAATGGCTAAGATCAAAAGCTCAAATGACAGCACATGCTGGCAAGGGTGTGGAGAAAGGGGTACCCTACTCCATTGCTGGTGGGAATGCAGGCTTGTGCAACCACTATGGAGGTCAGTCTGGCAATATCTTAGAAAACTTGGAATAGCTCTGCCTCAGGACCCAGCCATACCACTTCTGGGTATACACCCAAATGCCTCTTCATGGAATCATAAGGAAGTTTCCTCATCTATGTTTATAGCAGCCTTATTTGTAATAGTTAGAAACTGGAAACAACCCAGATGTCCCTCAACCGAAGAATGGGTTAAAAAACTGTGGTACATCTACACAATGGAATACTATTCAGCTATCAGGAACAATGAAATTATGCAATTTGCAGCCAAATGGATGGAACTAGAAAAGCTCATCCTGAGTGAGCTAACTAACCCAGACTCAGAAGGATGCATGTGGCAGCTATTCACTTATAGTAGGGTTTTAGCTATATAGTAGAAGGTATAGATACTACAACTAACCCACCAAAGGAAACTTGGACATAGACTTCTTATTTTTAATTTTTATTTATTTTTTTATATTTTTTTCTATTTTTTAGTCTTTTTTATCTATTTTCTGCTTATTGGTTTGTTTGTTTGTTTGTTTAGTAGTTCTCTCTCCCGGGCAACGAGACACTTTTCACTGATGGCACTGCTTCGTAGACCCCCAGTGAATGAGGAGGCTCTTGGCCTTCATACGACCTCTCAACTGAGATGAGGGACTGTTATATAAGGACACCCCACCCCAGAGAAATGAGATGGAAGTGTTAGGAGGTAAAGAAAAAAAATGAAATGTGATGTTTCGGCCATTTACTACTAATTGTCATAAACTGTTAAGGATAATTAAGAAATGCAAACTAATGGCTATGCAAGCCAGTCATTCTGTTAGATACTATGACAGCCTATTATAGCTACTTTCTAAGCTAATCAGAAATAAACCTGCTACAAGACAAGCAACATCTGCTTACCCTAATATAAGAGATAGATGGGCTGGGCTGGAGAGATGGCTCAGAGGTTAAGAACACTGGCTGTTCTTCCAAAGGTCCTGAGTTCAATTCCCAGCAACCACATGGTGGCTCACAACCATCTACATTGAGATCTGGTGCCCTCTTCTGGAGTGAATGTGTACATGCTGGAAAAACACTGTATACACAATAAATAAATAATCTTTAAAAAAAAAAAGAGATAGATGGGGCCTCTTCAAAAACCTCAAGAGATCTGCAGAATATGGCATTCAAAGATGTTTTCGTAACTTTAGATTTTTTTATATCAAGACATATCAACTCCTGACAGCACCCCCTATTCTCTTCCAAGTAGAAGATGAGCATCGAAGAATCTCCAGTGGGAGATGATTGAATTAGTCGCAAGCCTATCTCTTGGTAGGAAAAGCCCCTTGCCCCAACTGTAGACAGACTGCTGTCCAAAAAGGACAAAACCTGGAAGCAGGTAAGTCGACAGCCTAGCTCTGCCAAGACAGGGTAGGTAAGTCCTTCATAACCCCTGCTCTACAATCAATGTCTGTCAGAGAAGTGGGGCCAAACGACTGAAGATTGATGCTGTAATGTAAGGAGAGAAAATGGGAACTGTTCAGGCAGCCACTGGTATGTAATTTCTTAGTTTGGGAAGCTGCAGGCCCTGTACTTCCTATAAAATCAGATATATTTATCCCTCTCAGGTCTCTGAGGTGGTTGAAGAACAGATAGCTAGAGTCTCATAATTAAATTTTGAGTTGTTTAGGAGTCAAGAGAGTGTTATAGATCTAAGAATATACTTTTAAAATTGTGTTGCAAGTTAGTATGAATTTTAATTCAGATTTAGAACTTTAAACTCATGGAGATGGTTAGATAGTAGAATGTTAAAGTCAGGTACCAAATACATATGGACTGGACATTGGGAATGTACGCTAAGCCATATAACCCTCATAACTGTGGCCTAATTACCTCTGTTGTTTTGTATTGTATTTATTATTATAAGAGAAAGAGCCATTTGTTGGACTGATAGGGGAAACTGTAGGGGGAAATAAAATATACCTTAAACTTAAAAGAAATAAAAGGGAAGACGATGGGGGGGGTTGAGGGTGGGAGGGGGGGACTGGAGGAGAAATAGAGAGGGGACTGCAATTGAGATGTAACTTGAAGAAATAAAAAATAAAGGAAAAAAAGAATAATTGATAGGGTCTGGAGAGATGGCTCAATGTTTTGTTTTGTTTTTTAAAGAATATATGAAACAAAAAACAAATTCATAATACTTGTTAGAATAAGAACTATTTCATAGGAATTTATCAAACTGTCTTCTTTTGTATATTTAAATTTTCCCAATTACTAGAATTTTTGTTTGTTTGTTTGTTTTTTCAAGACAGGGTTTCTCTGTGTAACCTTCGTTGTCCAGGAATTCACTCTGTAGACCAGGATGGCCTTGAACTCACAGAGATCCACCTACCTCTGCCTCCTGAGTGCTGGGATTAAAGGTGTGTGCATCGCCACGCCTGGCAATTACAGACAACTGTAAACTGCCATGTGGTTGCTGGGATTTGAATCCTGGTTCTTTGGAAGAGCAGCCAGTGCTCTTAACCACTGAGCCATCTCTCCAGCCTCTACAAGTATTTTCTTTAATATTTTTTAAGAAATAATCTCATGTATAGCCTCAATTTCATTATGTAACCATGGATAACTTTGAACTTCTTGATTGTTTTCCCTCTCCACTGTGAGCTCTGAGATGACAATCTGTGTGCCACCAGGCCAGGTTTATCTGATGCTAGGGACTTTGTATATACTGGCAAGCACTCTCTCAACTAAACTACCTCCATAGCACCAGAAAAAATGCTGTTACTGTGATGGATCACTAAGTAATTGTGTAGATGAAACAAGTCAGTCACAAAAAGACAGATACTATGTAACTCCACATATATTAGTCCCCAAAGTAATAAAATTTCTAGAAGATAGAAATAACAATAGTGATTGTCAGGAGCTGGAGCAAGTAGGAAGTGGGTAGTTGTTATTTACTGAGCTTAAGATGTCAGGTCAGTTCCTAGCATTCGGGAAACAGAGACAGTTGGATCTTTGTGAGTTCGAGGCCAGCCTGGTCTGCAAAGCGAGTCCAGGACAACCAGGGCTGTTACACAGAGAAACCCTGTCTTGAAAAACAAAAAAGAATTTGAGGTTAGCAAAGTGAAAAAACACAAGAAAATGAACACTTGATTATGGTGAACACACTGAAAATGGTTAAGGTCATACATGTTACCTTGTGAGCATCTCGCTGTAAAACATGTTTAAATGTTTTAAGATTTAACTGGAAGTAACCAGGCATGGTGGCACACGCCTTTAATCCCAGTACTCGGGAGGGAGAGGCAGGCAGATCTCTGTGAGTTCAAGGCCAGCCTGGTCTACAATGTGAGTCCAGGACAGCCAGGGCTACACAGAGAAACCCTGTCTCAAAAAAAAAAAAAAAAGATTTAACTAGAAAATATATCTTCGGAACATTAAGTATAGGCCACTATGCTAAAATAATGTAGTACACAATCTCTACTCAAGCCAGCGGCAGATTTTAGTATTCATGACATGCTAAAAATGCCAGTGCAATTCTGGGTAGAACTGATGACAGTTGCAATTCCATTTTTTCTTCTCTAAGTATGAGTAGAGAAAGAACTTACTTTGTTTTCACGTCTTCCATCTTAAAGATAAGTATGAAAAATCCTATAGGTCAATGAAAATGTAGTTTATGAAAAGGGGAAACATTGGGCAATGTCTCTTACAACAGGCATACAATAGACATCTAAGTGCACAACAACTAGGCATTGAAGATAACTTGTCTACTATAAGAGAAAAACAAAAACCTTGTTTGGAACATTTACTTATTTGTGTTTAATTTTTAATTATATTTTATTTGTCTGCCTCTCTGTGTGTACATACATGCATGCCATAACAAATCTGTGGAGATTAGAGAACAACTTGCCAGAGTCATTTCTCTCCTTCTACTTAAGTCATCTGGCTTGGAAGCAACTCTCCTTACATGTTGAACCATCTCACCTTCTCTACTTACTTTTTTTAATAATAAATTGTATCTGTACTTCCTTTATTCCACACCAAAAAAAAATGTTTTCAATGGTGCAGAGGATAATAAGATTGGAATAGCTCATAATTATTCATATACTTTATTCTCACTGTGTTGAGAACTCCCCAAGACAGATAGTCTGGAGGCTGCAGCACACAAGCTCCCTCCTGGGAAAGGGCTCACTACCAACAAGCATTGCAGCAGCACATGCCACATGCCCAGAAAAGCCCATCAGAGATTTGGACCCAAGGATTTTTTTCCCTCTGTTTTGTGTTTCCTAAAATTCTAGGTGATCAGACTGTAAGCACATGACCAGTATAACCTACCATTTGTGTAGTTTGGACACAGTGTACCATCCTTAGCAGAAAAGAGACATGGGGAACATTTCCAAGGATTGCAGTCCCATGTGAGCAGTCTGTCCCTTGGCTGGTGGACAAGACACTTCTGACATGGGAGTCCAGGATGACTCTGAAATCCAGAATCTGAAATCCTCTTGCCTCAGCCTCCCTAGAAGCGGGGCTACAGGCATGTGTTCTACTGTGTCCAGGTGACCAAGGCATCCCAGCAACAAGATGAGATCATTCTGCAATATTGACTTCACTTTGAAAGAGATATAAAATATGAGTCTTTTCTATCCAGTACTAAAAAAGAAACAAACAAGCAAACAAACCAACCAACAACAGCTTGTGTTTGGGACAAGGAATTAAAATCTTTTTATCTCCTACCACCACACTTTTATGCAAACCTTTTACGCCCTCCTCCCCCAAGTAAAACTTTTGTTTACACAAAGTTGCTCTATTCTAAGAAATTGAAGGCCTGGTCAGTGACCTTTATCTCCTTGTAGCAGTGACTCATTTCTCATTCCTTCATTTTCTGGATGTCAATTCCTTTCAGACTAGCCAAATGAGTACAATTGTGAGGTCAGTCCCCAGCCAACGGGGAAAAGACACAGCTACCACCTGGATTAGAATATAAACCAAGAACATTTCCAGCCTCAGTGTTAGCTCTGCACTAGCACACCTTCTTGATCAAGAGTAAAGTTTGCCTTGTCCGGACACTTCAGTTGGAATGATGGTCTCTTTCTTTGCAACCCTAAGCTTATTTTTTAATGACTCATAGCCTCCAGAGATCCTGGATTTAACCACTTAAAACATATAATTGTTTGGGGCTGGAGACATGGCTCAGCAGTTAAGAGCACTGACTGCTGTTTCAAAGGACCCGGGTTCAAATCCCAGCACCCACATGGCAGTTCACAGCTGCCTGTAATTGTTAGATGTGGTGATGTACGACTTTATTCCCAGCACTCAGGAGGCAGAGGCAGCTGGATCTCTGTGAGTTCAAGGCTAGCCTGGTCTACAGAGTGAGTTCCAGGACAGCCAGGACTACACAGAGAAACCCTGTCAAAGAAAAAAAAATAATAAAAACTTATAATTGTTTAATCACAAAACCTTGCCATAGAAAGCCATGTGGTTTCCTTCCTAAATTTCTTTTTTTGCCTTTCCAAAACATCAGTTCTAGCTCAGCCAAACTCTGGTCAGTAAGTTGAACTGAATCTGAATTCCCTCCAGTGCTGAGGCAAGACCAGCATAGGCACCTGGTGCATATGCAAGCCAAATTCTAGAGGATAGAGGAAGCACATTGTACACTGGTCAGGTAGTGTGGATTATTGGTTTCCAGAGGAGCCTGCCACCCACTTCAATCCATGTAATTCAGTTTAATGATTGGTTTCAGAGGAACTGTCAGAAAATAGGCAGGTTCCATCAGTTAGGCTTATCCATCACATTGGTCCCACCTTCCCTCATGTGTAGGTGGCATCATGAATTGTGTGCTAAGTTTGGGAGTAAGCATCACTCCTGTGTTGTCTACGCTGCAGTGGATGAGGGAAGGCTTGGCAGGTATAGAGTGTTCAACAGCAGCTGGGAAAAGGGGCATTAGGCATTCGTCTCCAGAAAGAAGGGAGCAATTTGAGGAGGCGTTCTGGAAAAAGTGAGGCTTATCATTGGCTCTCTCCTCTGCTGAGGGTCCCAGGATTTCCCTTTTTACTCCATTGTTACAAAAGCAGTGAGTCTCTCTCTGTAATCATGAGTTCAAATTTCCCAATCATTTAACTTTTACTGGAAAACACCTTTAGGCAATTTAATGGGAAAGACATATTAATGTTCAGGAATTGGTCAGGAAGTGTCCTGGATTGTTTTGCAATAAGTTTCCTTAACTTCCCATTCATTTTATCCCAATCATTTGCCCATGGAAAAACCTTTTTTTTTTTTTTAAAGTATAATACACCCCCTTGCTGTGGATAATCATACCTTAGGATGGTGAGTATCCCAGGAAAAAGGCAACAGAGAGGCTATCAGTCCCTTAGTGTGAACTATAACTAATTTAAAATGGAACACAAGGTAACATTAAAGAGATATCTCCAAGGGGGATCCCAAGTCTGATATGTGGGGAGTGAGTACAGGGATCACACTGCATGTGATATTTCCTCCCCCAAGCCTATGTGTGAGGAATCACAGGTTAGGAATGCAATTTATCTTTTAGCAGAGTCTAGAGTCATTCAGCACTGCAATTTCAGATAGTGTCCTGGGAAAATGGCCTTTCCCATCAGCTTTCGTCTGTAACCCAGACAGTCCCTTCAGCATCCATATTGTCACCATTTATGACCCCACAGGGTCCTTGGCAAGCTGGGTGCCGTTGTTGAGGTGACCTTTCATTTCTGTCCTGATGCATAGGGGCAGAAACAACACAGAACACACTGTCGGGTTTCAGCTGAGTCAAGGCCAGATACTTTAATCTGTCAATCCAAGACTTTAAAAAAATGCAGTGGCTTAATTTCCATGGCAGCAAAGCAGACACATAAGGAGGATCAGAGAGCTATATTCAGGGCACAAATAGCAGACCAGGTTTTCCTAAGAGTCCTATTTATCTTGTCAGTTGGAAAGTCTAAACAGACTCACTCAAAACATACACATGTGTCTGTAAAACCTTTAGCCATTGGAGCCAGACAATTCAGGGCAGCAAGAACACACTAACAGACTAAAAGCTGCTTTTGAAGATTCGAACAGTGGATTGCAATGTGGAGCTTCCTCTCTTTCCATTTGACTTGTCTTTCTCTTGGGGCTGCGATAGACTGGAAATTGCTACTTATGGAGGTTTGTTGTGTTTCTAATTCTCAGTTCAAATTGCAAACCTCCCCCCCTCCAGCAGCAAAAAGCAAGGCAGCTCTCTGAGCCACTAAGGCTGGCTTCTTTCTCTCCAGGTTTATCAGAATGAGCCATCATGTATTTCATAAAGTGACATATATAACATTTTACATCAATTTGTATTGTAGTCCAGTAGCGAGATACAAAGCCTTTTTTTTTTAAAGATTCTCCTCTTTGTCTTCAAACCTTAGCATTCACAGACTTAGCATTGTAGCAGCCTTGAAATCTCTGCTGAGTGAAAGGAGAGGTTAGTATGTTGCAAAGGCGGGGGCTTAACTTGGTTTTGTTGTTTCATTTTACCATTTTTTTTTTTTTTTGGTTTTTCGAGACAGGGTTTCTCTGAATATCTCTGGCTGTCCTGGACTCGCTTTGTAGACCAGGCTGGCCTCGAACTCACAAAGATCCGCCTGCCTCTGCCTCCCAAGTGCTGGGATTAAAGGCGTGCGCCACCACCGCCCGGCTCATTTTACCATTTTTTGTCTTTTGTCTGCTTGCCTATTTTCAGACAGGCTCTTGCTAAATTGCCCAGGCAGGCCTGGAAATCATTAAGCAATTTAGACTGGTCTCAGACTTGTAGACCTCTTGCCTGACTACAAGGATAGAGATGATTACCATTACACTTGGCTTTTTTTTTCCATTTTCATTTTAACCTTTTAAACTTCTGACTTATCTCCAGCCTTGCTCTGGTTAAAGAAAATTGAAAATTGGTTTTGCTGTTTTCCTTCTAACTGGAGGAGAGAGCAATGCAAACTTTGTTTGTTTGTTTCAAGGGTCTCACTGTCTGTACAGCTCTGGGTGTCCTGGAACTCACTTTGTAGACCAGGCTGGACTCAAACTCACAGAGATCCACCTCCCTCTTCTTCCCAAATGCTGGGATTAAAGGCATGCACCACCACCCAGCAAGCAATGTAAATTCTAAAAGTTGGTTTTTGTTTGTGAGACACAGTCTCACTATACAGCTGTAGAGGGCACGAGCGCGATCGCGGATAAGCTCTGGGAAAACCAGAATTGTTAAACACACAGGGTTTTTTCTTCAATAGAAGAAATTGACACCTATTTTGTATCCAGTGAGTAGATGTGTTAATATCTGGTGATCTTTGTTATTCTGTTAAGCCAGTTCTCACTGAATTCCCCCAGAATTCTGAATGTTCTCAGTCCATAGAGCCCACCCTTATGAAAAGAGGTCCCGTGTACTTTGCAAAAGAATTCTCTATTACAGACCCTTATTACAGACCCTTCCTCCCTAGGCCCAGACTCATGAGCACTGTTTCTCTGTCAATAGAACCCATTCTTGGGGGCGGGGGGGGTGTTGGTTTTTGGCTTTCCCAGACAGGGTTTCTCTGTGTAACAGTGCTGGTTGTCCTGGACTCACTTTGTAGACCAGGCTGGCCTTGAACTCACAAAGATCCACCTGCCTCTGCCTCCTGTGTGCTGGTATTAAAGGCGTGTGCCACCACGCCTGGCAATAGCACCCATTCTTTTTTTTTTAAACATTTATTTATTTATTATGTATACAGTATTTGCTCTACATATATGCCCGGGCAGCAGATCTCAATGTAGATGGCTGTGAGCCACCATGTGGTTGCTGGGAATTGAACTCAGGACCTTTGGAAGAACACCCAGTGCTCTTAACTTCTGAGCCACCTCTCCAACCCAATAGCACCCATTCTTATGATAAAGGACATTGATGCTTTCCTAAAGACTATTATCCAAGGAATGTCCTATGCATGTAGCCATGCCAAAAGTTTTGTTATAATTGTCATTCGGAAACTTTCCCCCAAAGTTTTACTGTGTTTAAATGTATAAAAACATAAACCACTTGGTGTCAGACTCCAAAATTTTGACTCAGCTCCAGCTAACTAAAGTCAAGCTGAACCAAGTTTCATTCTTACCACACCTGGATCGGTTCCTGCCGGATATGACACTTGCAAGGATTTCCCCCTCTGCCCCATTCTCATCCCCCTTCTTTACTGCCATGGAATTTTCGATGTAGACAAGTCTGGCTTCAAAGCTACAGAGATCTCCCCCCTCTACCTCTAGAGCAATGGGACTAAAGGTGTGCATCACCAGCACACCCTGGTCCCCCATACACTTAAACATTTCTGATTCTTCCAAAGCCCACCTTTGGTGGAAAATTTTACAAACACTTTCCCCACCGCCCATTGCAAGAAGAGAGCAACTACAAATACTTTAACTGCCTTTGCCTCACAGGAAACCTTTGAGAGGGAGATTAGGGCCCTTTCTCCTCTCACGTGGAAGAAAGACTGTGGCGGTTTGAATGAAAATGGCCCCCATGGCTCACTGAGAGTGGCACTATTGGGAGGTGTGAACCTGTTGAAATAGGTGTGGCCTTGTTGGAGAAAATATGTCACCGTTGGGTGGGAATTTGAGGTTTCAGATGCTCAAGCCAGGCCTAGCGGCTCACCCATCTCTTCCTGCTGCTGCCTGCAGATCTGACCCGACCCGCGGGTCCTAGTAATTCGTGGGGGCGAGGAGGACTGCAACCTGAAAAAAGAATGGGCGAGAGAGGGAAAGGACTCAAGGAAGCAATTGCTTGTCAAGAGCCGTGTATTTGAGCGCGAAGCGCCTTTTTATAATATGCTTTACAGGGGGAGGAGGTGAGAGGGGCCAGGTGGTGGGAAAGTACAGAATCTTCTTGGCCTGTGCCCTGGAACATTGTGTGGTCTACCTATTTTCCTCAGAAGACACGGTACACTGCTTTGAATCAATCTGTAACTGCCAACCCGGAACTTTGCAGTTGCCAGGCAGTATGAAGCTGCAGGGGATGTTGTGCAGGTGAGGAGAGGTAGGGGGTGAGGGTGAGAGGCGAGGGACTTGGCTTCTGACACAGATCCAGATGTAGAACTTCCAGCTCTTCCCCAGCACCATGTCTGCTTGCATGCTGCCATGGTTCCCTCCATGACGATAGTGGACTAAACCTCTGAAACTGGAAGCCAGCTCCAATTAAATGTTTTCCATCATAAGAGTTGCCATGGTTGGCCGGGCATGATGACACACTTCTTTAATCCCAGTACTTGGGAGGCAGAGGCAGGCAGATCTCTGTGAGTTCAAGGCCAGACTGGCCTACAAAGTGAGTACAGGACAGCCAGGGCTATTACACAGACAAACCGTGTCTTGGGGGGAAAAAGATTTGTTGTGGTCATGGTGTCTCTTCACAGCAATAAAACCCTAAGTTAGACTACAACCCAGAGTTATCATTTCAGTTTTATTTTCTGCCCCCTTGAGGCAACAAATACAAAACTGGACAAGGGATCCAGCAACCCACTGTCTGTTATTGAATTTATCATTTTTATTCCATAGATAAGAGATGGGTGTGGTGGTGCCAGGCCTGTAGTACCAGCTACTCAGAAGACTGAAGCAGGAGAAGCTTTTAACCCAAGAATTTGGGCCAACCTGGGCAACATAGTAAGACTTTTGTCTAAGCCAGGCATGATGGCACATGCCTTTAATCCCAGCACTCAGGTGGCAGAGGCAGGCAGATCTTTGTGAGTTCGAGGCCAGACTGTTGCACAAAGTGAGTCCAGGACAGCCAGGGTTATTACATAGAAAAAACCTGTCTGGAACCCTCCCCCCCCCAAAAAAAAAACAAAAATGACTTTTATCTAAAAGAAAAAGAATCTTTGGTAACTTTTATCTTTATAAGAGATTAAAAACATTTCGGGGGGATGGAGAAATAGCTCAGCAGTTAAGAACACTTGCTGCTTGCTCTTGCAGAGGACCTAGGTTCAATTCCCAATATCCACATGGTGGCTCACAACCATATGCAACCATATATAACAGTTCCAAGGGATGCAATACCTTCTTCTGACCTCTGCAGGCATCAGGCTCACATATGGTTCACACACATATAGGCAAAACACTCATACACATAAAATAAATAAACATTAAAAAATCAGTCTGGTTGCTGATTTATGAGTAACTCCACAGCCATTTAGATGCCAGGAACTTTTCGTCTGCAGCCTCTATTTCTTTTCCTGCCAGGTAACTCTGTCACCATATTTCAGCGATGTGGGGGCAGCCTTTTGAATTCATTGAGTCACTGGATTCCAAATCACCCCCACATTTAATGGATTGCTCACTACAAAGACTCATAGAACTCAGGAAATATTAGTACTCACTGCTATGGTTCCTAACAGTTGACAAATATGAATTAGAATTGAATTACCAAAGCAAAAGGCCCAAGCAGCTCAGCATGGTAGTTCACACTTGTAATCTCAGTACTGAAGAGTCAGAGGCAAAAGAGAAGACTTCAAGGCCAGCCTGGAGAAATGAAGATGAAAAGGCTTACGCAGGGTCTGGAGGCATCCACATGCAGGCTTCCTCATGCTGTCACTCTCACAGAGGACACCAAACCCCAGGAAGAAAGAAGGCAGCTCAAGTCACATGGTCAACACGATTTAGGCAATGAACCACTCCGATTAATTAGGGAGGGGTCAGAAGCACTTCAAGTGAATGTTTTGAGACACTGGCTAATGGTCAACCTTCTGAACAGCCCTCTCACAGGATACCAGTCTTGAGGCTGCTCTTTACTTTCTAGGCAACTCACAATAACATTGCTAACTAACACTGTTGATATAACTACTGAGAATAGTTTAAAACTGCTACTATATTTACCTCATCTTCTAATAGTTATTTTCTTGGAGTTATATAGCAGCTACTCTCTACCAGAGCCATCACTGCATGCCTTGTTTTTAGCTGGTATTGCCTTAGCTCTTGGTTCAGTGCCTATCATCAATTCAGATGTCCTGTTCTTTAACAGACCTCTCAAGAAGGACTTATAAAATTAACAGTCCTTGAGTTCTTGAATGTTGACAACTGTTTGTCCAAGGTAGGTTTGCTTGGCTACATTTCCTGTTGTAGTCTGTGATTTCAATGTATTCTGGTACCAAGGACTTCGGTCAAACCTAATGATGGTCTAATTTCTAACACTGTGGATGGATATTCGTATTCTCAGGTACATGGTATCTCAAATATTTTCTTATGTCCCACATACCCTCCACCCAACCTCTCTCTCCCCACAAACACACTTGAATTTATCCCACAGCTGATATTCTGTTCATTTTTGTTGTTGTTGTTTTCTTATTTCATTTTGTGTAGTTTCTACCACTATGTCTTCAAGTTCCCTAAGCTTATCTGTAAAATTGAATCTGCTGTTAATACCATTCAACTCATTGCATTTTTTTTTTCTATTGGGTCTTTCAAAATCTCTTTTGAACTTGTGGGATGGAATTATAATGACTGCTTATTCCTGATTATTAATACTATGTAGATCATGTTGATCTCAAACTCATGAAGTCTTGAACTCCGTCTGTTTTCTGTGTTGTGGATCACCACTTCTGGCTTGGCTTTTGGCTAGTGGGTGAGAGAGAGTATGTGTGTGTCTGTGTCTGTGTGTGATGGAAACCCAGGGCCTTACTCACACCAGCTAAGCAGTTTACCACCAACCTACATTCCCAGCTCTGGGCCTGGTTATTTTTGATTGGGTGTGAGCCACTGTGAATTCTACCTCATTTGGGAAAAATACTTAAATACATTTGGTCTGGGGTTAACTTTGTCCCAAGTATTGAGGTAAAAGTCTCTAAGTGCTGTACTCAGTTTTCTGTCAAGAAGACTTTGTGCTGGGTGTGGTGACACATGCCTTTATTCCCAGCACTCAGGAGGCAGAGGCAGGCGGATCTCTGTGAGTTCAAGGCCAGGCTGATCTACAAAGTGAGTCCAGGACAGTCAGGGCTGTTACACAGAGAAACCCTATCTCAAAAAAAAAAAAAAAAAGAAAGAAAGAAAGAAAGAAAAAGAAAGAAAAGAAAAAAAGAACGCTTCATATTCTAGTCATAGGGAGCAGAAACTATTTCCAGTTCTTGATGTTGTGACTACCCTGCCTGATGATTTCTGGTACTTTTTTGCCCATGTGTAGATCATGAGCTGAGGGCAACTCAGCTGGGACCCTGCTGCAGAGGTCTGCCGCACATCTCTATCCACCTCCTATCTCTATCCACCTCCTATCTCTATCCACCTCCCATTGCTATCCACCTCATATCTCTATCCACCTCACATCTCTATTCACCTCACATGTCTCTCCATTGTAGCTCTCTGGTGCCCTGCTCAGTGTGTTCTAGCTCCCTCACTCTCCTGGCACTCGCTCCCTTAACGCAGGAACAGCCCTCTCCAAGCTTTCCTCATTTCACTTGTTTTCCTTTCTCGGGGATTCTTGTTCTTCACTGTCCAGTGTCCAGTGTCCCCCAGATAATTGATTTATATATGGGATGGTAAATCTCATTCCAGTTACTTCATCTTGGCTAAAAGCAGAAGGAAGTCTGGTGTACTCTTTCAATATGTAGTTTCAAATGTTTTTGTTGTCCTTATTTGTCTTTGCATCCTGGAGGATGGAACCCAGAGTCTCATTTATGCTAGGGAAATACCCTACAATTGAACCTACACGTCTAGCCCCCTTTTTTCTTTATAATTTCAGAAATTTTCTAGAAGGACAGTTCTCTTCCCATAGTCCTTATTTGTTTTTCAATTTTTCTTAAAATATATGAAGTTTATCTTTTATTTTTAACTTCGATATTTGTAATTCATTCTTAAAGCTTTCTCTTCATAGGAGGGATTGAACCTGGGACCCCACACATTCAGGGTAAGTGCTTTAACACTGTGTCCAGCCCTTCTTTTTTTCATTAATTACTTTGTTAATTTTACATCCCAATCATAACCTCAGTCTCTTTTCTCCTCCCAGTCCCACCCTCCCACCCACTTTCCTCAACCCCCCCCCATGCCATGCCTGGAACCAACCCACTGTGGCACATCAAATCGTATCAGACTAAGTGTCTCCTCTTCCACTGAGGCAAAACAGCAGCCCTTCTTTTTTATGTGTAGTGTATGTGTGTACATAGTTACAAGTGTGCTGAATAATTTCTCTAGCCTCTCTTCCATTTTATTTTTTTGAGACAGGGTCTCTTGATGAACCTGAACCTCATTGATTTGGTGAGACCAGCTGGGCAGTAAATTTCAAGGATCCTCTTATCAATATGCCTCTTCAGCTCTAAGATTATAGGCATCATGTAACACTATTTTTTACTTTGGGTGCTGGGAATCCAAACTCATGCTTACATGGTGAGCATTTTACCAACTGAGCCATCTCTCCAGCCCCCTCCCCTCCTTTTTTTTTTCTTATTTTTAAAACATACTTTCTTGCCAGGCAGTGATAGCACACACCTTTAATACCATGCACTGGGGAGGCAAAGGAAGGCAGATATCTGAATTTGAGGCCAGACTGTGGTCTACAAAGTGAATTCAAGGACATCCAGGGCTACGTAGTGAGATGATGTCTCAAAAAAACAACCGAAAACCAAAAAAACAAACAAACATACCTCTTCTTTTACCTTTCTAGCTCTCTTTTTGAGTTTTATTACATTCCTCAGGCTGGCCTTACACTCACTTGTCAGCCCAAGCTAGCCTCGAACATGCTATCCCCCTACGTCAGCCTACCAAGTGCTGCCTTTTCTTTTTCTCTTTTTAAAGATTTAAAATAAATATATTATGTATTTGATTTGTACAAATACAAATATGTATCTGTCTGCATATATGTCTGCATGCCTGAAGAGGGTACCAGATCTCATTATAGACGCTCATGAGTCACCATGTGGTTGCTGGGAATTGAACTCAGGAAGGCTGGGAGAGCAGCCAGTGCTCTTAAGCTCTGAGTCATCTCTCCAGCCCCGCCTTCTGTTTTTCTTAAGCAATCACATATTGTGCTTATTTGCTTTGTGTTATTTGAAGTTTAGTCTACTCTTCTGAATGGTCTCTTTTCTTTCATTTCCAAGTATTTCCTTAAGCATACCATTGTTTCTGAGATTTTCTAGTAGTGATTTTTTTCTTTCTTTGTCTTAAATAATTTTTATAATATCACTTAGCTTGTTCCAAATAGCTAGCTACAATTTTGATCTGTTGTGAGCTAGTGGCTAGCATGCTTTCATTCTCTAACAATGGAATCTTATCTCTTACTCTCTCATATCTTACAGCTTCATAGGATATTCCCTGTACATTTATGTTGCTCTTCTTTATATTGAATTAATGTTCCTGAACTTTCTGAAGAAGGTGGGGTTCAGGGTAGATTTTCAAATGTCAGAGCTCCTTCTTCTGTTGTATCTGCATATTGCTAAAATTATGCAAGTTAATTTCTGAGTTCTCTTGGTTCTGTTCCCCATGTTGAAATAGATTTTCCTTTCTCACTGAGGTAACCTGAATAATGACACAGTCCCCAACAGAGATCCATATCTAAAATCCCTAGGTCAGTATCCTCATATGACAAAAAGAGATTACATTAAGCATTTTGAGATGGAGAAATTATCCTGAATTATCCAGTGGGCCCTAAATACAAATTGCAAAAAAGAAGCAGAAACATTTTATATTGATACAAAATTAAGATTATATTTGGCTAAATTGGTATTGTTCTTTGTATATTGATGCAAAATTAAGATTGTATTGGGCTACACTGGTATTGATCTTTGTATACTGATACAAAATTAAGATTATATTTGGCCACATTGGTATTGATCTTTGTATAATGATACAAAATTAAGGATAACTCAGCCAGGCATAGTGGCACACACCTTTAGTCCCAGCACTTGGGAGGCAGAGGCAGGCAGATCTCTGTGACTTTGAGGTCAGCCTGGTCTACAAAGTGAGTCTGGGATAGCTAGAGATACACAGAGAAACTGTCTTGAAAACCAAAAAAAAAAAAACCTAAAAAAAAAGAAATGCAAAGTAGTAGTCATTCAAGCATGTCATTTTGTTAGGTACTAGGTCAGTCTATCACAGTTAAGTTGCTAAGAGACAAGTAACATATGCTTACACAAATATAAGAGATAGATAGGTGGTCTTCAAAAACCTCAAGAGATCTGCAGAATATGGCAAGAAAAGATGTTTTCTTAACTCAACATTTTTTTGATATCGAGACATGTCAGCTCCTGACAGCACCCCCTATTCTACTCCAAGTAGAAGATAAGCATTGAAGAACCTCCAATTGGAGATGGTTGAATTAGTGGCAAGCCTATCTCTTGGCAAGAAAAATCCCTTGCTTCAACTGTAGACAGAATGCTGTCCAAACAGGACAAAACTTGGAAGCAGGTAAGTTGACAGCCTAGCTCTGCCAAGACAGGGTAGGCAAGTCCTTTATAATTCCTGCTCTACAATCAATGTCTGTCAGAGAAACAGGGCCAAATGACTGAAGATTGATGCTGTAATGTATGGAGAGAAAATGGGAACTGTCCATGCAGTCACTGGTATGTCATTTCTTAGTTTTGGAAGCTGCAGGCCCTCTACTTCCTATAAAATCAGATATATTTATCCCTCTCAGGTCTCTGAGGTGGTTGAAGACTAGATAGCTAGAGTCTCATAGTTAAATTTTGAGTGTTTAGGAATTAAGAGGGTGTTCTGGATCTAAGAAGATGTTTTTAAAATTGTGATGCAAGTTAGTATGAAAGCTGAGTTAGATATAGAACTTTAAACTCATGGAGATGGTTAGATAGTAGAATGTTAAAGTCAGGTGCCAAATACATATGGACTGGACATTGGGAATGTATGCTAAGCCATATAACTCTAATAATTGTGGCCTAATTATTTCTGTTGTTTTGTATTGTATTTATTGTTATAAGAGAAAGAGCCATTTGTTGGACTGAAAAGGGGGAGCTGTTGGGGGAAAAAGATATACCTTAAACTTAAAAAGGAAGGGGATGTGTAGTTTGAGGGGGAAGAGGGTGGGAGGGTGGGACTGGAGGGGGGAGTAGGGAGGGGATTGCAATTGAGATGTAACTTGATGAAATAAAAAATAAATTAAAAAGAAAGAAGAAGAAATAGGTGGCCTAAATAGAAGAGGAGAAAATGTGACTATGTTCTGCCTGGTTCTTGAGACCACAAAGACAACTCAGGAGCCAACTCTGATGTAAATACATGACGGTTGTTTATTCAAGCTCAGAGCTTGGACTCTCAACACTCACTGACACATAAGTTGGAGTTGAGAGCCCCCAGACCCAAAAGTACAGAGTTTATGTAGAGACTCCAGTCAGTTTGACCATCAGAACGTTTGTTTAGACTTTCTGGGTGTTTTCTCAGAGTTAGCTGTCTGGTAATGATGAGGGAATACCCCTGGAATAAAAGGTCGGGCACATTTTGTTGTTGTTCTGGAACTGGAGGTCAGCTCTGAGTCAAACTTAATACAAAATGGAATCTTTTTGATTGATGAATTCAGTCAGGCTCCACATTTCCCCCTTTCTCTAGGCCATAGAGAGACCCAATTATGGGTCTTTAAACATGTCAGTGATCTATCTCTGACAAAAGTTCAAAGGACTATAAGCAGTAATCATATAAGGGGCATAAAGCATAACCAGGAGAAACAGAACCAAGGCCCCAAGTAGTATATCAGTTGGCTTTATAGAAATAGATATCCATTTGTAGTTTTTGTAAGGGAGTTCCTTTTGACATAGCATTTCAGCCCATTAGGTGGGACAATGGATGATGCATTCTTTTCTGTAACTACTTCCAGCTGACATGAGGGCATTGTCATCGGGGCCCAGAAAGGCTGAAATGCTAGTCAAAGGCTGGGCAATGGGGCAATTATCAGAAACATATGATTAGTTGATTGATCCAGGTTAAGGGCAGGGAGTAATCATATCTGTTGGACTGGTTCACATCAGCTTCCAGGAAGTCCAGGGCTCAGCAGTTTACAGTCCACAGGTGATCTCAGGATAGTCTATCAGCCAGGTGAGAATCTGTTGAGACAAACATAGACTGGGAACAGAAGTTAAAATTGTTTATTAATTGGGGAAGGTAAGGAACCCCATGACCAAGGAGAAAAATCTCATTTTAAGAACATGCAGTTGTACTCATCTGGAATCCTGTTTGATCTGTGGCAGATGAATCCAGGTTTTATGACTAGATCTCAGAAAGATAAATTATAACATGACAAAGACTTGAAAAACAACTTTGAATTATTAGCATGAACAATTTTTAAACCATAGGAGATTTAAATCTTAAACTTGTGATTAATTATTTAGTACCAACAATTTATTAGAACTTTAACAGTAGCATAGCAAGGGGAAGAAGGTAACTATTTTCTGAGTCTGGTAACAAGGCAGACTGAGGAGTCTGAAGCCTTGGTTTTTGTTGTTAAGCTGTTAAATCTTTCATTATTATAGTCTTTAGACTCATCAGGGATCTGAGAATGATAGATATCTTCTCAGTAAGCAAGATCAATGAGCTTCCAATTTTATAAAAAATGACAGTCTTTACCGTGACAGCCACCCCATTGTTCCTCTGTGGGTCATCCATCTTTGGCCACCAGTACCAAGTTATGATAGACTTTTTGTGAGACAAGAATTATGAAGGACTGCTTACCTTGTCTTGGCAAAGTTCAGCAGTCAACTAATCCATCTGTGTCCAGCACATTCAGCTTGGACAACATGTTGTCTGCTGTTGAGGCAAAGGGCAGTCTAGCCCAGTGGCCAGCTTTGTCATACTTACAGCAAGTCTCAGGTGGAGAGTCTTCTGTGCCCATTGTCTTCTTTGGAGGAGACTAGGAATGCTGTCAGGAGCTGACATGTCTATCAGGAAAAGCTTTTTGTATTAAATATTTAAATGTCATGTTCTGCAGATCTCTGAGGTGTCTGAGGACCATCATAGCTATCTAAGATGGATCTTGTTTCTAGTTAGTTACTGTCTGACTGTGAAAACCGGTATAGGGGGCTAGAAAAAGCTTAATCTTGTAACTAACTGCATAACTTCTTGGCATATTTACAAATAAGGTAACTATCAGCTTGTAAAACATGAGATTTGTTGGTTTCTTAGTCTAAAAAGAGGCTACAGTAATGAACAGAGCCCATCAAAACCAAGAAGCTCCATAATTGTAACAAAACCTTAACTTTGATTGACTATCAACCTGTCAACCCACATCTATAACATATCTTTAACCATTTTTGTCATCTTTTAACCTTTTTCCAACCTTAGTAACTTTCATTTACCAAACCTTAACATCTTTTCATAGTAACTTGAATTTACCAAACCTTAACATCTTTCCATAGTAACTTGCATTTACCAAACATTAACATCTTTTCATATCCCTAGACATCTTCTTAGAAGCTTTTCTTTATAACTTGCATTTACATCCTCAGACCCTCACAACTTGCTTAAGCTTTTCATCCCTTCTTTCTGGTGGGAACCCGAATGATCCCTGACTTTTATGCATTTTTTTTCAGTCCCTGTTTTTTTCTCTCTTTTTATTTCTGTCTTTGTTTAAATAGGTAACTATCTGGGTGTCCTCAGACATCAGACATTTTGAACAAATTTTATATTCCCAATTACAAAGTATAATCAAATCCAATCCATTTCTTCTTTGACATACATATATTTTCATGGCCAAACCTTTTTGTATCAACATCCACCAGCAAGCTTTCTTTTTATCTTTGTTGTATTTTTCAACAGGCAAACGGGTAGGACTCAACCTTGCAGCAATTGTCCTTGTGGGATCCTTTTTATCTTTCCTGATGGTAACAAACCTCCCTTAGCCTGTGTAGTTTTCATCTCTGCCTCTGGGGAGGAGGAGTGACCCCATAGCTCACCCAGGCTCAAGGCAGCTTTTACCTTAGGGAGCCTTTCCTGTCCCCCCCCCATTTTTTCTTTTATCATTCTGAAACAATGTTCCAGCTGACAATTGGAATTTCTGAGCTGCCTTTGTAGGGAGGAGGGCCTTGTCCCTCATAATGATTTTGACAGGGGAAGATCGGTGAATCCCCAACTCTTCCCCCATCTTGGCTCCGGGCACAGACAGTGGGAGAAGGGAGATCAATCTCAGTGTGCCACAAGGGGAAAGGCAGCCAAGGTCTAAGGCTGTTCCCGTCAGACATGCATGCACATTCAGTTCACATGTTAACTCATTTTCTTGTGTGGATTCAGAGAAAGACATAGACAAAAACATAAACAAGAAGACAAACATAAAACCAGCACACAGCAACTGGCCAGGCAGATCCTGAACAAGCCTGGAACATCAGCCCAAATCAGTCTGAGACCAAAACAAGGAAACAGTTACATAGATTATACAGTGTACAGCACAACAGTGAGATAGTGCCAAGCTTGATCCAACAACTGGCTAGGCAAAACCAGCTCCTGTTCCCCCATTGCCATTGGGGATCCAGGCAAGTAGGGAGGCACCTTTCCCCCCTTCTTTCTCAGAGAGAGCTGGAAAGTAAGGCAACAGAAGCCAAACCATAGAACACAAACAAAAACAAGTGGTCTCACAAACAATAAATGTGTCCAGAGAGACTTTTGAAAACAAGCCAAACTTAAACTTTCCATAAGGCGAAAACAGAGAAAAGCAGCCTCACCGACAGCATAGACAGAGAGTTAGACTAGACAAAAAATAAGCTCATACCTCCATCTCTGGGTCTTTTCTGGTGACTCAGGATCCCCAAGATCTTGGTGGGACCTCCAAATGTAAAGGCCAATACCAGTCTACTGGAAATTCAGGAATGGCACTCTGGTTTTCACAAGTACACAGAGAGACATATATATATAGAGAGAGAGACACAGAGAGACACAGTGGCTTACTGGCAGGTTTGAACCCTCCAGGCAGGAATCTTGGTGACCTTGGGGATCCCAGGTGGATGAGCTCCCAAATGTTCTGCCCCATTTTCGAGACCCCAAAGACCACCTAGGAGCCAACTCCGATGTAAATACATAAGGGTTGTTTAGTCAAGCTCAGAGCTTAGACTCTCAACACTCACTGACACAGCAGTTCGAGTTGAGAGCCCCCAGACCCCAAAGTACAGAGTTTATATAGAGACTCCAACAAAGAAGCAGGTTCTTTGCCATATGGTTGGATGACATTTGGGTAGCTAGTCATGTCCATTTCTGATTGGCTCGTTATTACTGACTAACCAGCTGTGGACAGTTTGACCATCAGAAAGTTTGTTTAGACTTTTTGGGTGTTTTCTCAGAGTGAGCTGTCTGGTGATGATGTGGGAACACCCCTGGAATACAAGGTTGGGTAAATTTTGGAAGTCAGCTCTGAGTCAAACAATACAAAATGGAATCTTTTTTAAGATGGATTCAGTCAGTCTCCACAACTACAGAGACAAAAATTAGAGTTATGTGCTCACAAGCCAAGGGAAGCCAGTAGCCACCAGAAGCTAGACCAAAAAAAGTATGGATTCCCTTAAAGTTTCTACAAGGACTATGTTCTAGTCAATAATCTTGGCTGGTTGATACTAATTTTGGATTTGTGGACTCTAGCTATATGAAAAAGGAAATTTCTGTTTTGTGTTTGTTTCTCCATGCTGGAAATTAAATGGCCTCCTGCATGCTACCCAGCCTTAAATTTCTGATATATATTTTTTCATATATTTTTTCTGATTATATTATATGAGAATATATATATAAGTCAGGGTCACACAATGTAACCCTGGTTAACCTGGAACTCTCTGTGTAGATCAGGCTGTCCTTGAACTCACAGAGATCCACCTGCTTCTGCCTCCCACGTGTTGTGATTAAAAGCATGCACCACCATGCCTGGCTATTACAGACAGCTGTGAACTGCCATGTGGGTGCTGGGATTTGAACCAGGGTCCTTTGGAAGAGCATCCAGTGCTCTTATCCACTGAGCCATCTCCCTAGCCCCTATTTTTATTATTTTTAATGATGTATCTGGATGTGGTTGTGAGTGTTGGTACCTGAAGAGGCCAGAGGGATCCTCCTGGAGCTAATTACAGGTAGTTGTGGGCCACCTGAAATAAGTTCTGGGAATCGAAGTTGTAGCCATTGGAAGAACAGTACATGCTGTTAACTGCTGAGCCATCGCTCCTAGTTCTATCCTACCCCCACTTTTTTTTTATTAAATTCCTGGAATTCCTACCAGGAACATATAAAAGAGGGGCTTATTCCAATATCCTCTCTCACACTGAATATTGTTATCTCCTTTTCATTTTCCCCAGTCCAAAAACAAAACACAATGGTAGCTATAGTTTGCTTTGATGTACATTTTCCCAACAATTATTGACTGGACATTTTTCATAATTACTAGCCATTTTAAAAAGTGTTTATGTCCTCTGCTCTTCTTTAAGTGGTTTGTTATTAATTTGTGAATATTAACTTTCTGTCACTAGTTATAAGTGCATTTTGTGTTAAGTATTTTTTATAGTTTATTTTTTATTTCTTCAAGTTACATCTCAATTGCTATCCCCTCCCTATACCCCCTACAGTCCCACCCTCCCACCCTCTTCCCCCTCAACCCCCATCCCCTTCCTTTTTTTAAGTTTAAGGTGTATCTTCCCCCCCCAACAGCTCCCCCTTTCAGTCCAACAAATGGCTCTTTCTCTTATAACAATCAATACAATACAAAACAACAGAAATAAATAGGTCACAATTATGAGAGTTATATGGCTTAGCATACATTCTCAATGTCCAGTCCATATGTATTTGTCACCTGACTTTAACATTCTACTATCTAACCATCTCCATGAGTTTAAAGTTCTATATCTAACTCAACTTTCTTCCTAACTTTCATTACAATTTTAAAAATATCTTCTTAGATCCAGAACACCCTCTTGATTCCTAAACAACTCAAAATTTAACTATGAGACTCTAGCTATCTATTCTTCAACCACCTCAGAGACCTGAGAGGGATAAATATATCTGTTTATATAGGAAGTGCAGGGTCAGCAGCTTCCAAAACTAAGAAATGACATACCAGTGATTGCCTGGACAGTTCCCATTTTCTCTCCATACATTACAGCATCATTCTTCAGTCGTTTGGCTCCACTTCTGTGACAGACATTGATTGTAGAGCAGGAATTATGAAGGACTTGCCTACCCTGTCTTGGCAGAGCTAGGCTGTCGACTTACCTGCTTCCAAGTTTTGCCCTTTTTGGACCTACAGTTGAAGCAAGGGGTTTTTCTTGCCAAGAGATAGGCTTGCCACTAATTCAACCATCTCCCACTGGAGATTCTTCAATGCTCATCTTCTACTTGGAGTAGAATAGGGGATGAAACAGGGTTTTACTCTGTATCCCTGGCTGTCCTGGAACTCACTTTCCTTATGTGTTGCCAGATGCTGATCTGAATTGCCTACTAATTTCACTAAAAAAGGCCTAATGTCTACCACAAGTATGGTCCCATTTCATTGCAATAACATTGTTTCTACCTGGAAGTAGGTTATTGTTTTGTTTTGTTTTTATTTTTGAGATAGGGTCTTCATATGCATATCTGGCTGTCCTGGATATTGCTAAGTAGACCATGCTGGCCTGGCCTTGAACTCAAAGATCTTCCTGCCTCTGCCTCTGAGTTCTGGGAGTAATGGTATCTGCTACCATGCCTGGATTGCCTTAAAATGTTTTAAGTTTTCTTTTATCAGTTAAATTTAGCACTAAACCAAATTGGAGGTTGATTGAGTTTCTCCAATAATCAAGGAATGGGAAACTTCTTTGGGGGAGGATTGAGTTAGGGTCCAATATAATTAGATAATCTAGGGCAGGTATCTATCACTCATATGGAAGCAGTGAATTGTAATTTTAGGGAAT
>CAJQZJ010037357.1:3556162-3572696 GCA_907164525.1 Lophiomys imhausi | reverse complement strand
GACAGGGTTTCTCTGTGTAGCTCTGGCTGTCCTGGACTCGCTTTGTAGACCAGGCTGGCCTCGAACTCACAGAGATCCGCCTGCCTCTGCCTCCCGAGTGCTGGGATTAAAGGCGTGCGCCACCACCGCCTGGCTTGAAGTTTTTTTTAAACCAATGTTTTCCTTTAGAAATCTCAGAATTTCTGCTTTTTTTTTTTTTGAGACAGGGTTTCTCTGTGTAACAGCCCTGGCTATCCTGGAACTCACTCTGTAGACCAGGCTGGCCTTGAATTCACGGAGATCCACCTGCCTCTGCCTCCCTAGTGCTGGGGTTAAAGGTGTGCACCACCACACCCGGCTAGTTTCTGCTCTTATTTAGTCTTTGGCTCATTTTGATTAATTTTTATACAATATGAAAGATGTAGATATAGTTATGTGATATACTTGGGTTCTCTATTCTATTCTGTTTTTCTACATGTCTTGGTGTGTGTGTGTGTGTGTGTGTGTGTGTGTGTGTGTGTGTGAATACCAATCTTTCTCTCTTCTACTATCATCTTCAGTTTCTTCATTGTTTCAGAGTTTTCATTGCAGAGGTCTTTTACTACCTTGGTTATGTCTATTCCTAGTTGGCATTTTTAAAAAGCTATTCTAAATAGAAATATTTTATGATTTCTCACAAAGTTTGTTACTTATCTGTAGAGAAGCTACTAGTTTTGTATGTTGATTTTGTTTCCTGATACTGTGTGTGTTCATCAGATTTAATAATTTGCTAGAGGAGTTTTTAGGATCTTTAAGTACAGGATTAGGTCATCTACAAATGGTGATAATTTAAATTACTACTTTTCTATTTGTATTTATTTTTCTTGTTATATTACTCTATCTAGGGTTTCAAGACTGTATAGCATGATAGTGGATACTCATGCTGGACTTTTTGTTTGTTTTTGTTTTTATTTTTTTCAGCATTTATTTATTTCTTCAAGTTATATCTCAATCACAGTCCCCTCCCAGTCCCACTCTCTTACCCTCTTCCCCCTCTCCCTCCTATTCGCTTTTTTTTTTTTAAATTTAAGGTGTATCTTTTTCCCCTCAACAACTCCCCCTTTTAGTCCAATAAATGGCTCTTTTTCTTGTAACAATACAAAACAATAAGAAAAATTAGGCAACAATTGTGCAAATTATAAGGTGTAACATACATTCCCAATGCCCAGTCCATACATATTTGGCAACTAATAAGAATATTCCATTATCTATCTATCTCAATGAGTTTAAAGTTCTATACGTAACTCAACTTCCATCCTAACTTGCATTACCAACTTAAAGACATCTTCTTAGGCATAGCACATCCTTTTAATTCCTAAACAACTTAAAACTTAACTGTAAGACTATAACTAGTTAGTCTTCAACCACATCAGATACCTGAGAAAGATAAATGTATTTGAATAAAGAGGAAGTTCAGAGCAAGCAGCTTCCAAAACTAAGAAATGAAGCTGGGTGTGGTAGCACACACCTTTAATCCCAGCACTCGGGAGGCAGAAGCAGCCAGATCTCTGTGACTTCAAGACCAGCCTGATCTCCAAATCTAGTCCAGGACAGCCAGTGTTGTTACACAGAGAAACCCTCTCTCAAAAAACCAAAAACCAAACCAAAACAAAACAAAAAGCTAAGAAATAACAGACAACTGGCTGTCTGGACAGTCCCCAATTTCTCTTTATAGTGTTGGAGCATCAATCGTCAGCCTTTTGGCCCAGTATCTCTGATGGACAATGATTGTAGAGCAGGAATTTTGAAGGATTTGTCTACCCTGTCTTGGCAGAGCGGCTGTCAACTTACCTGCTTCCAAGTTTTGTCCTTTTGTAACAGCGTTTGGACACTCATGCTGTTTAAAGGAAATGTTTTCTGTTCCCATTGGCTGTAATTTGTCACTATAGCCCTTATTATTTTGAGTATGTTCTTTTTCTTCCTATATTCTCCAGGGCTTTTATCAGAAAGGGGTGTTGAACTTTGTCAACGGTTTTTCTGCAGCAGTTACAATACCATTTACATGATATTGTAAACCAGCCTTGCATCCCTGAAGTGAAACCAAGTTGGTCATGATATATGATGTTCTGTAAATTTTATTTTATGTGTATGGGTGTTTTTCCTGCATGTATATCTGGTACCCACAGAAGCCAGGGGAAGGTGTCAGATTCGCAGAAACTAGAGTTATGGGTAGTTGTGCTTTGTCATGTGGGTGCTGACAATCAAACCCAGGTTCTTCTTTGGTTTGTTTTTGTTTTCCAAGACAGGATTTTTCTGTGTAACAAGCCCTGGCTGACCTGGACTCACTTTGTAGATGAAGCTAGCCTTGAACTCACAAAGATCTGCCTGCCTCTGCCTCCCCAGTGGGATTAAAGACGAGCACCACCACACCCAGTGAAACCCAGCTTCTTTGGAAGAGAAGTCAGTGCTCAACTGAGCCACCTCTCCAACCTTGTGATATTTAAAAAAAATTATTTTATTTTATGCATGAGTGTTTTGCCCAGATGCATATATGTGTACCATGTGTCTACTTGGTCCTGTTTGAAGTCAGAAGAGAACATTGGATCTTCAAGTACTGGAGTTCTGAGTGGCTGTGAACCATTGCGTATATGCTGGAAATCACAATCAGGTCCTCGGCAAGAGCAACAGTTGTGCTTAACTGATGAGCCATCTCTCCAGCTCCATGATCTTCTTAATGTATGTGTTTTGTTTTGTTTTGTTTTCAAGACACGATCTCACTTTGTAGGCTGTCCTGGAATTCCATCTGTAGACCAGGCTAGCCTTAAACTTATAGAGATCCACCTGCCTCTGCCTCCTCAGGGCCAGAATCAAAGGTGTGTGACACTACACCTAGCTTTTCTTAATGTATTCTTAAATTCATTTTATAAGCATTTTGCTAAAAAAATTTATCTAGCCTCTTCAGTGAAATTGGCCTAAAGTTTTTTCATTGTTTAACTGTTATTATCTGGTTTTGGCGTCCAGGTAATACTGGCTTCATAGAACAAGTTTGGTAGAGTTCCTTATTCTTCTTTCTGGGGGGGGGGGGCAGATTCAAGACAGGGTTTCTTTGTATTCCTGGCTGTCCTGGAACTCTCTATGTAGACCAATTTGGCCTCAAACTCACAGACATATGCCTGCCTCTGCCTCCCAAATCCAGAGACTAAAGGGATGTGCTAATCTTTCTATTTGTTCTTTTCTTTTCTTTTTTCTGAGACAGGGTTCTCTGTGTATCTCTGATTAACCTGGAACTCACTTTATAGACCCAGCTGGCCTTGAACTCACAGAGATCTGCCTGCCTCTGCCTCAGGAATACTAGGATTAAAGGAATGCACCACCATGTCCAGCTCTATTTGTTCTTTTATGGGCTGCAGTTTGGATGGTTTATGTAAGAACTCTTTGTTAGCCAGGTGTAGTTGTACACGCCTTTAATCCCAGCACTCAGGAGGCAAAGGCAGGTGGATCTTTGTGAGTTCAAGGCCAGCCTGGTCTGCAGAGAGAGTTCCAGGATAGCCAGGGCTACACAGAGAAACCCTGTCTGGAAAAAAAAGTCTTTGTTGCCGGGCATAGTGGTACACACCTTTAATGTAGGCAGATCTCTGTGAGTTCAAGGCCAGCCTGATCTACAGAATGAGTTCCAGGATAGCCAAGGCTACACAGAGAAACCCTGTCTGGAAAAAAAAAAAAAACAAAACAAAAGACTCCTGATGACATTCTGCTATACTCATAGATCAGTGCCTTGTTCCGCCTCCATCACAGAAGCTTCCTTCTCAGAGTTATTCAGCAGGTTAGCCCTTGGAACACTCAGCCCCAAGTGGGATGTTTCCATCAAATCTCTCCCCTCATATCTCAGGGAATTCCACAGAAAAGGAGGCAGAAAGGTCCCTGAATCCTGCCAGGCGTGGTGGCCCACGCCTTTAGTCCCAGTGGATCTCTGTGAGTTCAAGGCTAGCCTGGTCTACAAACTGAGTCCAGGACAGCCATGAATACATAGAGAATGATGGGTATAGAAATATGCCAGTAAGCCGGGCGGTGGTGGCGCACGCCTTTAATCCCAGCACTTGGGAGGCAGAGGCAGGCGGATCTTTGTGAGTTCGAGGCCAGCCTGGTCTACAAAGTGAGTCCAGGACAGCCAAGGATACACAGAGAAACCCTGTCTCGAAAAACCAAAAAAAAAAAAAAGAAATATGCCAGTAGAGTAATTTTGTTGCTATGTTCCTATATCATGAAACTTAAAAGTAGTAGTTTTCTCTAACCCAGCTATCTCCCAAATAATGAAACAGAGAGACTATGATTTATTCAACAAGCTTCAAGGCACAATAACTGAGCATTATTAATCTACTCTAATCCTCTAAACTAACCTAGCTACTTCCCAGCCAAAATCACCGTGATACTTACATTTTATGGCCTTCTCTGCTCCAGCTGTCTTCTCAGGTGTTTCCTCGAGCCTCCTCATGGCTCAGTCTTTCCCTTCTCCTCTTCTCTTTCCTTCTCCCCCTCACTGGAATTGAAGTCCAGCCCTATTCTCCCTATCGCTCAGTTGTTGGCTGATCAGCTTTATTGACAAACTAGAGAATAAACGGGGGGCAATGCTTACACAAACTTGAGACAGGAGATTCTTAGAATAAGCATCACAATGCCATATCCAGATTGCAACCAGATATGGGAGCAGAGAAATCAACATTTGAATAATAAAAGGACAATCTTTACACAGTGCTTAATAACATGCCAACATGTTCCATTAGCAAAACATTAGATTTTCCCATAGGTCCATAATCTACCCATTCTCAGGTTCTTGGCCATTTAGAGGTGTCAGATATGAGTTACTCCTTGTAGAGTTGGCCTTAAATCCAATCAAAAAATGGGTGATTTTTCCCATAATGTTTGTGCCACTATTGAAACAGTGCATCTTATAGGTGGGACTCTGTTGTAGGTCATAGGATTTTCTTCTGTCTTCTGTTTTAGAATTTTAAAGTTTTTAGGTTTTCTATCTGGTTTTATGAACCATTTTGAGTTAATATTATAATATAGTATGAAGTATGGATCCATGTTCTTTTCTGTTGGTTTTTTGTTGGTAAAACATATATTTAAAATTAAATTCTTTCTCTCAATTTTAGTTTTGTCAAAACTTACTTGTTCTAAGTTAGACATAATGTTACAAACCAATAATATCAGCACTATAGAAGCTGAGTTTGAGGCCAGCCTGGGCTATATAGCAAGATTCTTTTAAAAGTTACTTGTTGCCAGGTGGTGGTGGTGCACGCCTTTAATCCCAGCACTTGGGAGGCAGAGGCAGGCGGATCTCTGTAAGTTCGAGACCAGCCTGGTCTACAAAGCAAGCCCAGGACAGCCAGAGCTGTAATACAGAGAAACCCTGTCTCGAAAAACCAAAAAAAAAAGTTACTTGTTCAGAGATAGAATTTCTAGGAAGGTGGAATTAGGCCTTCATCAATTCTTTCCTCCTAAAGCTAAAAAACTATATAAACATTTGTTTAAAAACAAGCGTTTAGGGCTGGAGAGATGGCTCAGCGGTTAAGAGCACTGGCTGCTCTTCCAGAGGTCATGAGTTCAATTCCCAGCAACCACATGGTGGCTCACAACCATCCATAATGAAATCTGGTCCCCTCTTCTGGCCTGCAGATATATACCTGCAGACAGGACACTGTATACATAATAAATAAATCTTAAAAAAAAAAAAACAAGCGTTTAGCCAGGTGTGGTGGCACACACCTTTAATCCCAGCACTAAGGAGGCAAAGGCAGGTGGATCTCTGTGAGTTCAAGGCCAGCCTGGTCTACAGAGTGAGTTTGTGGAGCATGAGTGACTCCATCTTGAAAAAATATTCCATTTTGTATTAGGTTTGACTCTGAGCTGACCTCCAGTTGAGGAAAAACAGCAAAATATACCAGACCTTGCATTTCAGGAGTGTTCCCTAGTCATAACTGGACAGCTCACTTTGAGAAAACACCCAAAAAGTCTAAACAAACTTTCTGTTGGTCAAACTGACTGATAATGGTATGGCAACAACAAGTCAATTAGGATAGACAGGTTTGTCTGTCCAAATGTCATCCTATCTTGTGCTAGAAACCTCTTTCTTTGTTTAAGCCCCTATAAAAATCCTATATTTTCTGAATTTGGAGCTCTCAACTAGAACCACTGCGTTGGTGAGCTCAAGTTTGAATAAACAACCCTCATGTTTATACATTGCAGTTGGCCCCTGGGTAGTCTTTGGGGTATCCAGAGCTGGACAGAACAAGTTCCAGGATAGCCAGGACTACACAGAGAAACCCTGTCTAGAAAAACAAAACAAAACAAAACAAAAAACCCTAAAAACAAGCATTTTAGAACCCTGGGTATTCACCATAGTTACAACTAATTAGAAAGTTTGTTTATTTATTTTCAAGACAGGGTTTCTCTGTGTAGCCCTGGCTGGCCTTGAACTCAGAGATCCGCCTGCCTCTGCCTCCCAAGTGCTGGGATTAAAGGCATTTGCCACCACACCTGGTCATTACAGACAGTTTTGAACTGCCATGTGGATGCTGAGATTTGAACCCTGGGTCCTTTGGAAGAGCAGCCTATACTCTTAACCTCTGAGCCACCTCTCCAGCCCCTAGAAAGTTTTTATTGATGAGAAAACTACCAAGCAGGGGTAAGTATTTAAACTTGAAGCTGCTTCCATTCTCTATGTTCTGTGGCATGAAAGCTATTAGCTTCCTATCACCATGATAACAGCATAAAGGAGGAAAGCATTATTTTGGCTTGTGGTTTCTGGCCATGGTTGCTTGCCCTGGGTTTAGGCCTGTGGTGAAGAAGTACACCAGTGTGCCAGGAGTATATGGTACAGGAGGCTTCTCCCCTCATGGCAGCCATGTATCAAAAGAATAATGGAGCTGGGGCCCAATATTTCTGTAAAAGGCATGTCCAAAATGATCTATTTCTTTCTATTAGCCTCTACATCCTAAACGTTCCACTTTCTCCAAATACCACAAGCCTGGTATCAAGCCTTTAACGTGGGCCTTTTGATGTTTTGGGTTCAGGAAGAGCTGCGCACTGACCACTCAAACACCAGGCTCAGACTGACGGAAGTTTATTGAATGCTAGATTTGGGAACCAGGACTGAATCCCCAAACCGTTCTCAGAGTGAGTTTTTAAAGGAAAAATCATAATCAAGCAGGAAAAAAAATTTTTTTAAATCCTAATAATCAACTCTATTCCAAGTACATTGTGTTCTGAAAGACCCAGGGGAGGGAAGTTCCTCACCTGACGCTCGGGATATCACGGCCACCCAAAAACTCGCAAGAGACCATCTTGATGCAATCACAAGAGGTTTATTTCAGGGGGTCAGTGCACTGAGGGTGCAACTCGTATCCCATGCAGGGGTAGAGGAGCCGCGCCACCTAGCTGCCTGAGGGAGAAGGTTTTATAGAGGAGCACCACAGATTAAGGGGGTGAGGGAAATCACAAGTGGAAAGTACCAACTCATTCTTTAGTTAATTAGCAGGAAACACACCCTATACTTGTTTTTCTCAGGAATGAACCTAATCGTATTTCACTATCTACATTGTGGTCAGCCAGTTCCTGAAACCCGGGGCCCATGACTCGATTGACCTTCATTCTTGGTTCCACCCTTTTTATGATCAGCTAAATTCCTGGAACCCAGCTGGCCTGGCTTCACTGCCTGCCAAGGGGGTCTCTAAAATTTTCATTTCTTTCAGTTCAACCAAGCAAGAAGTACCAATTTGATAACAGGTACATCATGCCTAGGCATCTAAACAAAACATTTTAAGCTGATTGGCTGGGATTTGGGACAGGAGGGGACTTAGGGACTTTCCAGTCTCATTATTCTAGGGAGAGGACAACAGCAGGGTATTGTGGTTTTGTATAAGCAGAGGATATATCATTAATTCAAGTAGAACAGTTAACAAAGGCTATTCATTTATTTGTTTGTTTGTTTTGTTGAGACAGGGTTTCTCTGTGTATCTCTGGCTGACCTGGACTCACTTTATAGACCAGGCTGGCCTTGAACTCACAGAGATGTACCTGCCTCTGCCTCTGGGATTAAAAGCGTGTGCCACCACACCCAACCCTAATAAAGGCTAATTTTTTATGTCAAACAGACCCTGAGAACTTCAACTTAATTTCACCCCATAATCAAAAGAGAGACAATGCAAAATGGCTGCAGGTATGCTAAAAGCTGAAGCAGGCCTCAGCAGAGAAGCCTTAAGAGGGAGAAGTAGGCATCTGCGGAGGGGCTATAGTTATGTTAAAAACTTAAGTAAGGGGGCTGGAGAGATGGCTCAGCGGTTAAGAGCACTGCCTAGTGCTCTTCCAAAGGTCCTGAGTTCAATTCCCAGCAACCACATGGTGGCTCACAACCATCCACAATGTGATCTGGTGCCCTCTTCTGGAATGCAGGTGTACATGCAGATAGAGCACACATATGCATAAAATAAATAAAATAAAAACTTAAGTAGGTTTCAAGATTGAGAGATGTCTAAGATTCAAAAAAGCCACAGGGGGGAAGATCATGAGGGCACAATGAAACTAGAGGGAGCTAACTTTAAGTACCAAGTGTTCTAAAAAGGCTAACATCACAGCTTCCTGAGACTGCAAAGTTTGGTATGCAACAGATCAGACAAAAACTCAGAGACTGGGCAGTGGTGGTGCACACCCTTAATTCCAGCACTCCAGAGACAGGGGCAGGCGAAGCAGTCTGGCTTCCAGGACAGACAGTGCTACACAGAGAAACCCTGTCTCAAAAAACAAAACAACAACAAAGATCATTAAAGAGATATGGAATAAACAATACTAAGCATAAAATATTTTGTAAACAATACTAAGCATCCATAAAGTTCTGCTCTGTCTTAGGGGATATGGAAGGCTTTGTGCATGATCACAAAAATATTGAAGATGGCCTATTAGTGACTCATCTTGTGAAAAGTTTCAGGCCTTGTCTCAGTTAGGGTTTCTATTATTGTGATGAAATACCATGACCAAAGCAACTTGGAGAGGAAGGGGTTATTTGACTTATACTTCCAGATTGTAGTCCATCATTGAGGGAAGCCAGGACAGAAGAAACTCAAATAGGGCAGGAACCTGGAGGCAGGGTCTGATGCAGAGGCCATGGAGGAGTGCTGCTTACTGGCTTGCTCCTCACGGATTTCTTAGCCTGCTTTCTTGTAAAACCCAGGACCACCAGCCCAGGGATGGCAACACCCACAATGGGTTGGACCCTCCCTCATCAATCACTACTTAAGAAATGGCCTACAGCTGGATCTTATGGAGGCATTTTCTTAATTAAGGCCCCCTCATTTCAGGTAACTCAGATAACTCCAGACTGTTGTCAAGTTAACACAAAACCAGACAGCACAGGCCAAAATGAATACCAGTGCAGATTTACTGAAACATTCTCTTTTAGTGGAGGACATGCTGATTTGAGAAGTATAGTCACAACTTTGAGCCAATTATTGACTGATACTGAACTGTATTGACTCGCTGATAACCTTGCCTGTCCTGGAACTAGCTCGGGAGACCAGACTGTCTGTCTCCCAAGTGCTGGGATTAAAAGCACGTGCCACTGCCTGGCCTGGAATTTTTCAAAAAGAGAAGTGACATCAATTAAGGAAGGATTCCTGAGAAGATAACAGGAAACATCTACAACAGGCTGGTTAGCACCCTTGTGCTATCTCACTATGTCTCTCTGTAACCAAATCCGTCCCTCTCCCTTCTACACTTATTTCTAATATTAAGTATTTAAAGATTATGAGACAAACAAAATAAATGATGCACAGATGAAATGATCCTATGGGGGAAACTTTCTCTGTGGATGTCGTGTGATGTATTTAATTGATTAAAGATTCCAAAGTAGCAATTATAAATTTGTTCAAAGAACTAAAGAAAACCATTCTTTTTTTTTTTTTTATGTCCATAGGTGTTTTGCCTGCATGTCAGTGTGAGGGTGTCAGATCTTGGCATCACAGACAATTGTGAGCTGCCATGTATGTAAGGATATAGATTAATATAAATCAGATTTAGTAACTCTCTAGTGGTTTCTGATACAGTCTCTTAATCCAGGGCATGAAGATCAACTTGGCTGTGGGCAATTAGCTTATCAGCTTACGGATTAAAAACAAGGATGAAGTCAGGTGAAACGAGGAGAGACTCTATGGACTAAAAACAAGGTTTATGGCCTGGCATTATTTTCAGCTGCTAAGTGGGCAAAGCCCAGAGGCTGAACCCAGGTGGAACAAGGAGAGATCCTATTTAAGGACAAGTGGATGGAGCCCAGGGGAACCCATGCTAGAGAGCTCTGATGCTAGCGACTCCTCAGGCCGCTAGAAAGGAAAATGAATAGTTTATATCCTCTGATGGAGAAAGTGCTGGTGGACTGATGGCCAGATCTTCCTGAGGCAGAAAGAAGCTGGTAAGCAGAGAAAGCCTCAGCAAGACACCAAAAAGCCAAGGACTAAACCCTGTGGCTCAGCTTTTGCCTAGAGGGGTTTGACCTGTCCGAACAGTGGCCTAAACAAAACTGTGGCCAGCTTTAAGGACTGAGGCAGAGCGGCAGAGTTGCTGATACAAAAGAAATAAGTTGGCCTACAGATGGCTGAGGTGTTCCCAAGAGAAGAAAGCCTCAAGCCTTATTTAAGGTGAAACCACCATAGCCAATTTACCCTAACAGATCTATGTCTGAGATATTCCAGAAGAAAGACTAAGTGCATTAAAGGGTCTACCACAGAGACTGTGTTCTTGATGACCTAGGACCTGCCCCAGAGACTGTATCCTTCTAAAAGTTTATGAAAATAGTTGCAATAGTTATCAATAGGTTTAGTGGTTAGGTAATAGGGGTTGTAGTCATTTGTAGGGTTAGTAGTTATAAGTGACTATTAATAAATATGTAGTTGAATAATTTTAAAAAGTTTGATTTAACATGTGGGTGCTGGGAATTGAACCCAGGTCTTCTGGAAATGTAGTCAGTGTTCTTAGCCACTGAGCCATTTCTCAAGCCCCAAGAAAACCATTCTTTGGTGGGGTTTTTTTGTTTGTTTTGTTTTTTTGTTTTTCTTGGTGTTGTTTTTGCTTTTTCAAGACAAGCTTTCTCTGTGTAACAAATCTAGTTGTCCTGGACTCACTTTGTAGACCAGGCTGGCCTTGAACTCACCGAGATCTGTATGCCTCTGCCTCCCGATTGCTGGAATTAAAGTCATTTGCCACCATGCCTGAAAGCTATTAAGAATTAAAATATGATGACAATGAATTATGAAATAATATAAAGGAGTTAATTGTGTTTTACAAGACAAAAATTCTATTGTTGAAAAGTACAATCTTGAGCTGGGCATGGTGGCACACTTGGGAGGCAGAGGCAGGCTGATCTCTGTGAGTTCAAGGCTAGCCTGGACTATAAGGTGAGAGAGTCCAGGACAGCCAGGGCTACATAGAGAAACCCTGTCTCCAAAAAACAAAAAAGCAGTTGTAGAGAGAGTGAAGGCAGAAGAAAGAGAGGCCTGGTCTAACTTTAGGCAGGACCACGATTATTCAGGAGGAAACATTTCTTCACCTACGTGTGTGGATGGCCAAAATGCCTACAGGGGAAGATGGGATGTGGCCCCTTATAGGGATAGAAATGACTTCTGTAGCCTGCTACAAAGGAAGCTGGGAAGGGTAGTTTTTCAGCAGGAAACTATCATTGCTAACTGTGGGAGGATATAAATATGCAGTACAGGGGTTTTATAGCTATTTTCTGCTGAAGAGGGTCATTGTCAGAGGGGGGTACTTCTGGGCCCATTGAAGAGGGGGTCCTCTGGTTATTTAGCAGAGGGAGAGTCTGAACTTGATTGCCATCCTTGGAAGATGGAAAGAGACTTGGAAAATAAGTATTAGATGGCTGCAGGCAGATGGTTTGATTATAGAGTAGAACTGAGAGATTTTCTGGGAAGGTTGGAGGAGCAGAGGCAGGAGTCAGTGTGCTGGTGAGAGAAGTGGTTGTGGACTTGATTCAGGGTGACAGTGACTGGTCCCACTACCAAGACTGTTGCACCAAAGTGAGCCAGCAAAGGTGACAGGGAGCTACAGAGCATCGAAGCAAGGAAACAGGAGAAAATAGAGGACTAAAGCAATGAAGTGTATTTGGGGGAGGGCTGAGCCATTGTTGGTGGTGCCATTCCTAGTCTGGTGATCCTGGGTTCTATAAGAAAGCAGGCTGAGCAAGCCAGTAAGCAGAACTCCTCCATGGCCTCTGTGTCAGCTCCTGCCTCCAGGTTCCTGCCCTCCTTGAATTCCTGCATTGACTTCATTCACTGATGAACAGTGAAAGTGATGCACATGGTATCAGAATGGTTAAGGAAAGAAAGAAAAGTGAAAAAAAAAAACAGAAAAGGAAGCTTGGTGTGGGATGCACACCTTTAATCCCAGCACTTGGAAGGCAGAGGTAGGCTGATCTCTGTGAGTTCAAGGCCAGCCTGATCTACAGAGTGAGTTCCAGGATAAAAACAAAACAAACAGAAAAGGGAAGCTGAAGTCTTAATAGCAAATATATTTATTAATAACTATAGGCACTTATAACAAATATAAACACTTATTACCTAACAACTAACCCTAAGAATAACTATAAATATCTATTACCTAACAATTAACCCTCTTAATAACTATAAACACCTATTCTCTAACAACTAATCCTAACCTTTTAGAAAAATACAGCCTTTGGGGCAGGTCCTCAATCATAGGTCGTTTAGGGCACAGCCTCTGAGGCAGGTCCTCAATTGTAGTCCTTTTAGGTCAACAGTCTTTCTGCAGGAAAACCAGGTGTGGGTCCTTTAGGGTAATTGGCTACTGCATTCATAGGACAGCTTCACTTTAAATGAAGTTGGAGGCCTTCTCTCTAGGCATCTCAGCTGCCCGTAGGATGCATGTGGTTGGTTAGTGTATCAGCCAATCTGCTGGCAGCTGTCAGGGTGGAATTAGCCAGCCACAGTTTGATTCAGGCCTTGGGTGTGAACTAGTTGAACCCCTCAGGGCAAGTGCTGTGCCACAGGTTTTAGTCCTTGGCTTTTTTGTTGCCATGCTGAGGCCTTCTCTACTCGCCAGCTTCTTTCTGCTTCCAGCTAAAAGCTGTTCTCTTGAAGGATAAAAACTGACCATATTTTTCCAGCTCCATTTGAGATCCACTTTTCAGTCCGCCTCCATTGCTCCACCAGATGGTATAAACCGCCTTTGCATCTGGTTGTCTCTAGCATGGGACTGCTCAGGCCCTGCCCCCATGTCCTTAAATAGGGACTCTCCTGGTTTCACCTGACTTCAGCCTAATCTGGGCTCCACCCACTTCATCCACTATTAGCAGATGAAAACAATGCCAAGCCATAAACCCTTTTTTCAGTCCATATGCTGCCATGCCAAGTGCCCACAGATGCCAGTCTGATCTTCATGCCCCCTTTTAAGAGACTGTATCAGAAGCCCCTACATATTCACTAAATCTGACTCCCATTATAGGAAGCACTGGGAAGAGGGAAGGAAAAGATAGCAGTGGAGGGGAAGAGATGGAGTAGAAAAGGAAGAGAAGTGTATAGAAAGGAGGTTTATGAAAGAAAAAGCAAAAGAGTAAAAGCATAGGAAGAGTAGAGAGGAAGAAAACAAAAACAAAGAGTTAGAAATGGAGGTAAGAGAGGAGGATTAACAGGAATAATAGAAGAGAATATAAATATATAAATAAAAAAATAAGTAGGGGTTGGACAGATGGCTCAACAGTTAAGAGCACTGGCTGCTCTTCCAAAGGACCCAGGTTCAATTTCCAGCATCCACATGGCAGCTCACAACTGTCTGTAACTCTAGATCCAGGGGATCTGGCAACCTCACACACACAGACACACTGTTGGGACCTACTTTAATTTTTAGCATACCTGTAGCCATCTTGCCTTTAGCCTCCATTTTGATCATGGGGTAAAACTGAGTTCAAGTTCTCAGGCTTTGCCTGCCTGATATAAAAATGGGCTTTGCTGGACAGTGGTGTCGCACACCTTTAATCCCAGCACTTGGGAGGCAGAGGCAGGCGGATCTCTGTGAGTTCAAGCCCAGCCTGGTCACCCACAGCCAGGGCTACACAGAGAAACCTTGTCTCAAAAAATGGCCTTTTATTTATAATTCAATACTTATTAAATCTTCTGCTTGACTTAATGATACATGTTCTACTTAGACAAAACCACAATACCCTGCTATGTTCCTTTCTCCCAGAATGGTGGGGAACTGAAAAGCCCCAAAGTTTCCCCTACCCTCCCAGGCAATCAGGTTAAAATATTTGGTCTAGCTACCTAGGCACAATGTACCTGAGATAGAATTGATTCTTCTTCCTTGGTCAGACACAGTGCACCTGGGGTAAAATTGATTCTTCCTTGGTTATGATTTTCCCTTTAAAATCTCACTCTGGGGCTGGAGAGATGGCTCAGCAGTTAAGAGCACTGACTGCTCTTCCACAGGTCCTGAGTTCAATTCCCAGCAACCATATGGTAGCTACCAACCATCCATAATGAAATCTGGTGCCCTCCTCTGGCCTGCAAGCATAGCTGCAGACAGAACACTGTATACATAATATATAAATCTTAAAAAAAAAAAAACTAACTCTGAGAATGGCTCCGGGTCAGTCTTCATTCCTGCATCCAGACTGAGTCCCTTACTGGTCAGTCTTTGTTCAGCATTCAATAAACTTCCATCTGTCTGAGCCTGCTGTTCCAGTGGTCAGTGTGTGACTATTCCTGAACCCATAACATTTGGGGGCTTAGTATATTTTAGCCCTCCTGCCCATTATACCTCTTCTCTTACCTCCATTTCTTTCTTTTTCTTTCTTTTTTTTTGTTTTTGTTTGTTTGTTTTTAGAAACAGGGTTTCTCTGTGTGGCCCTGACTATCCTGGAACTCACTCTGTAGACCTGGCTGGCCTTGTACTCAGAGATCCACCTACCTCTGCATCTCAGGTCCTGGGATTAAAGGCATGCACCACCACTCCTGGCCTCTGGTCTTTTTCTAAAATCAATTTATTTCTCATCTTTTATATTTTGTGTGCCTATGGATGTTTGGTCTACATGTGTGTTGTTTAAAAAAAAAATCCCAGTTCTACTTTACCAATGAAGACTCAGGAGCTAGGTGTCTGGTGGGTGTATGCCAAGGTCAAATACCCTGGGACTGGAGTTACAGGTTTTTGTTATGCCTGAACAAAACAACCCAAACAACCTGAAAGGGCAGGTCCACTGACTTGGTCCAAAATGACAAGTCTTTGCTCAGCTCACACTGGACGGACTATAGAGTTGCTGGCAGATACTTTCAGCATTCCTCAGGAATCTGTCAGAAAGGTTTCTGGCTTCCAGGAAGAACCACTTCCCTCTCTCCCCTTCTGTGATGAGGCTTCTGACTCCCTATTGACATGTACCAATCATAGCCAATGCTAGGCCCAGAATCCTCAGGACCCTGTTCACACCTACTTGGTATACATCTCAAGGACCACATTAGCATCCTGGCCCTTCTCACCATCTCCTGTACCCTAAACTCCCAGGCAGCTCCAGTACACAGACTCTCCCCATGCCCCCAGCTACTTATCCTCATAACCTGTGTGATTTTTCTATCCCCTTAGCTTTCTGAATGCCCCTCCCAGGGATAGCCTTGGCAGTTTGAAATAAACTTTTCCAACCACAGAGTAGCCATTTTGATGGTTTTGTTGGTTATTTTTAATTGTTGTTTTGGTTTTTTGAGACAGGGCTTCTCTATGTGTAGCCCTGGCTGTCCTGGACTCACTCTGTAGACCAGGCCAGCCTTGAACTCACAGAGATCCACCTGCCTCTTCCTCCCGAGTGCTGGGATTAAAGGTGTGTGCCACCATGCCTGGCACTGGTGGTTTCTTTACTATGGCCTTCACAGTTGTGAGCCATTATGTGAGCACTGGGGATAGAACTCAGGTCCTCTGTAAGAGCAGTCAGTCTTTTAACCCCTGAGAAATTTCTCTAGCCCCTGGTTTCCTTTGAGATTCAGTTTCAGGCTGGTCTCCACATCAACATTTGCTTCATGCTCTAGAGTAGCCTGGCTACATTTGTTTGAAGGGTCATATTTTTCAGTTCCAAATTTCTCTTGTTTCTTATAATTTATATCTTATGCTTTTGATACCTTCTTTATTAAGACTCTTATCATTTTAAGTGTGCTCATATTTGCACCCTGAGATAATTTTATAATTTGTTTCCATATTTTAAAGTAATTCTATGTAATTTTGGTTATATTGTATTTCTCCATTTAATTTGGAGTCTTTCTGATTTGTAGTGAGATATAGTGATGTTCTTTTTTATTAATCATTGCTTTAAAGAACATAAAATATGGGGGGTTTATGGCATTTTCATACAAAAATAGCATTGTACCTCGTTCATGTTACCTAAGTACGTTCCCTCATAACCTCTGCCCTGTCTAGTCCCCTTTCTTCCCTCAAATAGTCCCCCCTTCTGTTTTCATGTCTCACCACACACACACACACACACACACACACACACACACACACACACACACACACACACACA
>CAJQZJ010037357.1:3515050-3526920 GCA_907164525.1 Lophiomys imhausi | reverse complement strand
AAAGAAAGAAAGAAAGAAAGAAAGAAAGAAAGAAAGAAAGAAAGAAAGGGGGGAGTAAGGGAGGGATGGCCAGGTATGGTGGCGCACACCTTTAATCCCAGCACTCAGGAGGCAGAGGTAGGTGGATCACTGTGAGTTCAAGGCCAGCCTGGTCTACAAAGCGAGTCTAGGACAGCCAGGACTACACAGAGAAACCCTGTCTCAAAAAAAAAAAAAGAAAAGAAAAGAAAAAGAGAAAAATTGAAAAGGCCTGAGGGTATAACTCAGTGGTAGGATGTTTGCCTAGAATGCAAAAGACTCTAGGTTTGCTCCCCACCAATGTAACATAAATCACATATGTGTATATACACTATATTAGGGAAGAGTATGAGTTTGAGGTCACCTGAGTTACACAGTTCTTGGTGACCTGTACTATACAGGGAGACTCAAAGAAAGTGTGTGCAGCCTTTCACACCTGTAATTCCTACACTTGTGTGGTAGAAGCAAAAGGACCAGGAGTTGAAGGCCAGTCTCAGCTACACAGAAAGTTTAAGGCCAACCTGGGCTTCCTGAGACCCTTTCTCAAAACAATACTAATACCCTGGGGACTATGGGGTTAGAGCACAAAACAGAAAGGTTTGAACTTACGAGGTGAATTCATCAAACCATATACATGAAAGTATGAAAAGTACATGATGCTATGGGACTGGGATGTAGCTTGGCTAAATACACAAATCCATGGGTTCAATCCTCAGTGCTGCATAAAACCAGGCATAGTGGTGTGTATCTGTAATCCTAGCACTCAGAAGGTAGAGGCAGGAAAATTAGAAGTTCAAAGTTACTCTCAAGTTTGAGATCAGCTTGGATTACATGAGCCCTGCCCCCCCCCAAAAAAAAAAGGAAAGGAGAGGGAAGGAAAGGGAGGAAGGAAATTATGCTGCCAGTCATGCTGAGAAAAGGGCTACAGAGTCATTCTATAGTGAAGAAATTCTCAACTTTCCTTTTGTTTTCTTTTTTCTTTTCTTTCTTTTTTTTTTTCCGAGACAGGGTTTCTCTGTGTAGCCCTGGTTGTCCTGGACTCACTTTGTAGACCAGGCTGGCCTCGAACTCACAAAGATCTGCCTGCCTCTGCCTCCCTAGTGCTGGGATTGAAGGCGTGCGCCACCACTGCCCAGCTTTTTTTTGTTTTTCAAGACAGGGATTGTTTGTGTAGCCCTGGCTATCCTGGAACTCACTCTGTAGACTAGGCTGGCATTGAACTCACTGAGATCTGGCTGCCTCTTCCTCTTGAGTGCTTGGATTAAAGGCATGCACCACCATGCCCAGCCACTATGGACACTTTCAAGCTGCCATGACGATGATGGGATTTGAACCTCGGTCCTTTGGAAAAGCAGCCAGTGCTCCTAACCCACCTTTTTTGTGTGTGGTGTTTTGAGATGGGGTTTCTCTATGTAATAGTACTGGCTGTCCTGGAACTCTATTTGTAGACCAGGCTGGCCTCGAACTCAGAGATCCACCTGCCTTTGTTTCCCAAGAGACACGATTAAAGGCATGTGCCACCATGTCTGGCCATCAACCTTCATCTCTTATATAGCAGCATCCAAAATGTTGTACTTCTTATGTCATCAGCGTACTCTCTCACTGCCTCACTGGCAAGTAGAAGAAAAAGAGAGAGTATTACTCCCAGAATGATGGCATGAGCAACTGAGCTGATGCTAGGGCAATATATTGCAATTAACAAAGAGGAGAGACAATGGTTGACAGGAAAATTTTCGATAGATCCTGGAAATATTTATGAAATGTGATAGACATGTCAGGCTGGAGCTCAGAAGAGTCAGCTCGGGTAGACCAAGGTTTGAGTGACAGGGTCATTTCACTACTATCTGAATCCATCAGGCCAAATGGCACAGCTGTTTGTGCGGAGCACTAAGTACATGGTGTGAAGGGACTAATGTGCCATAAAGCTGACCAAACAACTTTCTGAATGGCAGGAAAGTGTGTGGTCTTGGAATGTAGGAAGGAAGACACTGTGAAGTAATAGTGCCACTTTCAGTTCAAAAAGCGAAGAGAAGGCCGGGCGTTGGTGGCGCACGCCTTTAATCCCAGCACTTGGGAGGCAGAGGTAGGCGGATCTCTGTGAGTTCGAGGCCAGCCTGGTCTACAAAGTGAGTCTAGGACAGCCAGAGCTGTTATACAGAGAAACCCTGTCTCGAAAAACCAAAAAAAAAAAGCAAAGAGAATATTGATCTTCATGGTCTCACTCATGTTTATTACAGCAATGACCACATCCTCAGTACCAATTTTCTGTTGTTTTTCTCATTGCTATGATAAAATACCTGAAGGCTGATAAAGGAAAGATTTAGTTTGGCTCATGGTTTCAGGAGATTGACACAGTCCTGGTTGGGAAGGTAAGGCAGCATGATTCTGCCCTCATCTAGACAGATCAGAAAATAGACAGAACAGGAAATAGGGACACACTATAAACCTCAAGATCAACTCCTAGCACACACCCCTATAATTCCAGTGGATGAAGCACAGGGTGGCAGTGAGTTTGAGTTTAAAAAAAAAAAAAAAGCCCATGGTTTTTTGTGTATGGTGGTTCATGCATTAAATCTCAGCCCTTGGGAAGCAGAAACAGAGGCAGGTGGACTTCTTTTCTTTTTTTTCTTTTTCTTTTTTTTTTGGTTTTTCGAGACAGGGTTTTTCTGTGTAGCCCTGGCTGTCCTGGACTCACTTTGTAGAGGCTGGCCTCGAACTCACAAAGATCCACCTGCCTCTGCCTCCCAAGTGCTAGGATTAAAGGCACGCGCCACCACCGCCAGGCTTAAATGTGTAGCCCAGGCTGGCCTTGAAGTTGTGATCCTCATGCCTCTGCCTCCTTCAGCAAATCCTACCAGCGTGCGCCACCACATCCGATGGCAGGTGGATTTCTATGAGTTTTAGACCAGCCTGGTCTACACAGCAAGCTTCAGGCCAGCTAAGGCTACATATAGTGAGAACTTATGCTAAAAAAAAAAAGTAAAAAGAAGAAGAATTTTAAGAGAATGGGGAAAACAAATAGTAAAAACAACTAGGATGTGCTTTAACCAATGAATGGCTAAAATCTGTTCTATATACCATGGAATACTACTTAGAAATAAGAATGAACAAACTATTGTGTCCCATACAGCAATCTGTATGAACTTATGGAGAATTATGCTGAATGAAAAGAGAGAATCCCCAAAAATCACATAGTGCATTGTCTCATTATGTAACATTCTTAAAATGATGCACCCGTACTGTATTAGAGAACATGGGTATTGGTTATTCTATGGTTAATGGATTTTTTTTTTTTTTTTTGGTTTTTCGAGACAGGGTTTCTCTGTGTAACAGCCCTGGCTGTCCTGGACTCGCTTTGTAGACCAGGCTGGCCTCGAACTCACAGAGATCCGCCTGCCTCTGCCTCCCGAGTGCTGGGACTAAAGGCGTGCGCCACCACCGCCCGGCTGGATGTTTGTTATTATAAAGAGGATGGTTATGTGTTATTAATGGTCTTATTTTTAAAATGGATTTAGTACTGGAGAGATTGCTCAGTGGTTAAGAGAGAGCACTGGCTGCTCTTCCAAAGGACCTGGGTTCAAATCCCAGCACCCACATGGCAGTTCACAGCTGTCTGTAATTGCTGGGCATGGTGCAGCACTCAGGAGGCAGGGACAGGCGGATCTCTGTGTGATCAAGGTTAGCCTGGTCTACAAAGTGAGTCTAGGACAGCCAGAGATACACAGAGAAACGCTGTCTCAAAAAACAAACAAAAATAATAAAAACATTCTTTTTTTTCCAAGTCTTTATTTATTATGTATACAGTGTTCTGTCTGCATGTATGCCTGCACTCCAGAAGAGGGCACCAGATCTCATTCTAGATGGTTGTGAGCCACCAGGTGGTTGCTAGGAATTGAACTCAGGACCTTTGGAAGAACAGCCAGTGCTCTTAACCTCTGAGCCATCTCTCCAGCCCCCTCTGAGCCATCTCTCTAGCCCAATAAAAACATTCTTAAATGCCATTTTCTGTATACCTCTGAGGGTTTTGAAGGTCTATTTATTTATTTATTTATTCATTCATTCATTTATTTATTTATAAATCAATCTATCTTTATCCATATATCTACTATCTAATGTTTGAACAGGCAAACTGTATATTTTTAACCATTTACTATCTGTTTAACCTAGGAAGCATATTTTTGTGATAAATTAAGACTAGTATTTGACATGACCATAAGCCTGACTGGTTAACTATCAATTTGTATTACCCAATCTCCTAAATAGATTGCAATAGCAGCCCATAAAAAGATTGAAAGGAGCTGGGCGTGGTGATACGTGCCTGTAATCCCAGCACTTGGGAGGCAGAGGCAGGCAGATCTTTGTGAGTTCGAGGCCAGCCTGGTCTACAAAGTGAGTCCAAAGTGAGTCCAGGACAGTCAAGGGTCAAGGATACAGAGAAACCCTGTCTTGAAAAACCTAAAAAAAAAGAACAGGTTTACTTTCAATCCTTTTTATTATTATTATTATTATTATCATTATTATTATTATTATTATTATTTTGGTTTTTGAGACAGGGTTTCTCTGTGTATCTCTGGCTGCCCTAGACTCACTTTGTAGACCAGGCTAACCTTGAACTCACAGAGATCCTCCTGCCTCTCTGCCTCCTGAGTGCTGGGATTAAAGGCATGTGCCACCATGCCCAGCAATTACAGACAGCTGTGAACTGCCATGTGGATGCTTGGATTTGAACTCAGGTCCTTTGGAAAGAGCAGCCAATGTAACCACTGAGCCATTTCTCCAGCCCAAGGACGTTTTTATTATTTTAATAATTCTTTGACCTGAGATAGTCAGCTCCTGACAGCCCCCATTTGACTTGGAAGAAGACAATGAGCATCAAAAAATCTCCATCAGGGGCTGGAGAGATGGCTCAGAGGTTAAGAGCACTGGCTGCTCTTCCACAGGTTCTGAGTTCAATTCCCAGCAACCACATGGTGGCTCATAACCATCTGTAATGAGATCTGGTGCCCTCTTCTGGCCTGCAGGCATACTTGCAGATAGAACACTGTATACATAAATAAATAAGGTGTTAAAAAAATCTCCATCAGTAGATAATTTCTACTGGGCAGAAAAGCCCCTGCTCTCTCAACAGACTATATACAGTCCAAAGATGGACCAGAGCTTAAATGCAGGTAAGTCAATGGCCTAATTCTGCAAAGACAGGATGGAAAAATCCTTCATGTTTCCTGCTGCACAATTAAGTCTGTGAAATACACTTGGCCAGAAGGCTGAAGAGATGCTCCACCATTATAGAAATATTTGACTCTGTCCAGGCAGCAAACTGTCATTTTTTTTTCCATTTTAGAAGCTGCTTGCCTGCACTTCCTGCTTACTCAGGAATTTTAAAAATAGCATTTTTACTTAAAATTTTAAAATAGCATTTTTACTAGACAAAAAGGGGGAATTGTTGGGGTGATGTGAAAGCTGCTTTAATTTTATCCTTTCTTAAGTCTTTGGTGGGGTTGAAGACATAATAAATAGAAATTTTCAATTGAGCTTAAGTTGTTTAGGACCTAAAGAGATATTTTTGTTAATGTTAAATAAAATCTTTAGTTTTATAAATAGAGGATATGATAGAAAATATTTAGATTCAGAACTTTAGACTTACCAAGATAGATAGATGATTTATTTTTCTTCAAGGTTTCCTGATACAAATAGGCTAAACACTATGTATGTAACTTTTTTTGTTTGTTTTTTGAGACAGGGTTTCTCTGTGTAACAGCTCTGGTTGTCCTGGTCTCCCTTTTGTAGACCAGGCTGGCCTCAAACTCACAGAGATCTGCCTGCCTCTGCATCCCAAGTGCTGGGATTAAAGGTGTGCGCCACTACCACCCAGCGTATGTAACTTTTATATAAGGGTTTTCTGATTGTTTCATGTTTGTTTTTACTGTATATACTTTTTTTAAATAGCCTTTTTGAACACAACTTGGAAGCAGGTAAGTTGACAGCCTAGCTATGCCAAGACAGGGTAGGAAAGTCCTTCATAATTCCTGCTTTACAATTAATGTCTGTCAGAGATACTGGGCCAAACTGCTGACGATAGATGCTCCAACGTTATAGAGAGAAATTGGGGACTGTCCAGACAGCCAGTTGTCTGTTATTTCTTAGTTTTGGAAGCTGCTTGCTCTGCACTTACTGTTTTTTCAGATATATTTATCCTTCTCAGGTCTCTGATGTGGTTGAAGACTAGACAGTTATGGTCTCATAGTTAAGTTTTAAGTTGCTTAGGAATTAAAAGGATGTTCTAGGTCTAAGAAGATGTTTTTAAGTTAGTAATGCAGGTTAGGATGGAAACTGAGTTAGGTATAGAACTTTAAACTCACCGAGATAGATAGATAATAGAATATTATTCTTAGTTGCCAAATACATATGGACTGAACACTGGGAATGTATGTTATACCTTATAATTTTCATAATTGTTGCCTAATTCTTATTGTTTTGTATTGTATTTATTGTTACAAGAAAAAGAGCCTTAAGCCGGGCGGTGGTGGCGCACGCCTTTAATCCCAGCACTTGGGAGGCAGAGGCAGGTGGATCTCTGTGAGTTCGAGGCCAGACTGGTCTACAAAAGCGAGTCCAGGATAGCCAGAGCTGTTACACAGAGAAACCCTGTCTCGAAAAAGAAAAAGAGCCTTTTGTTAGACTAAAATGGGGGAGATTTTGGGGGAAAAAGATACAGCTTAAATTTTAAAAATAGCATTTTTACTAGACAAAAAGGGGGAATTGTTGGGGTGATGTGAAAGCTGCTTTTGGAACAGAAAGGATCACAGGAAGAAAGGAGAAACACACCATGGGTTAGATGGAAGAATATCATTCCATGTGACCTGGAACATCAGCATAGCGTGGAGAATAACAGGTCAAGGGAACGTATGTATATATTGGGGTTTTGGGGGGAATAGAATTAAAAACTACCTTAGATGGGCTAAGATTGTACAATCCAGGCTAAGGCTTGTTAAAATCCATCAGGTGTCTCTGTTTGTTTAATTATAAGTGGGCTAGGAGATAACTCCATCACCCTAATAAAAATAAGTATCAATTATAAGTATTAATATTTCCAACAACAGGCAGGAGTTAAGGGGGAGGTAAAAAAGAAAGGAAGTGGTCTTGGCTTTTAAAGGTAAAATAAGAGACATAGGTACAGCTCAATAATAGAGTATTTGCATAGTCTGCACAAGCCCCGGATTCCCTTCCCAACAAGAAAAAAAGGAGAGATCTTTGTAACCGTGGCAATGTTCTCTATGTGAGAATCCAAGAAACAATATACAAAGGATTCATGGGATTACCACTGGGGGAAACTGAGTAAACCACACACTATAACCGAATCTTTAATTGCTTCAAAAGAAACACATACCCAGATACGGTGGTACACACTTGAAATCCCACACATAGGTTGGAGACTGAGGCAAGAGGACTGGTGTGAGTTCAAGGCCAGCCAAGGCTACCCAGCAAGACGCTGTCTTAAAAACCTCCAAACAGTATTTCTCCCTTGTAGCCCTTCCCACACTTGGGAGTCCTTTCTTACTTTTCCTTTTAAAAAATCTACGCTCGCCGGGCAGTGGTGGCGCACGCCTTTAATCCCAGCACTTGGGAGGCAGAGGCAGGCGGATCTTTGCGAGTTCGAGGCCAGCCTGGTCTACAAAGTGAGTCAAGGACAGCCAGGGCTACACAGAGAAACCCTGTCTCGAAAAACCAAAAAAAAAAAAAAATCTACGCTCAGCTGTACTAAAAAACAAAACAAAGCTAGAGAAAGAACAAGCCCAAGAATGCAGCATGGCTGTAAAGCACTTCCAAAACCTCCCTGGGCCCAGGGTTCCACCCCCAGCATTGCAGAAAAGAAAAAAGAAAAAGAAAACAAAAAAATGGCAGGGGGGGATATTTCTTACCTCAATTGATCTACCAGGCTCTTCTGGAATCAAGGCAGGAAATCTCTGGGTGATTTCTCATTTACTGGCATGTTCACCCAGGGCCTTAGCTCTCCCACTCCCAAAGCTGAAGAGTGTAGAAAATTCTGCAGCCTTTAGTAAGGTATAAGGTTCAGTGGCTCCACACAAAGAAAGAAACCCTAAAACAACAGTAGGCATGTGTCTCAGTGTTCTATTACTGTGAGGAGACCAGGACCAAAGCAACTTACCAAATAAAGCACTTAACTGAGGCTTGCTTACAGTTTCAGAGAGCTAGTCCATGATCATCATGTGGAGGAGTATGGCAGCAGGTTGGCATAACACTTGAACAGTAGCTGAAAGCTCACATATGATCTGAAAGTTGCCTGCAGAGTCAGAGGCTGGGCCTGGTGTGGAAACCTCAAAGCCCACCCCAAGTGACACACCTCCTCCAACAAGACCACACCTCGTCCAGCAAGGCCACACCTGAACTGGGAACCAAACAGGCAAATCTATGAGCCTCTGGGAGCCATTCTCATTCAAACCACACCATATCATTTCACACCCTGACCTCACAGAGCTAAGCAACACCAACCGAGCTTTACTGCCAGTGTATTACAATATCCACACTCAACAAAATGAGCTGAGCTTTACTGCCAGTGTATTACAAATATCCACACTCAACAGAATAAGCTCAGCTCATTATTCTCTGATACCTCCATGAGGAGCTGCAACCCCTGCCCCGACCCAGCCAGCATGTCAGCACAAGTAGAAACAGCTCAGGTGTGTCTCTTCAGAGACCTTTACTCATGTGAGGCCAGTATTTCTTTCTGAGATGGGCAGGGTATTACTCTAAGTCTGGGGTCCTAAAAAAGAGATCATCACTCCAATTAAAGGACCTGGACAAGGCAAACTACTCTTGATTAAGAGGGTGTGCTTGGGGCTGGAGAGATAGTTCAGCGGTCAAGAGCACTGGCTGCTCTTTTAAAGGACTCAAGTTCAAATCCCAGTACCCATATAGGAGTCCTAAACTGTCTGTAATAGCCTGGCATGGTGGTGCATGCCTTTAATTCCAGCACTAGGGAGGCAGAGATAGGTGGACTCTCTGTGAGTTCAGGGCCATATTGGTCTACAGAGTGAGTTCCAGGACAGCCAGGGCTACATAGAGAAATCCTGTCTCAAAAACCAAACAAACAAAAAAAGAGGGTATGCTTAGAAGAGCAAACACACCAGGATACAAAGTGCATTTAGATTTTCTCCTAACTCATGTGGTGGCTAGGGCTGGGGTCTGACCTCACAATCTTTTTTTAAAATAATTTATTCAATTTTTATTTTATGTGTATTTGTGTTTTGCCTGCACGTATGTCTATGTGAGAGTGTCAGATCTTGGAGTTACACGCAGTTGTGAGCTGCCATGTGGGTGCTGGGATTTGAACCTGGGTCCTCTGGAAGAGCAGTCAGTGCCCTTAACCACTGATCCATCTCTCCAGCCCCATGACCTCACAATCTTATTCTACTGGCTAGTCTTGGCATAGAGAAAATGAAGGAGGAAGAGGAAAGGGGTCACTGTTCCAAGGAGAAAAGGGTCACTGCTCCACACCATCAAAAAATTTCTAGAATAAGGCCTGGTGTGGTGGCTCACGCCTTTAATCCCAGCACTCAGAGGGGAGAGGCAGGCACATCTTTGTGAGTTCAAGGCCAGCCTGGTCTACAAAGTGAGTCCAGGACAGCCAGGGCTGTTACACAGAGAAACCCTTTCTCAAACAAACAAACAAAAACTCATAGAATAGAGAAGTGGGCTTTGTGTAAACTAAGGGAGGATTAAAAACATTTTCAAGTCTTACAAAATAGGGGAGATAAACAGATTTTAATTCCTTGATCTAAACTGAAGTCTTATAGTATTTTATGGAAAATATTCATGTTTGATATTTTTTACACTGTGTAACCCAAGCTGGCCTGGAAGTCTTATAGCCCATGTTGAATTTGAACTTGTGGCAATTCTGTCTCTGCCTCTCAAGGGTTACAAGTGTGAATCACCATGCTTGGCCAGTATACTTACCTTTACCTCTATTTAACAAATTTATCTTTCTCTCTTTTCCTTTTTTCTTTCCTTTCTTTCTTTTGTTTTTGTTTTTTGAGACAGGGTTTCTCTGTGTAGTCTTGGCTATCCTGGACTGGATTTGTAGACCAGGCAGACTTCGAACTCAGAGTCTGCCTGCCACCACACCCAGCTCTTTTTTTTGGGGGGGGGGGTACAGGATCTTAGCCTCTCCTGGCCTCAAACTTGCTATATAACTAACTGAGTTCCTGATCCTCTTGTCTCTACCTCCTGCATGCTGGAACTATAGGTGTGAGCTTTCACCCAGTCTATGTGGTACTAGAGATCGAAATCAAGGCTTTGTATATACTAGACAAGCATTCTAACAACTGAACTAGTCCTTGACCCAGGAACTTTTTTTCTTGTTCTTGTTCTTTTTTTGTTTGTTTGTTTGTTTTCGAGACAAGGTTTCTCTATACCCCTGGCTGTCCTGGGCTCACTTTGTAGACCAGGCTAGCCTGGAACTCAGAGATATCTGCCTGCCTCTGCCTCCTGAGTGCTGGGATTAAAGGAATGCCACACCACACCCAACTGAAATTTCCTGTCTTTCCAGCCTCCTTAAAGCCTATCACTCAATTTCTGGGTTGTCTGGGAGAGTGGGACTGGGCCAATGAATGGGGAAGCTCCATGGGTAGGCGGGGAACAGACTTATCTCTAGGCCCTGATAGGTGACTCTAAAGGCTCACAAATGAAAGGAAATGACTAATGTCTTCTGCCATCTATCCCCAACCCTCAGTTTGTTTTGCCATCTCAATCCTTTGACAGGAAGGTTTTACCTTCTGTATTATTCAGGTTTCTCTAAAGGAAGAGAACTTACAGAATAAACATTATAGAGGGGATTTATTAGAATGGCTTACAGGCATGGTTTGAGTAATCCAGCAATGGCTGTCTCCTAATGGAAAGGCCACAGATCTGGTAGTTGTTCTATTTTTCTGTCCACGAGCCTGGATGTCTCAGCATACCCAATCAGGTGCTGGAATCCCAGCAAAGTCCTAGAGAGCTGCAGGTTTTCAGTCTAGGTTGGAATCCCGAAGAAGATACTAAGAGCAGCAAAGGAATGACTCAGGAACAGGAGATATGAACCTGCCAGCAAGACAGAGGACGAGCAGAAGCTTCCTTCTTCCATGTCCTTTCATGTGGACTGTCAATAGTAGGTGTGGCCCAGATTTAGGGTGGGCCTTCTGACTTCAAATTATCTGGATTTAGGGTGGGTCTCAAAATCACATATAATCCAAAAAAGAAAAGTCCTTCACAGTTTTGTCCAGCTGCTTGGGTTTTAGTTAATTCCAGATGTAGTCAAGTTGACAACCAAGAATAGCTATCACAGCTTCTTTCCAAAAGAAAAGTATTGATGAATATTAATGCTGTTGTTCTTATATCAACAAATCACAGGGAAAGCATGCTGCTATTGATTTTGACCAAATAAAACATTTTATAAAATTCAGCAATGATTAATAACAAAAATTCAAACTAGGCTGGTCATGGCAGTGCCTGCCTTTAATCCCAGCACCCAAGAGGCAGAGGCAACTAGACCTCTGTGAGTTCAAGGCCAGCCTTGTCTACATAGTGAGTTCCAGGACAACCACAGCAACGTAGAAGACCCTGTCTCAAACAAAACAAGAGTTCAAACTAAAACCCGGTAACTCACATGAAGCAAAAATCACTTACCAAAAAAATTGCTCAAAAGACAGAATGATGAAGCTGTTGTTAGTGAAATTAGTAAAAAAAAAAAAAAAAGTGCTGAGTGTTAGGTCAGTCAGCATGAGGCCCTGGATTCAGTTCCTAGAGTGTACACACACACACACACACACACACACACACACACACACACACACACA
>CAJQZJ010037357.1:3488676-3515040 GCA_907164525.1 Lophiomys imhausi | reverse complement strand
CACACACACACACACACACACACACACACACACACACACACACACACTTAAAAAAAGAAGAAACTTCTAAAGGAGCTGGGCTTATACAATTAAAAAGCTCGTTTTTAAATAAGCTGATATATATTTATAGTTCAATGGTACAGCACTATCCTATTGGACACAGGGCCCTGGGTTTTACCCCCAACACTGCAATTCATTAACAAGTTAGCTAACAAATTAATGTTCAGACCAGAAATCTCCATTAGTTTGAGATCAAGCCTGATTCACATAGCAAATTGTATGCCAACCAGGGCTGTATACTGAGATCATTTCTAAAATAAAAAATAAATAAAAAGAGATGCCCACTAGAACTTTGTTTTGTAAGTTCTATATGATACAATCAGAGTAAATATTGAGAAGAAATGATAACTATAGCTTTCTTTGCCAATGATATGATTTTTTTAAATTTATTTTTTATTTTATGTGTACTAGTATTTACCTGCATGTATGCATGTGCTCCTTGTGTGCAGTGCCCACAGAGGCTTTAAAAGAGGGCATCAGAATGCCTGGATCTGTCGGCTGCCATGTGGATGCTGGGAACCAAACCCACGTCCTCTGTAAGAACAGCAAGTGCTTTTAATAGCTGAACCATCTCTCCAGCTCTATGATTTTTTTCTTTCTTTCTTTTTTGAGACAAGGTCTTTACTACATAGCCCTGGCTAACCTAGAACTCACTTATATAAACCAAGATGGCTTAGAACTTGTGGTGACCCTCCTGCATTTGCCTTCTTAGTGCTGAGATTACCTAGCTCTGTTGAAAGGCTCCTAAGATTCCTAATTTATATTGATAAGGAGCTGGATACAAGATAACATTAGAAGAGCATTTTCCCCTCTATAATAGGAATGATTTTTAAAATCCATTCATAAAATGGCAATACTTATAATAAATAATGTTAAGTATTATAATAAATAATAAAATAGCAATAAACTTGCAGCATTGGCAAGATGGCTCAGCAGTTAAGAGTGTTTGCACTTAAGATAGTTATTAAGAGCACCTGCTGGTCTGCTAGAGGACCTGAAATCAGTTCCTAGCTCATAATTGCCTATTTTTTTAAACCTGAAGTATCTCAGTCCTTCAATTTTACCAACTCAGGAGCCAGTTGCTGGGATGAAAATCTGCTAGTTTAGAGATACAAAGAAAACACCCAGCTGACATTCCTATTTCACCAACATTCCAGTCAAAAACCCTGAACTAAAAAGCCCAGAAGAATCCAGAGGAAGAAGCCTTGAAGGAGAAAACCTTCTGAAGTCACCTGAAGGAAACTCTGTGCTTAGAGTTAAGTCACACAATAATCATTTGTTTACAGTATACAGAAAGCTCTAGGATTAAAGGCTGAGTCATCCCACAAGAAACAGATTTCTCAATTCACAATCTAGGGGTTCACAATGTGATCAAATATTCTGCAACATTCCCCCTTTTGTCTAAATAAAAGACTCTTTTCTAACATCAATAAGCTATATACTATCTGGCAAGAATTACATTCACACCTTTAATCCCAGCACTCTCGAGGCAGAGGCAGTTGGATCTCTGTGAGTTCAAGGTTAGCCTGGTCTACAAAGTGAGTCCAGGACACCCAGGGCTGCTCAGAGAAATTCTGTCTCAAAAAAAAAAAAAAAAAGAATTACATTCACAATATCCAGTCCCTTAGTATTAGCAACCTATCTTTTCAGACCTTAAAATAATTTTCTTAAATCATAAACAACTTAAGCTTAACTGTGAGACTATAACTATCTAGTCTTCAACCACATCAGAGACCTGAGAAGGATAAATATATCTGAATAAACAGGAAGTGCAGAGCAAGCACCTTCCAAAACTAAGAAATGACAGAAAACTAGCTGCCTGGACATTGCCCAATTTTTCTCTATAATGTTGAAGCATCTATCTTCAGCCTATTGGCCCAGTATATCTGACAGACATTAACTGTAATGCAGGAATTATGAAGGACTTGCCAACCCTGTCTTAGCAGACCTTGGCTGTAGACTTACCTGCATCCAAGTTTGCCCATTTCGGACAGCATTCTGTCTACACTTGAAGCAAGGGCTTTTTCATTGCCCAGTGGCTGACTTGTCAGTAATGCAGCCATCTTCAAATTGAGATTCTTCAATGCTCATCATCTTCTTTGAAGTAGAATGGGGGTGTTGGCAGGAACTGACATGTCTCAGTGTCAAAAAAGTCTTAAATTAATAAAACATCTTTAAATACTATATTCTATAGATCTCTGAGGTTTGAAGACTATCTTGCCCCGACCTGCAGGGAAATGAACAAGGGCTCAGGGGGAGCAGGTCCTGGATGGGGGGGGGGACAGAACAGACACGAGAGAACGGAGACAAGACAGGATTCTGATCAAGTCTCAAACTTTATTTTTCTCACAGCTGAATATATGCTTTGCAGAAGCAGGGAGTATTAGCAGGAACTACCTTGCCCTGACGTTAGGGCCTTTGGGTTGCTAGGTTACTAAACTACAGAATGTACTTTCGCCTCAGATCACGGATCAGCAGCTAGGGAGTAATAGAGTGTCAGACCACAGAACTCCTTAGGAGAGGTACAGATGTATTCACAGAAGTTAACTCTTAACAAAAGCTCCAGGACTCTATTGTCCAGCTGAGCAGGAACAGTTTTGGTTCCCAGCACTATCTCAGTATATTTGAATAGGCAAATATTGCTTGTCTCCAGCTATTTATTATCTGATTAACTTAGAAAATATTTGTGATTAACTAAACTAGTACATAACAAAACCACAAGTTTGATTGACTCTTAACTTGTATTTCTTTGTTTGTTTTTGTGTTTGTTTGTTTGTGACAGGGTTTCTCTGTGTATCAAGCCCTGGCTGTCCTGGAACTCACTCTGCAGACCAAGCTGGCCTCAAACTCACAGAGATCCTCCTGTCTCTCTGCCTCCCAAGTGCTGGGATTAAAGGTATGCACCATCATGCCGGGCAAGAAGTCTGTTATTTAAAAACAAAAATGGTCTGGGGGCTGGAGAGGTGGCTCAGATGGACAGATGGCTGTTCTTCTATGAGAGGACCCAAATGGCAAATCCCAACTCCCAACTTCAGTCCCAGAGGATCAGACACCCTCTTCTGGACTCTGCAGGCACCAAAGATGGACATGGTACACAAACATACATTTAAGTAAAACATTCATACACATGAAAATAAATACATAAAAACATTTTAAATGAGCCAGGAATGGTGGCACACACGTTTAATCCCAGCATTCAGGAGGCAGAGGTGAGCTGATCTCTGTGAGTTCAAGGCCAGCCTGATCTACAGAGTCAGTTCCAGGACAGCCAGGGCTTGATACACAGAGAAACCCTGTCACAAACAAAAAATAAAAAAATTAAAAATAAAAAGCTAGAAAAGACGACCATAGTGTTGCACATTTGCACATCTGTAATCCCTGCACTACAAAACAGCCTGGGTACATGGAAAGGCCCTTTCTATTAAGTTGAATTAAAAACAAATAAAATCTTAAAACAACAAAATTGACACATGTAAAACAGTCACATAGATAAAGCATAAATTGATTTGTAAAAAATGTCACCCCTGGGGCTGGAGAGATGGCTCAGCAGTTAAGAGCACTGACTGCTCTTCCAAAGGACAGGGGTTCAAATCCCAGCACCCACATGGCAGTTCACAACTGTCTGTAATTACCAGATGTGGTAGCACACTCCTTTAATCCCAGCACTCGGGAGGCAGAGGCAGGCAGATCTCTGTGAGTTCAAGGCCAGCCTGGTCTACAAAGTGAATCCAGGACAGTCAAGGATACACAGAGAAACCCTGTCTCAAAAAAACCTAAAAAAATTTTTTAAAAAATCACCCCTTAGCATGTCTGGAGTCCTACCAGACATTGGATCATGGGAACCAATGGGCTAGCAAAATCCCATGTCAATAATGATAGTCAACCCTCCCAAAAGTACATTAAAGATTCAGTCAGGGTAGGTGAGCAATGACAAAAGCCTGAAGACCAGAGTTAGATCTAGAAACCCATGTAAAGGTGTAAGGAGAGAAGCAACTCAACAAAGCTGTCCTCTGACTCCACATCTGTCCTTTGGCAGGAGCTCCTCTCTCTACAGAAATTATAAAATTTGGAAAAAGAGTCAGTCAATGAGATTGACCATAAAGCTCAACAGTGATAAGATCATGTATACAAAATACTGGTAGAGAAATTTTGTTTTATTTTTTGCTTCCTGAGACAAAGTATCACTGTGTATCCTAGGTTGGCCTTAAAATTACAGCAATCCTCTTGCCTCTGCCTCCCAAGTGCTGGAATTGTAGGCTGAAAAGATTAAAGCAGTATGTATGCTTTAAAAAAAAAATAAAGGCTGAACATTAATGAATTAACACTTAATTTATAAGTTGGCAAAAGATAAAATAGTACAAATAAGAGTCAAAATTTAGGGAAATAGAAAATAGAGGCTTGCCAGATGTAGTGTCACTGAGAATCAGTCTCAAGAAAGAAGGGAGGGAGGGAAGGAGGAAGGGAGGAAGTAAAAACAGAAGAAAACAAAAGGACATCAAAGAGGATCACAAAACCAAAGCCAAAAATGTGTTATTTGGACCAAGTCATAAAATTAATATGCTTCTGTAGAGACTGATGAGGAAAAATCTTAACACACTATAAGACAAGATGTTGGAAGCTAACCTGAACATCCCAGGGGTCCTGATTCCCGACCCACATAGACTCCCATTTGCTTTCATTCACCACCAATGTTACCAAAACCTGACAGTTTCTCATCCCACCCCCACCCGCTCCCCACTCAAACGCAACAAAGTCATTTGAAAATCAGGTGAGTGACTGTCACACATTAAACCCTGTGCGCCAAGAGACTTAAGCCGCCTCTGAGGAATTTCCGTTTCATGTTCTTGCCCCGATATTGCACCTTCTAGAGCCTTTGATTTTGCACGCAATCTTGAAGGGCTGAGTGGTTGCAGTCTATTCACACTGTATAAGATGCTGTTAGCGATCTGCAGAGACTTCGGCTGTGAGCGGCTGGCGTTGTCAGGAGACCAACATGGCCGCGCCAAGTTCTCTGTGAGCGCCGCCATCTTTACACCTATTCCGTACAGCTCGCTGGTCACAGAAGGCGGGGCAAGAGGGGGCGTTCAGGGGTAGAAGCCACCCTCCGGGAGGCAAGCTGCCAGAAGCTGGTCTTAGGTACTGCACTCTGCAGGTCTGTGTATGTGTAGTGTTTAGCGAAGCAGAAGGAATCCCTTATCTGTGGGCACCGAGGTGTATCCTAATCTAAAAGGGCAACAAATGAGCAAGAGCGGGTAGGACTCAAAGTGAAACAACCCCCTCCTTGAAGGTACCACTGGGATGAGGGGGTAAAGTCAGGTTAAAATAGTATTGGTCCATGTTGGACGATACCACTGAAGATGGGAGAAAGGAGTCGAGATGATAAAATATCCCCTAATTGGGCCAGAACCGCTAGGAAAAAGATTTGAATCTCCCTCAGTTTCCACAACCACCATAAGAGAGAAAAGCCAAAAGTGATAAAATGCTAACAGCCTCTGGTATAAATAACTTGCGTTTTTCAGCACATTGCTGATAGAAAAAAAAAATGTTATAAGCATACTTTGATGAAAATAAGCAGCAAATCAGTCTTCTTTATCCACCCCCTTTTTTCTTACATTTCCTCTTCTTTTGGTTGTTAAGACCATTACCCCATCCTCCCTTGATCTTATGATCCCCCTGTCTTCCTCAATGCCTCCCTAGTGCTGGGATTGTAGATACTGGCCATCATGCTGTGAAAATCTTTTGATTAGCTGTTCACAGGCCCCTCTTAGCAGATGTCTGGGTTTCGAGTTCAAACTGAATCTCAGAGGTACTTATGCTCTCTATCAGAGGATTCAAAGGCATAGTTCACAGGAACAAGGCCTTTTATTCTTATGACCCAGTTCAAGGGAGAAAGCATGTCAAGGGAGATGTCCAAAAGCTGTCTCAAATGAGAGAAAAAGAAACAAAAATTGTACAGTTTTTCCCAAGTGGGAAGGACCCAGTTCTTGGAATCATCACATAGAGAGGTAGAGTTAGTTCATTTGAGCCTGCCCTCACGCTACTGTCATGTGTGACATGTCTCATTATAATGGTAAACCCTACTTTGGGTGTCATTTTTATTAGTGTAAGGTGAATTTTTAAAACTACAGTACTGGTAGTTACTCACACGTAACTACAGTACTAGTTACAGTACTAGTCGTTTTACACACAGATCATCCAGGGCAATGTCCCTAATTTATTTTTGTTGCCATTTTCTTTTCCTATATATAAAAAAAGCTGGGCCTGATTGCACAAAGCAGTAATCCCAGCTACTCAGGAAACAGATGGAAGAGAATTGCAATTTCCAGATCACCTTAGGATACAATTTAGGACCAGCCTGAACAACTTACTAAGACCCAATCTCAAAAATAACAAGAAAAGGGGCTGAAGAGATGGCTTAGCAGCTAAAAGCAATGGCTGCTCTTCAAGATAACACAGGTTTGAATCCCAGCTCCCACATGGCAGTCCACAGCCCTCTATAATTGTAGTTCCAAGAGATCTGATCCCTTCATCTAGCCTCTGCAGACACTACATGCACATGGTGCATGGAACCAGGACCAGTGTGGCCTCAAACTCAGAGATCCACTTTCCTCTGCCTCCCAACTGCTGGGATTAAAAGCATACACCACCACGCCCAATTTGAGAGGAGATATTTTAAAGAGGAACATGTGAACTTGTCTGTAAAATGTCTCAATGAGTAAAGACTACAAAAGCCTAATGACCTGAGGTCAATCTTCAGAGCCCACGTGGAAGTGTAAGGAGAGAACCAACTGCACAAAGTTATCCTTGGCATTCATGCCTTCCCCAACCCCACACTCACGCCCCAAACCCCGCCTCCACCACATACACAAAAGCTTAGAATTTCCTTCCTTAAACAAAGTTGTAAGGTGAATGGGGACAGGGCATTGTTTAGATTTAGGAGCGAGAGGAAAATGCTAAAAATCCAAAATCATACATCATTTTGTCCTAAGCAAGCACAATTTATTTACTGTCCTTGAGAAAATGTCTTTTGGAAGACATCTATTATCTCCATAAGCAATTTTGGCTTTATCAACGGCATCTGATGTTTCCTGTCTTTGTTCATTTGTTTGTTTGGTTTGGTTCCTCGAGAAAGGGTTTCTCTGTGTAGCCCTGTCTGTCCTGGAGCTTGTTCTATAGACCAGTCTGGCCTCTTCCTCCCAAGTGCTGGGATTAAAAGCACTCACACCACACCCACTTTGAAGTTTCCTGTCTTTCTTAGCTCAAGAGGCAGAACAAATCCTGGGAGCAGAGGCTTTTCCCTCTCCTGTGTTTTTCTTCCCTTCTACTATAATTCCCTATTCTTTCTATCTTGCTTCAGTATCACATTTTAAAAGGATACAAATATCAATATAAGGGGAGAGGAAATCTATCTGTAGTATAGAGAAAATAGAGGGGAAAGAAAAGGATGGACCTCAAAAGGAAGAATGTCCTACAGCTCACTATGTACCCCAGGCTGGCCCTGGCCTCAAACCTGTGGGAATCATCCTGGCTCAGTATCACAAGTGCAGGGATGATAGGCAAACCTCCATATTTTTTAACAGCCAGAACGGGGTCTTGTGCATTCTAGGCAAGTGCTCTACTACTGAGCTACATCTCTAGCCCTGTAAATGACACATGTAGACCAAAGTCTTTTGTGTCTTTTCTTTGAAGTCTGCTTCAAACGTATACACACTTCTTTGTGCCTATTAAAAAATGTTGCAAGTGATAAAAGGTGACAGCCAAAGGGAAGAAACACAAGTGTCTCTTTTTAGAAATTTTCCTCTAAAGGGGATGGAGAGAAGGCTCAGCAGTTAAGAGTACTTATTCCTTCAGAGGACCTAGCACCCAGATGGTGGCTCATAACCATCCATAACTCCAGGTCTAGGAGATCAGATGGCCTATTCTAACCTCTGCAGGCACCAGGCAGGCACTCAATGCACAGATATACAGGCAGGCAAAACACTCATACAGATAAATAAATATAAAAAGATAAAGAAATTCTCTAAGCTGTGTGTAGTGGCACACACTTTTAATGCCAGCATTTAGGAAGCAGAGGCAAGTGGATTTCTATGAGGTCTAGGACAGCCATAGCTATGTAGTAAGACCTTATCTCAAAAAAAGAAAAAAGAAAGAAAGAAAAATAAAAAGAAACCTCTAAAGCCAGGGCTTCAGCAGAGGATCACTAATACAATCTGCAGGCATCTTACTGTTGGCAAACTCTGAGGTATGGGGACATGTTGTTTTGAGGTCTTTGTTGCATGTTTTTCTTTCGATTTGGGCTTTGTTGCAACAGAATCCCACTTTTTTTTTGTTTTGTTTTTGTTTTCTCGAGACAGGGTTTCTCTGTATAACAGCTCTGGCTGTCCTGGACTTGCTTTGTAGACCAGGCTGGCCTCGAACTCACAGAGATCCGACTGCCTCTGCCTCCCAAGTGCTGGGATTAAAGGCGTCAAGAAGGAATTTTTATTGTGAGAGTTTTACAGAGACAGGTTGAAGAAAGAACAAGCTAGACACAGGTAAAGACAGAGAATGAGGAGTCACAAGATTAGAACATACTGCCAAAGTTAGGATGAGGAAAAGCAGAGCAATTCACTCAAATGCCAAGAGAGGTCAGCTTGGAGAGGAGTTTTGAGCAAGACAGCTGAGTTGAACCAGCCAGCCAGAGTTCAGAAAGAACTAGAAAGGGTGAACTTATTCAGCAGTAAGTCTCAGAGGCTGAAAACATTCTAGGCCTAGATTAGGTTGTATGAAGACTAGAAGCTTCCAGGACTAGGTTAGCAGACAGAGACAAGAAGCATCTGAGATTACAATTAATTCAGACGAGTAAAAGTTACTTTTACACAATATTTCTTTTCACTGACTCATCTTTTAAACACAATTAAATAAAGTTTTTCATTTTCTTTATAAAAGAAATAGAGAGAGAGAGAGAGAGAGAGAGAGACTGACTAACTGTGTCTGGTGGCCTATACCTGTAATCCTAGCCGGCACTCAAGAGGTTGAGCCAGAAGGACTGCCTCTAGTTCGAGAGGCTAGTCTGTAATATAGGCAAGCTTAGGCACAGCCCAGCAGCCTGGTGCACCTCTCACCTCAAGGACTATACCCAGTACCTCCTTCCTGTGGGTAATTTGGGTCAGACAGTTCCTGGAGAGACATAAGCCTAGCTTAAGCCAGAAGTTAACATGAGTACCATGAAGGCCAGTCTATTCTTGAAATGACCTGGCAGAGGAAAACCTCTGCTTAAATGACTGGGCATACATATGCTTAGAATTGGGGGGCGGGGGAGAAGCCTGGCATGGTGGTACACACCATGTTTGAAGTCAGCCTAGTCTACAAAGCGAGTCTAGGACAGCCAGGACTGTTACACAGAGAAACCTTGCTCGAAAAACAAATAAACAAACAAGCAAACAAAAGAATTATGGGATATGACCCACAAGTTATGTAACAGTACATCTGTTAATCAGGGTACCAATCCATATCATTCCCACCCCTGAGGTTTAGCTGGGAAGGAACACCAGACTCTTAAGCCACATGCTTGCTGAAAGCCTCCTCCTGTGTAGTCTACATGTGTTTCTTGTTTGTTTCTTGTTTAATTTTGCTTTGTTTGTTTTTCAAAACAGGGTTTCTCTCTGTAACACCCTTGGCTATCCTGGAACTCTCTCTGTAGACCAGGCTGGCCTTGAACTCACACAGATCTGCCTGCCTCTGCCTCCTGTATGCTGGGATTAAAGTTGTGTGCCACCACACCTGGAAATTTTGCTTTATTTTGACACAGGGTCTCACTCAGTAGCCCAGGCTATCATGAAACTCAGGAACCCAGGCTGGCCTTGGACCACCTGGTGATACACCTGCCTTAGCCTCTTCTCCTACATGCTTGAATTATCGGTGTGACCCACCGTGCCAAGCATCTCCCTCTTGCTTTTAATAAGTCTATGAGGCTTTTTTCTTTTTTTAACCTATACTTTAACTACTGTTACACCATATCTTGTCCAATTCTTTTGTTTGTTTGTTTGTTTGTTTGTTTGTTTGTTTTTCGAGACAGGGTTTCTCTGTGTAGCCCTGGCTGTCCTGGACTCATTTTGTAGACCAGGCTGGCCTTGAACTCACAGAGATCTGCCTGCCTCTGCCTCCCAAGTGCTGGGATTAAAGGCGTGCACCACCACGCCCAGCTATCTTGTCCAATTTTTATGATACAATAAACCTAGAATTTGTTCCATGGGCCATCCTAGAACCCCTTTGATAACAGCTAGGCTACATAGCAAATACCAGACCAGATAGGGCTACAAAGATCCTTTCCTGTCTCAAAAATTCAAAAGAAACGTGGGTGTGATGGTGCATGCCTTTAATCCCAGCACTCGGGAGGCAGAAGCAGACAGATCTCTGTGAGTTCAAGGCCAGCCTGATCTACAAAGCAAGTCCAGGACAGCCAGGGCTGTTATACAAAGAAACCCTGTCTCAAAAAAACCAAAACCAACCAAACAAAAAAACAAACAAAAATTTCAAAAGAAAGGCAAACGAAATTCTCAGAAGCCTCAGCAGGGCCTGGTAGCATAGGACTGTAGTTCTAGAAGCCCATGAGGCTGAAGCAAAAGGATTACCAGTTCAAGGGCCGCTTGTGTTAAGGGGTTTTTCAGTTCCTCTCTTCTCAAAGCAAAGAATTCAATCAAAAGACATATATCATTTAAACGCAACTTTACTTAGAAAAGCAAAGTCTGCACTTAAGAATTGGGTGTCCCAAGCCGGGCGTGGTGGCGCACGCCTTTAATTCCAGCACTTGGGAGGCAGAGGTAGGCGGATCTCTGTGAGTTCGAGGCCAGCCTGGTCTACAAAGCAAGTCCAGGACAGCCAGGGCTGTTACACAGAGAAACCCTGTCTCGAAAAACCAACCAACCAAACAAACAAACAAAGAATTGGGTGTCCCTCCAGGAGCGGTGGCACATGCCTTTAATCCCAGCAGTCCCGAGGCAGAGGCAAACGGATCTCTGTGAGTTCAAGGCCAGCCTGGTCTACAAAATGAGTCCAGGACAGTCAAGGATACACAGAGAAACCCTGTCTCGAAAAACCTTTAAAAAATTTTTAAAAAGCCAGGCGTGGTGGCACATGCCTTTAATCCCAGCACTTGGGAGGCAGAGGCAGGTGGATCACTGTGAGTTCGAGGCCAGCCTGGTCTACAAAGCAAGTCCAGAACAGCCAGAGGCCAGAGCTGTTACACAGAGAAACCCTGTCTCGAAAAACCAAAAAAAAAATAAAAAAATAAAAAAATAAAAAAATAAAAGAATTGGGTGTCCCAAAGTAGGTACTAAAACAGTTTGGGCTGAGTTGTGGATTGTAAGAATGTTCTTATGAATATTTATGACATGGATTGTGTATTCATGATGTTAAGATGACTTCCTCCTTCCAAATCACAATGGAGTGATTGCCTTTTAAGGGTATTTTGTCCTATGACCTTCTAGAAAAGGCCACAAGAGGGGGTTAAAATCACAATGTCAATAATATTACAATAAAGTCAAGGCATTTTTTTTTGGCATTCATTGAGTGTGTGTGTGTGTGTGTGTGTTTGTGTACATGCGTATGTATGTTATTGCATGCACTCATATGCCCCCACACAAGGCACATCTGTGGAAGTCAGAGAGCATCATTCTGTTTCCATCACATTGGTCCTATGAAACAAAGGTTGTCAGAATTGATAGCAAATGCCTTTACCCATGAGCCATTATCTCAACAGCCTGAAGCCAACTTCTTTTGAGGGATATTGACTCTTCATTAGTAAATACGTGTGGGAGCCAGGGGTGGTAGCTCACGCCTTTAATCCCAGCACTCAGGAGGAAGAGGCAGGTGGATCTCCATGAGTTCAAGGACAAAGTGAGTTTAGGAAGCCAGGGCTACACAGAGAAACTCTGTCTCAAAAAACAAAACACACACAAAAAAAGATGTTTCTGAGGGATGGGCACTTTGATATGTAAAAGCATTTTTTTTTTTTTAGGTTTTTCCAGACAGTATTTCTCTGTGTAGCTCTGGCTGTCCTGGACCTGTATAGACCAGGATAGCCTTGAACTGACAGAAATCCTCCTGCCTCTGCCTCCCAAATGCTGGGATTAAAAGCGTATGCCACCGGTTGTGGTGGCACATGCCGGTAGGATTTGCTGAAGGAGGCAGAGGCAGGAGGATCACGTGTTTGAGGCCAGCCTGGGCTAAAAGCGTTCACCACCACGCCCAGGCAAAGCATCACTTCCAAAACACTAGTGATGGAACTGTATAGTGGGGATGGGAGAAGCAAGGGGGTAGCGGGGAGGTGTGAGAGGAAAGGGAGAATCAATTAAAACTATGTATGAAAATGCCATAAATAAATGTTACTTTGTAAGCTGATATTGTTTTAAAATAAGGATTATTACAGTTGTGGGATGAGAAATTAGGAAGCAAACTGATATGAAAATTGATTTATTTACACTTGGCCAAACATGGGAGAAAAAGACTTAGTTTTTCTCTACCTGTTCTATGTAGCAGCCTTACAATTTTATAGGAGAGATGACACAAAGCCAGGAAATGTGGATGTTGTCAGAACTGTATGAAGTCTCTTCCTGGTAAACAAGAACCTCCCCTGGCTGGCTCTAGGGTTTGAGCCTTTCCTTTCCTCCAGCATGAAATTCTTAGAGGAAACTTTGTTCTTTGGGATCTGTTGGTTCAATAGTCTGATAGACAAAGGGGAGAGACACAAACAGCTCTGTAGAATACCTTTATTTCTGCCATGACAGTTACAGCCCAAGCAAGCTATCTGCAGCATCAAGAACAGGAAGCCACAAAAGGGGCCTTCTGACCTTCAGGAGACACAGCTTTCAAAATGAAGCTTCAGTTCTCTTGGTGACCTCATATCTAACTCCTATATGAGAATGCTCAAGGTCTCATGATTTAGCTCATGGCTGTCTGTGCATTAATACATTTGTTTTGGTGTGGTGATAAGGACTTAAATAGTCCAAGAGAATTATTGCCTGAAGCTAAGATAATAGGCTCTGGTAGAAAAAAATTACAATATGTATATGCTGTGGATTCCTTGGATCCAAAACTCGACTGCACTTTAGTTATTTTGCCTTCTACTTATTCTCCTAGAGGAATTCTTTTGGTTTTTCGATACAGGGTTTCTCTGTGTAACTCTGGCTGTCCTGGACTCACTTTTATAGAACAGGCTGGCCTTGAACTCACAGAGATCCATCTGCCTCTGACTGTCAAATGCTGGGATTAAAGGTATGAGCCATCACACCCATCTTCATTTTGTTGTTTTTGATATGAGGCTTCATCATAAAAGCTGAGGCAGAGGGCTGGAGAGATGGCTCAGCAGTTAAGAGCACTGGCTCTTCTTCCAAAGGACTCGGGTTCAAATCCCAGCAACCACATGGCAGTTCACAGCTGTCTGTAATTGCCAGACATGGTGGCACACTCCTTTAATCCCAGCACTCAGGAGGCAGAGGCAGGTGGATCTCTGCAAGTTCAAGGCCAGCCTGGTCTACAGAGTGAGTCCAGGACAGCCAGGGTTACACAGAGAAACCCTGTGTCAAAAAAAGAAAGAAAGAAAAGCTGGGGCGGGGTTTTACAATAGTTTGTCAAGTAGTACTGTAAGACTGTAAAAATTAATGAATACATGGCCTTCTCCTCCTTCATGAGACCCTGACCTCACTTCTTCAGGAGACATTCCACAGAAATCAGTCCTTGAAAATATCTAAACTTGCATAGCTGGCTGGTTTGCTTTCACTCCCCTCTGATCCCTCATTTGCACTCTCCACTTGCAAGTATGTTAAGTTAGTCACCACCTAACTTAACATACTCTTTGTTCCTTAATCCCCACCTGGCAGGCTAAAAAAAGCTACTCCTTAGTGCCCCCACCTTTTTGTAGCCACCTGTGTACTTAAAGGGCCTGAAAACCGTTTTACAGGTTTCACTCCTCTACGGAGGCAGTAGAACCCCGGCGTGTTGGCCTAAATAAACCTCTTGTACATTGCAATGAATCTGGGGCATTGGTGGTCTCTGGGTGTCTGGATTCAGGGAGCTCCCTCGCGGGTTCAACAGTACAAAAACAGGGCTTGGGTTTGTATTGTTCTACAGCTCATTTCTACCCTCTACCTAATATTTAGGTTACAAAGTGGGTTCGAGGCTAGCCTGGGTAACTTAGTAAAAGCCTGTGTCAATTTTTTAAAAGTCATGCTTAGTGGTACATGCCTTGTTTCCAGAATTTCAGAGGCAGAGGCAGGCAGATTTCTGTGAGTTCCAGGCCAGCATGGTCTACACACACACACACACACACACACACACACACACACACACACACACATACACACCACACACAAAGGCCTTAGGGCTGGTGAATGCTGCTGTGACTGCTCCAAGCCTCAAGCTGGTTCCCCCAACCCTTTCTGAGATCCCTACAACTATTCAGAGCATAAAAAAATATCCAGCCGGGTGGTGGTGGCGCACGCCTTTAATCCCAGCACTTGGGAGGCAGAGGCAGGCGGATCTCTGTGAGTTCGAGGCCAGCCTGGTCTACAAAGCGAGTCCAGAACAGCCAGAGATACACAGAGAAACCCTGTCTCGAAAAACCAAAAAAAAAAAAATATATATATATCCAAAGTGCTGAGACTGGTAGATTGGTAGCTTCAACCGAAAGTAATTCAAATTCAGTTTCTACCTCACTAACAAAGGGCCACCCACTCAAATAGACTAGCTCCTCCCCAGTTTCAAAAGGAAGTTGCTATGACTAAAGGAGGCAAACCACAGGAGTTCTGCCCCTCCACTGGACCCAAGCTTACTCTCATCCCACAGAGACTCTAAGAAGGCAGAAACTACAGAAGGGCCACAGCTTTGGAAAGAGGCCATCTTTCCAAAAGAGGTAAATCTCTATTGCCTTTAAGACCTGAGGTTTCTGAGACTTTCTTTTTCTCTTGTGAAGTATAAGGTTAAAGTAAGAAACAGACAAATGTCAGGTGTGGCAGTGAACACCTTTAATCTCAGAATTTGGAAGGCATAGGCAGGCGAATCTTTGTGAGTTCAAGAAAAAAAAAAAAGACAAAGGACCCAATTACAGCAGAAATCCTAGCTCAGGAAACCCCGTCTTATCTAGAGGTACACGGACAGTCAGACAGAAGCAAGGGACACTGAATGACAGCAAAGCATCCTGATTCAGAAAGCCTCCTTAACTTGAAGGCTAGGAAGCTCTTTTCTTTGTATACAATTTGTATTTGTCAAGGCAGGCAGATCTCTGTGAGTTTGAGGCCAACCTGGCCTACATAGTGAGTTCCAGTACAGACAGGGCTACATAGAGAGACCCTGTCTCAAAAACCAAAACAATAAAATAATAGTTATTAATAATAATAACTGTGTGTGTATGTGTGTTCAAAGGACAACTTTATGGAATCTATTTTCTCTTTCTACCTTTAGTATGGGATCTGGAGATTGAACTCAGGGTTGTACAGTAGACATTTTTACTGCTGACCGATCTCATGGATCCTGGGACTCCCTTTTCTTTTGAGACATCTGCACAAATTGGAGGCCCTGGGAGGGGGAGTTGTACCTCATTCTTTCATCATTAAGCACTCAGAGACCTGGCCTATAGAAATCTCTCCCACTCACAAAGGTATCAAGTGGGAGCCCAGAAATCACCAGATAGAACAAGGGAATAAAAATAACATAAGGACTCTGAAGTTTAAACTGGAACACAGCATGAAAACTAGGTCAAAACCTGCATGCTATATCTAAACCGGGTAACTGACTACTAAAATAAAACATTAAACTAGACTCTTGGTGGGACTTCAGTTATAGAGCTTTTGTTTAGCTTGCATGAAGTCCAGATAGGAGCAGGACAGGGACACAGTCTGGAATGGGGACAGAGATTGGGACAGGAAGGTGAGACTAAGCTCGCCTTGAACCTGAAGTAGGAGGATCATGAATTCCAGGACAGTCTGAGCTATGAAGTATGAGTCTGTCTCAAAACAAATTAAGAACAAAAAAATCTGCCCCATTTGTGAAGGAATGATTGTTTCTATAAAGTATCCCAATATATTTATAAAAGAAAATTCTAGAGGATGGAGGGATATATAACTTGCCCACCACACCCAAGGCCTGAGTTCCATTGCTGGCACAAAAACAAACAAAAATGTGTGCCACCATGCCCAGTTTACCCAGCTATTTTTGATACTTTGGTTTGTAGGAGTTTTTTGTTGTTGTTATTTTATTTTTTCATTTTATTTTTATCTTGTCTTTTTGAGACAGGGTTTCTCTGTGTATCTCTGACTGTCATGAACTCACTCTGTAGACCAGGCTGGCCTTGAACACACAGAGATCCACCTGCCTCTGCCTCCCAAGTGCTGGGATTAAAGGTGTGCACCACCACACCTGGATTGTTTTTCATTTTTGAGACAGGGTTTCTCCATGTAGCCCCAGCTGTCCTGAAACTCTCACTGTAGACCAGGCAGGCCTGGCCTGGATTTCTGAATTGCAGGCTAGCCTGATCTACAAAGAAAGTCCAGAACAGACAGGGCTATTACACAGAGAAACTGTGTCTGGAAAAACCAAAACAAACAAAAGCACACCTCAACATAATGAAGGCTACATATGAAAAACAATATAGCCAACACTATATTAAATGAGAAAAACTCAAAGCCATGTCCACTAAAACCAGGAATGAAACAAAGGGTCCACTTTCTCCTCTCTTTTTTGTTGTTGTTGAGATGAGATCTCAAGGCCCAGGATGGTCTGGAACTCAGTATGTAGTAGAGGCTAACCTGGAACTCCTGCTCTTCCTGTCTCCACCTCCCAAGAGCTCAGATTACAGGTGTGGGCCACCACTCCTAGATTATCTGATGCTGAGGGCTGAACTGAGGGCTGCATGCAGACCAGGAGAGCCCTGTACCAGCTAAACCGCATCTCACTTTCTCCACTGTTTTTGCAATACAGTGTTCAAAGTCTTATGTAGAACAATAAGGCAAGAGAAAGAAACTAGAGGAATTCAAGAAGGAAAGGTGGAGTCAAATGATCCCTGTTTTCAGACAATATGATTTGATACAAAAAAAGAAAAGAAACTCTTAGAACTGATAAACACTTCTAAAAAAGTAGCAGGATGAAAAGTCAGAAGCCTTTCTGTATATACCAATAATGAACACGATGAGAAAGAAAACAGGAAACAGGGCCGGGCGGTGGTGGCGCACGCCTTTAATCCCAGCACTCGGGAGGCAGAGGCAGGCGGATCTCTGTGAGTTTGAGGCCAGCCTGGTCTCCAAAGCAAGTCCAGGACAGCCAGAGCTGTTATACAGAGAAACCCTGTCTCAAAAAACCAAAAAAAAAAAAAGAAAGAAAACAGGAAACAATGCTACTCACAGGAGGATAGGAAAAAATTACTTTAGAATTGACCTAACCAAGAAAGTAAAAGACCTCCACATTGAAAATTTTTAAATGCTGATGAATACATTGGTGAAGAGCTAGAAACTAGAAAGACCTCATATTCATGGATCAACATAAATAAAATTGAATAAATTACTTTCCTACCAATCTGAATTTGATGTACCCCCTGAAAGTGGTAAAAAGCATTTACTGGCCTTTTTTTTTTTTTTTAAAGAAACAGAGACTCTGTCCTAGAACTCACTATGTAGGCCAGGCTCTCTAACTCACAGAGATCCCCCTGCCTCCTAAGTGCTGGGGTCAAAGGCATGTGCCACCATACCCAGCTGTACTTACTGCTCTTACAGAGGACCCATCTTTGGTTCCCAGCACTCTCGTGTTGGATCCCAATGGCCTACAACTTCAGTCAGGGGATCTGGCCTTTAGGGGCACAAAAAAAAAACTAATTCAAGCAAACACACATGACATATATAAAATAATACATATTTTAAAATATTCTAATGATATTCTTCAAATAATTAGAAAAGAATTAAAATTAATATGAAAGCACAATAGGCCCAAATATAGGCAATTCTGAGCATAAAAATAATTCTGCATGAATCATAGCACCAGATACAGAGCCATAGCAACAAAACCAGCAGGTACTGGTACAAAAATAGACAAACCTATATAACTACAGCCACCTAATATCATGCAAGATGTCAAAAACCATGTATTGGAGAAAAGACAGCATCTTCAACAAGTACTGCTGGGAATTAGGGATCTAAAATTCTTCTTCCTCTTCTTGTTTTTGTGAAACAAGGTCCCTCTATGTAGTCCTGTCTGACCTAGAACTTACTACTTAAACCAAGCCAGACTCAAACTCAGACACCAAATTGCCTCTGTCTCTGGAGTGCTGGAATTAAAGGTGTGTTCCATGTTCCACTCCTCCTGGCTTTGGGGAAGACAGTCTCTCTCTCTCTCTCTCTCTCTCTCTCTCTCATACAATATATCCTGGCCAAAGTTTCTCCTTCCTTCCCTTCTCCCAGTCCCTCCCCATCTCCCCTCCCCAACAGATCCACTGCTTCTTGGTTTGCCTTAAGAAAAGAGCAGGCACCAGGTGTGGTGGCACACGCCTTTAATCCCAGCACTCAGGAGGCAGAGGTAGGCAGATCTCTGTGAGTTCAAGGACAACATCGTCTACAAAGTGAGTCCAAGACAGCCAGGTCTATTACACCAAGAAAACCCGTCTCAACAAAAACAAAAAACAAAAAAAAAAAGAGCAGGCAGGGCTGGAGAGATGGCTCAGTGGTTAGGAGCAAGGGCTGCTCTTCCAAAGGACCTGGGTTCAATTCCCAGCACCCACATAACAGTTCACATCTGTCTGTAACTCCAGATCTGACATCCCCACATGCACACATGCACAACACCAATGTATAGAAAATAGAAACAAAAAAATAAATATAAAAACTAGCTGTACATGGTGACCTACGCCTTTAGTCCCAGCACTCAGGAGGCAGAGGCAGCGGATCTCTGTGAGTTCAAGGCCAACCTGGTCTACAGAGTGAGTCCAGGGCAGCCACGGATACACAGAGAAACCCTGTCTCGAAAAAACAAAACCAACACAAAGCAAAAGACTAGGCATGTAAAAGTCTGTACGAGGCAACCCAGTAGGAGGAAAAAGTTCTCCTAAACAGGCAAAAGAGTCAGAGACCCTCATTCCCACTGTTAGGAGTCCCACAAGAACATCAAGCTACATAAACATAACATATATGCAGATGTCCTAGGTCAGACCCATACAGGCTTTGTGATGGTTGCTTCAGTCTCTGTGCCCCTATGAGCCCTGCTTAGTTGATTCTGTAGGTTGTATTGGGAAGAGAGTCTCAGTGGGGACTTGCCCAGTCTTGGTCTGTCTTGATTATTAATTAATTTAAGAAGAACCAGCCCACTAGGAGCAGCATCATTCTGTAGACAAGAGGTCTTGAACACTATTAGAGAGAAGAACGCCAACTGAGAGCATGCAAGCAAGCAGGACCCAGACACTTATTCTCTCTGCTCTTGACTGGATGTGATGTGACTAGCTGCTTGAGTTCCTTCCTTGATGTCCCCAAAATGATGGACTATAGCCTGGTATTATAAACTAAACCAACCCTTTCCTTCCCTAAATTTCCTTCAGTCAGGGTATTTTATTATAGCAACAGAAATGAAACTAGAACAGATACTAAGAATTTGAACTCAAGTCTGAATCTACTAATCCACAAGGATGGTTATGAAATACTAGACAGAGCACAGCATGGTGGCACATGTATGTAACCCCAGTACTAGGAAGTAAAGGCAGAAGATTTTGAGTTCAAGACCAGCCTAAGCTATAAGTAGCATGACCATGTCTCAAGAAACAAAGAAGAAAACAAGCAAAGAATGGAGCTATGGAGACGGCTCTTGTTGCACAGGCACCAGGACTTGAGTTCAAATCCACAGCAATCTACATAAAGATGGGTCTGCAACCCCAACGAATGAGGAACAGAAGCAGACCCCGTCAGATTTACTGGTCATTAGCCTAGCTCCAGGTTGAATAATAGACCCTGTCTCAAAGATTTGTCTGCATGAATGCCTGCAGGCCACAAGAGGGCATCAGATCCCATTATATATGATTGTGAGATGCTAAGTGGTTGCTGGGAATTGAACTCAGGATCTCTGGAAGAGCAGCCAGTGTTCTTAACCACTGAGCCATCTCTCCAACCCCCAAACCCTGTCTTAATGAGCCATCTCTCCAGCCCCAAGACCCTGTCTTAATAAGGCAGAAGTTGACATAGAAGGACATGTGGATATTTGCCAGTGCGGCCTGAGCCGGCAACAACAAAAAGCGCGCGGGCGCAGAACGTGGGGCCAACTGGCCAGGGCCTCGACCTCGCCACCGCCGCGCTCCCAGCCGGGCCCGGCTCTGCCCGGTGCGCCCGCTGCCCGCGGGAATGTCTTAAGAGCGGAATTTGACCACGCACTTGCCTGCCGCCCCGCCACTGCCCTCTACGCCATAAGCGTCCACTCACCTCCCACAAGTATGGCGACATCTCAATAGCGCCAGCTGCTGAATGACTACCGGCCTCCATCGTTAGGCTACACCCACGGAACTGGAACTAGCCAGGTGCCTCAGAGTAAGTATGCAGAGCTGCTGGCCATCATTGAAGAGCTAAGGAAAGAGATCAGACCCACGTATGCAGGGAGAAAGAGCGCCATGGAGAGACTAAAGCGAGGCATCATTCATGCCTGAAGCCTGGCTCAGGAGTGTTTGACTGAAACGGAACTTAACGCCAGGTCCTAGCCCTGGCCAGTCTGAAGGCCCGTCTTGCTACCCCATGGAGATGAGAGGCATTGTTTTTCTACCGCAGTTATTAAGGTCTGAACCCACACTCAAAAGATTGGGAAGACATTTTGAAGTTACTGACGATGTGCATTTTAGGTAGTTAGAAATGACCCAGCTTTTTTTTTCTTTCCAAGCAATTGAAAGATGTTTGTGAAGCCACTTCACAGCAAGCCATTCTTTGCCCCCAAATACCAGGTCCCTTTAATCACCCTTTGGATACGTTTTCCATTTGCATCATCCCAGTTGACTTTTTCTCCAGGAGCTCACCTGCCTCCAAGGACTTGAGTGCAAACCACAACACGTTTGCATAGTAGCTGGCCTGCCTGTTTACAGTGTAGATCCTGCTTCATGGAGCTTCTCTACTTATGTAATTGCATGACTGAGTGCTTTGAAGTCAATCTGAGAAATGAACAGGTTATAAATACAGAAGAAGGAGCAATCTACCCAACCTACCACGTGCCCTACAAATGTCCATCCTGAGACTGTAGATCTCAGTTCTGAGTTTACTGTGAGCCAATCATAACATCTGGAAGAAAACGACTGAAAATGTTGCATCTTTGTATTTATTACTTGATGTAATAAAGCTTATTTTCATTTTTAAAAAAAGGACATGTGATATACTCTTCCCCTCTGGCCTCCACACATGCACATGTGCCCCCTTCACACCATTTAGATTTACCACACTTAGAAACACACATACATACAAAAGAAAAGAGAAATTCTAGAAGGAAAAAAATGGAGGGCGAGAAGTCAGAGGCTGGCAAGGGAGGCTTCTGAGCTGGGACAGGGGCAACTGCTGAGCATTCTGCTTGTCCTGTTAAGCAATTCAAACTTTTCATTAAAGAAATATAGAAATGGGCCAGGCGTGGGGGTGCACGCCTTTAATCCCAGCACTTGGGAGGCAGAGGCTGTGAGTTCAAGGCCAGCCTGGTCTACAAAGTGAGTTCAGGACAGTCAGGGATAAGCAGAGAAACCCTGTCTTGAAAAACCAAAAAAAAAAAAGAAAAAAGAAATGCAGAAATATTCCTTATTTTGGACTAGAGGGAAGATCATAATCACTGTGTAGCTTGAGGTCAGCCACTCTGGTGGCAGTATGACTTGTACATTTTGGCTAAATATATGCAAAGCCTTTTAATAGCTAGATCCATCCTGAACTTCTTAAAGGTCTCTCTTTGTTTCCGTTGTTGTGCTGTATGCATACTACAGGCCAGGCAGCACAGGAGCTTCTGGGCCATACTCCTGTTCCACCTTCCACTTTGCTGTAAGAGTGATGGGACGTTAGATGCGCTCTTTCATATCTAGCTTTTTACATGAATTTCTGGTATTCTGGCTACTGAAACTGGGCCAGTAGGCTTGCACTTTTCTTCACTGAGCCATCTCCCAACACCCCACCTCCCAGCTCCAAAGATGCTCTGGTTATAATCTGATAAAGTAAAGTGCTAGGTTGTACATGACCTTTTCCTTTAAGCGAGGCTTTTGTTGAGATTCCCAGAAAATTGCAGGTTTGTGCCTGCAGCAGCTTAATTAATTGTGTTGGAATTCTTATTCCACAGCTGACAAAATATTCCAGGGTGAGGATCATCTTTGCCTCTTCTCAAGTATGCCAAATTTTCCTACATTCCACTCTGCCTCACTCTGGGACATTACTGAATGCTGAAGGTGAAGCTAGAGGAAAGACAGTTCCCCATGGTAAAAGTTAGGGAAATTTTTACTAAACACATACAAAATCTTTATTATGCTAATATCCACCTTGAACTTCAGAAAGTAAAAGTATTTCCTGGAACTACTTGACTGTAGACTAGTTCCCGGACCATAGGGTAAAGAATTCTTTCCTAAATGCTTATTATGAGCCTTAGAGAATAAGGCAATGAGTAACAAAAGAAAAGAGACCCGTAGTTTCCATGGCAACAACATTCATGAGAGGATGAGACTAATAGTATATGGAGCTAGAAAAAATGATGGCTGCCAACAAAGGAGTGTGGGCGAGAAAGGACTACAAGGGCTAATCATAGTGTCACAGCCAGGAGTGTTTGGGTTATCTGCAATAATTCACATTTTCCCAAGCCATCTTCCTCCTTAAAAAAATTAAAAAAAAAAAGACAACTGGGAGTGGTGGCACACACCTTTAATCCCAGCACTTGAGAGGCAGAGGCAGGTGGATCACTGTGAGTTTGAGGCCAGCCTGGTCTACAAAGTGAGTCTAGGAGGGCTAGGGCTATTACACAGAGATATTCTGTCTTGAAACAAACAAACAAAACCCCAGAAAACAAAATAGCCGGGCATGATGGCACAAGCTTTTAATCCCAGGACTTGGGAGGCAAAGGCAGGCGGATTTCTGTGAGTTCAAGGCCAGCCTGCTCTACAGAGTGAGTTCCAGGACAGCCAGGGGTCTGTTACACACAGAAACCTGTCTCAAAAAAAAAAAAAGACAGGATCTTACTATGTAGCCCAGGCTTGCCTCAAACTTGTGGCAATCCTAGCTCAGTCTCTCGAGTGCTGGCATTACAGGTGAACATTATGATGTCTGGCGTCATTTTTTCTGTTTTATTCTTTTTGTTTTTGGTTTCCAGACAGGGTCACTCTATGTAGCCCTGGCTGTCCTGGAACTCACTCTGTAGACCAGGCTGGCCTTGACCTCACAGAGATCTGCCTGCCTCTGCCTCTTGAGTGCTGGGATTAAAGGCATGAACCATCATACCCAGCCTGCTATATTCTTTTAAAAATATAATATTAGGGGGCTGGAGAAATGGAGAAGCACTGGCTGCTCTTCCAGAGAACCTGGGTTCAATTCCAGGGGATCTGACACCCTCACACAGACTTACATGCAGGCAAAACACCAATGAACATAAAATAAAAATAAATTATTTTAAAATGTTTTATTAGTATGTTAATTATACATACTAATGGGTTTATTATGTTTTCACTTTTATCATATTTTGATCATATTCACCCCTATCAGCCCAGATAGCCTCTTCCAGCACTGTGACAGCTAGTCAGCAAGGAGGAAGCTTCCAGCCCAGTTCCAGCTTAATTTCTGTGTCTTATGACCAAAGCATGTGGCATCTTAAAAGTTTAGTCTTACCAGCTAGTTCTATTGAGCAACCAACAGCAGTGGCAATTGCCTATATTGTTGGAGCCTCAGGGCCCTCCTGACAGACAACTCATAGCAAGAGAGCCTACCCGTGGCCCTGGGACTTTCGTTTAGTTTCTGGGAGCATATTTGTTCACCCTCCCATGTTATCTCTGCTCAAACTGTTACTACTTTACATATTAGCTTATGAAGTATCCAACTGTTTTATGGCTTTTGTTTGTTTGTTTGTTGTTTTTTTGTTTTTTTTTTTTTCGAGACAGGGTTTCTCTGTGTAGCAGCTCTGGCTGTCCTGGACTCACTTTGTAGACCAGGCTGGCCTCGAACTCACAATGATCTACCTGCCTCTGCCTCCCAAGTGCTGGGATTAAAGATGTGCGCCACCACGCCCGGCTCTTTATGGCTTTTTTTGTGTATTGTTAGTTTTGAGTGTCCCACTCTCTCCTCTTACCGCAAAGTTTTATTTTGTGTATGTGGGGGATGACAGGCAGGTGGAGATCAGAAGACAACTTGTGGGACCCAGAGATCAAGTTCAGATCATCAGGCTTGGAGGCAAGCACCTTTATCCACCTAGGTCATAAAGCCTATAGGCAACTACTTTTATGGAAGTACGGTCGGTCATCAGGCTTGGAAGCAAGCACCTTTATCCAGCTCAGGTCATCAAGCTCAGAGGCAAACACCTTTATGAAAGTACGGTACGGTCATTAGGCTTGGAGGCTAGCATCTTTATCCAACTAGGTCATCAAGCCTAGAGGCTTGTTACATGGCCTTTATGCAAGTAAGGCCATCAAGCTTGGAGGCAAGCACCTTTATCCAGGAAACCAAATCGCTAGTCCCCTAATGTCTTAAGTTGATTTTTATACCTTCTATTGAAGCTCTTATCAGAAAAAAATGCACAAATATTAAGTGTCCATCTGTATAACTTGTTCTAAGGTGAACACAGACACGTCCGTACGTAAACTCACTCAGCAATACCTAGCCAAGAAATAGAAAACCAAGTCAGGCACACATGTAGTCTCCTGTATTCTATTTGGGAGACTGAGGTAGGAGCATTGCTGAAACTGGGAATTCAAGTGCAGTCTGAGAAAATATAACATGACCTTGTCTTCCCCTTCCCCCCAAAAGATAAACAATTTATCTAAGACTAAGCATCTATCTATCCATCTAGCACCTTGGCCTTATAATTTTGTACTTCATGATCCCAGCTGAAGTTGTCACTATAATGAAACTCATCTGACCATCTGACTCCTAAACAAATACCTACATCATTCCCCCACCTCTCTCACAGCCTTATACAAGTTTTAGCCTGAAGCTAGGCGATAACTCACCCGTGTAACACCAGCACTCAGGAGGCTAAGGCAGGAGGATTTGTCCAGGTCCAAGGACAGCCAAGGTCTCAGTAAATTTCAGGCAGACCCAAGCTACAGTTTGAGACCCTGTCTAAAAGAAACATTTTAATCTGTAGCTTAAGTTAGTCTTTTTGTATCACATATGAGATTTGCATTATTTAACCTAAACATAGAGTGATAATAGAGTACATATATAGGTCAGTGGTAGAGCACTTATCTAAAATGCCAGAAGCCCTGGGTTCAATATAGGACATATGTGCCTAAGCAAGTGCTCTGCTGCTGGGCCACTGGGCTACATCAGCCATCTTTCCACTTTTTATTATGAGGCAAGGTCTCACTAAGTTCTCCAGGCTGGCCTTAAACTCACACTGTAGCTGAGGTGAGGCCTGAACTAGCAATTACATCAGCCTCCCAAACAGTTGGAATTACTTTTTTAATTCTTTGAATGATGATTTGAATAGTGAGAAATGGAGAGTCTAGAGGTTGGAGAGATGGCTCAGTGGTTAAGAGCACTTGTTGCTCTTGCAGAGGACCTGGGTTCAGTTCCTAGCACCCACATAGGGACTTACAACCATCCAGTTCTAGAATATCTGATACACACATAGTGTACAGACACTTTGTAGCATTCAGGCAAAACACGAATACATATAAAATAAATGAACCTGGCATGGTGGCACATGCCTTTAATACCAGCACTCGGGAGGCAGAGGCAGGTGGATCTCTGTGAGTTCAAGGTCAGCCTGATCTACAAAGTGAGTCCAGGACTGTCAAGGCTTGATACACAGAGAAACCGTCTCAAAAACAACAAAAAAAAAAAAGAAGAAGAAAAATTAATCTTCCAAGCCAGGCATGGTGGTACACGCCTTTAATCTCAGCACTCAGGAAGCAGAGGCAGGTGGATTTCGGTCAGTTTGAGGCCAACATGGTATACATAGAGAGTCCAGGACAGCCAGAACTGTACAGAGAATCCCTATCTCAAAAAATAAAAAGAATCTTTAGGGAAAAAAAAATAAAAGGAAGTCTAGCTGTATGTGGTGAAGCCTGCCTGCTAGTGAGACATCCTGTCTCAAATTTTTTTTTTTTTGGATTTAAAAAGATTTAAGGAGTCTATTGTCTCTTATGGAATGCACTCA